>OZ026616.1:47746785-48346785 GCA_964020975.1 Hermodice carunculata | reverse complement strand
CACATTTTTCATTTTATTTAATGCAGTTGTTAGTACAGAGTGATAGTCAGCGGCAGATGGCGATGGTGGGTAGCATACAGTGGCGACAGCTCTCTGCCGCGGACTGCCCCTGACTGCCGCCGACCGCCGGTGTCTACTGTTTAGCCCCGGATATCCTGATTGGATTCCAGCAGCAGACAGCGGTAGGCAGAGCCGGTTGGCGGGTCTGCTGCCGCTGCACGCCGCTGGCTACTGCTCTCTGCCGCTGTTCACCGCTGTTTGCCGCCGAAACTTTACTAGTACAGCTTCACCTTCTACTTATTAGCAACCTGAACACAATATTTGTCCGTAGTTTTTCATCCTTTGGGTTTTAAAATTTGACCATGTTCGTTTTTATTTCTTTTTTTTTAAAGTGAGTAATAGAATTGCAAACAATGGCTCACCATTAGTCGGTGTCGTATTGTCGAGGACAATCAAATTAATACAAATGGATTCAGCAGCATGAATGAAAAGAAAAATCCTTTTGAATATATGTAACAGATAGATGAATTTCAATTTCCTAATATAATACTGATGTGAGGGGCTTGAGTATTTGTACAGAATATTAAGCTCTCCTGCAAGAGACCATCCCTTGTCCTTGCCCCCATTCCGAGCAGTTCAAAATTGTCCGCATAGTACGTAAATGGTGCTGTGGTGCATGTTGACTTGCCATTCCAATTTCCACATGTTACCACAGGCCCAGGCGTAATTATGTCCTTGCAACAGAATCCTTCCACTAGCAATCTGACATTTTGCCAGCATAAAATCCGAAATTTTTCAAAACTAAAATCCCATCAACTCTCACAAATTACTCAATGTAATAGGATCATGTCAAGAGCACACTTTTAAGTTGATATGAGCTGCAGGTAGAGCAACCGAAACATTTAAGCAAGTCATATATGGTCACGTAGCTGTACAGATTGAACTGGAACTACTTTATCGTTAATTTTCAGGTGGAAATGAGTCTATCTTACGACTGTTACTCTCAAACTATTTGTAATATCTCAAGGGTAACACACACAAAATGTGACAAATCTTTTATCTCTGTGTTGGTCACTTTTTCAGGACCAATATCTTTAATCAGAAACTTTTGGATTGAAACTGACTGTTCCTGCTCAAGCAAATTGTAGGGAGAAATCAGCTAGAAGATTACACAGGTGTGGTATGCGAGCATGTTGGACATTGCTGTAGGGCATGGAAAACAGTGGATAAATTGCTTTACTCCGATAACAAATATAATAATACTTCCTACTGAGTTTGAACAGGCGTTGACAGAGTCACTTACTAAACTGCAGATTTTCCGCGAGTTTCCAAATTCATGTAGGATGATGAATACCCAGTTTCGTCAATCTCCGTATTTCCAAGCGAGATTCACCAACCCGAAAATTAATTTCTGGGCAGGTAAGCTGCTTATTGCAATTGTCATGACTCAAAATAGCAGACAAATCTCGTTGAGCCTTGTAAATATAACAATGTGTGCATTGTTTTCTCATTTCTGCCTGTAAGGACCCTGTTAAGCTTCATCAGGGGAACTACATGTATGATAAAATACCCTGATACCACGGCCTACTTGTCATACATACTGAACATTGACACGTTGTGGCTCAATTGACTTCATGTAGCATCCAAAATAACGTCAATTGTTTTTTTCAGACTCGTGTATTTCGATCATATTTTGTGTGAACCATTTAGACATTGACAGTGATTTTCATTTCGATAACACATTGGAGCAATGAATTACCAAATTTGGACATAATAGCGCTCTGTGCTTCCGAGGTTTTTTTGTTGTTGTTATTGTTTTATTTGTTTGTTGGTTTTTTTTGTGTTTTTTTTTTTTTGTTTTTTGTTTTTGGTTTTTTTGTTTTTTTTGTTTTTTTTTTTTTTGTTGTTGTTGTTTTGTTTTTGTTTTTTTTGTTTGTTTTTTTTTTTTGTTGTATTGCTTGCTTTCGGTGCGACTTCTTTACTTTTGGCAATATAAAACAGAAGCATTCAAAATGGAATCTCATTTGCTTAGAATCATGGCACATGGATAAGTTAAACCTATAGTGCTGCAGCTAGTTTACTTAGTGGCATCACATGGGTGCACATCATCGTCAAATGTAACTTATTCAGTCATTTACATATGTGCAGCTTGAAAGAGGCTTATCCTTCTGAGTGAAAGTTGCAGGTATGCCTTATTCAAATTTGACTGTATGCCTAAACATTAAATTTCATTTAAAAGGGATATTTGATATGGTTTAATGAAACAATATGGCTATGCGATATGGATGCAAATCCTTTGACTACTGTAAATTGCTTTATTTTCGCGTGTTTAAATTTTCACGGTTTTTCTATTTTTGAAATTTCACTGTATTTTTAATTTCACTATTTTGGACATAATTCCTATTCAATCAATGTTAAAATACTATTTCACTGTGTTTTTATTTTCACGGTTTTGTACCATCAGCGAAATAAGCGAAAATAAGAATATAGCGAAATTAAAGCAATTTACAGTATATGAATTCCATAATTGGACGCTTCTCTGCGATTGATTACCCGCAAGGAATATAACAATCCAATATGGCAAATGGCGTTGCCTGGAGCCTCTGGAGGCGAGGTGCGCTTAGGTCGTGACAGGATCCGTATATGCGGAGACACTAATGCTAGATCAGAGGCCCAAGTGTCTATCTTAAGTTTAATGTGATTATGATTTTTTTTGTGCAATCCCAGTGTTTAGGTTTTTGGGCATGTATTTATACTCTTATAATTCTGTTCTTCCTGTTGTGTATGTATTTATAATTCAATAAACAGCAATCCGAAGGTCAAATGTTACAGCCTCATGCCTCGGCTGGTGAGGGCGTCTCAGGTTTTGACTGGGTCCTGACCAACGGAGACATTAAAGCATGTAATGTGAAGCAATACCGAGTGTACATTTCCACTTAACTATGTTATTTTGTTATGTTGATCATGTTTCATAGTGCCTTCGCCTATGTTTCTTTGTATACTCATATTCCTATGATTTAGTTCTTCTGTTGTGTGTGATTTGTTATTTGACAATTATGTTGTGTAATGTATTTTGATGTATATTTTAGTTTCCTTGTTGCACGGGGCTTTAACATTTTATAATTATTTGTGTATTTCATTAACTAATTAATTAATTAATTAATTTATTAATTAATTAATTAATTTATTTATTTATTTATCTTTTCTTATGATTATTATTGTTATTGTTATTATTATTATTATTATTATTATTATTATTATTATTATTATTATTATTATCATTATTATTATTATCATTATTATTATTATTATTATTATTATTATTATTGTTATTATTATTATTATTATTATTATTTTTATTATTATTATTATTATTATTATTATTATTATTATTGTAAGACAAAAATATGTCGTATGTTGTCATGTGAACATAACTTTAATAACAATTTAACTGTTTGTGCATGTACCAGAGAAGCGTACACATGAAAAACAGAGAACACGATAGTGACTGCAAGTCCCATATTATATAAACTCGCATTTGTTTCAGCACGCTGTACATAAAGGTAAAAGTTATTGGTCTTTTTTCGTCTTTCTTTTAAATTGTAGAATATTTGAAACTCATCTGAGTAATAGAGGTAAGCATGCGGTGGGGCAGCAGTCAATCTTCTTTTCTAGCTCACGCTCGTAATTACATTCATGTCATTTTTTTTTTTACTTAATTAACTCTTTCAATGCCACGTTTATGACTGAGTCAACAGATTCCCTTGGCGTGGTTTAGGCACAATGCGTGTGAAGCGCTCTGATGAAAGCTGTTGACCTGGCCTATTATCTTCCCTTTCGCCATCCTAATATTTCAATGAGAGGTCTTTCCATAAGCATCTTGTATCCCTATAACAACTCACAGCATGGATATATCTCGTCATTTTGCGTAGTAAGCACAATTAGAACACCATTTTGTGTCTACAGATGCATTGTGTGTTCAAAGGGAAAGTTGATTAAGCCACTGTACTTTCTGTTTTGACCACGGAACGGCCGGGTCTCCAACGTATCTGCCTAGGCAAAAATGACAAGCGCACATAACCAGTGTACCAAATCCCCATCAAAATAATTGGTTCAATGAAGATACGTATGCGTGAATGTCTTAATTTACACGGCCCAGTTCATTGCATTGACTCCAGTACAATTACTGTGCTGTATTCGGAGTTGTCCCAGATCGGCGAAAACACCGATAATAAATTTTGTTTTTTGACCACGGGACGGCCGGGTCTCAAACCAGCAGCCTTCGGCACCAACCAGCACGCAAAAATAAGAAACGCACATAACCGCTGTGCCAAACCCACATTTTAAAAAGTTTCAATTGTGGTAGGCAGGCGTCAATGCCATAATGTGACAGTTCAGGCTGTATGCCCAGTAAGCTTCGAAAATATTTGCAATCAATCGGACGAAGATATAAACCTTGGGTTTAGTTATTCCTGTAGATAGCAGGTGAAAATTAATCAATACAGAATAACAAAACGTACTCTCCAGTTTATATGATTAAAAAAAGACTGTCGTTAATGCATTGGAAAAAAGCGTCCAAGAAGCCATGTCAATTCAGCTTCAATGTGCTTTGGAAGGTGATGCATCTGTTGACAATAAACACTGAAGTCCTTTGACAAGTAATCGTGCGTCAAGCACAGAACGTTATACATGGCAGGAAGTCATTGCACTGTGATACATGCTGCATGCTACACGATGATTGCAAGACGAGTGTTGGGTATCATGTCAAATATAGTGAAAACTCGTTATAATGACACCCTCTGTTCCCTTAGAAATGTTTAAAATAACTGAATTTGTCAGATTAATATATAAAACAACACAGAAACTGGACTTTTGCTATTTAAAACTTGTGTCATTATAATGAATATGTCCGATATGTCAGTGTCGTTACAATGATATTTCACACTCTTACAAAAACGCTATAGCACCCGATAAGCTTAGGCATCCCATCCCAATTTGCAAACAAAACTAAAAACAGCGCGTTTTTTGAGGTCTGCGGCAACGGTTTCTGTGTTCTGCGGGTATTTTGTATATTCAGTAATCAAAAGCTCAAAAGAGTTCCGGAGACCGAGGGACCCCTCTGCCATTGTAAAACAAGAGGCTACACTAATGCCACAAAAATTGAGAGCAATGTTAACTGTTAAACAATATAAGTAGCACCACTTGTGCTGAAATTTAAAAAAATCGGATCCAAAGCAAAATATGCAAATATTTCTCCAAAACCGAGCAAATTTATTTAAAGATGCTGCTGGTCATGCATTAAAAAAGGGAATATCTGACACTTTTGTTTGTTGCATTCATATTAAAAAAAAAGTAAAATAAAATAAAAAATAAATGAATAAATAAATACTTGTATATATGTTTATATATATATATATATATACATTGGAATCTCCTTATTCAGCCTACTTAAGGTACTGGGAAAATGTGGTCTTTATAGGGAATGGTCATAATTGAGAATAGAATTAAAAAGAGGTTAAACACAAATGGGACCGTCAGTTGGAGGTCAAAATATAGAAGTGGTTTGTCTATCAAGATAGTCTGAATTGGAAATTTTACTGTGAATATATATATATATGTATATATATATATATATATATTTATATATATATATATATATATATATATATAGAGAGAGAGAGAGAGAGAGAGAGAGAGAGAGAGAGAGAGAGAGAGAGAGAGAGAGAGAGAGAGAGAGAGAGAGTTCTGTAACTCCTAATATCAGGAAATATATGAAATCTGTAATCAATTTTAACTGAGAGCTTTTCATATCAACACCTTTTACCCGGGACCCCATTGGTGATCAGTTGTACGACCCGGAGACAGTGACCTCCTTTAATGGATGAATAATGAATGAATGAATGAATGAATGAATGAATGAATGAATGAATGAATGAATGAATGAATGAATAACATGAAATGAACTTAAAAATAAAGAAAAATATCACTGGCTCCTAAATTTTGCTACGTGCTGCCTTTGTAAATTTGGCAAATAACCCTGTCATAAAACACTTATTTTTTTTAAGAAAGACAAGGCCATGCCACGTTTTTTAAGAGTCCAGGCGAAATTTATAGTTGGTATGAGACTTTCCTATTGTCCGTTACAAAGAAGGAAGGTACATCATTTACGTCAACCGTACAGATGCTCCTTCATTACATGTATACATATTCCGCTCAGCTTTTTCTTGAATATCATATGAACTTTGTGCTCAACATTTCCATTTTATGAAATGAATCCGAGTTTAAATCGAGGACTTTATCTTTACACCTGAATCAAATCAAAATCAAGCCATTTTCATGAATGAAAACTTAATCATACCTTTGTGCAATATCCATACAAACAGGGATTGGTTCACGTTCAAATTATTTATATGGTATTGGGCCCTGAATTAAGTCATTTGGTATCAAACAAGTTAATTTTACCTTCGATCCTAAATTTGGATTATATCATAATTCTTCCTGAATATGGTCCCAAGACACCAATGATAATATTTGGAAACCTACAAAGCCCCAACATTTTCCATTGCAAATTTGTTCTTCACAATCATGAAATTGTCTTCATTTAAGTACTACCCTTTGGTGTTTTCATTGGGTTGGTGTCCTGGAAATTACCTTGTACTTCTTAGGAGGAACTCTTGGTGTGGTACTATGTCACTGTTGCATAGTTCATTGTATTTATATGTTTATTCATTGTATATATATATTTACATACCAACACACATGGCTGACCATGTACAAATACAATCAAACGATATTAATTGGCAGTTAATCGTCAGAATTAAAAGCTGTTTTCTACATATGCCTAAAGCTCGTAATGAAAACTATAGACAGAACTGCCAATCACTTCCTGTAACCATAAACTCAAAAAGTTTAGCATTTAATGCTAATAATTACATTGCTAAAAATCATTACTTACCAAAATAATATGTTAATTTGTTATGTACTTTGTTTCTAAAAAGTAGTTGTTTTTCACTTCAGTATTGATGTTTTGATAATAAATTTTACAATGACGAAAGTTGTCATTTTTAACTGATGTAGAAATTGGTGCATGAATCTTTTAAGGTTGAAATAGTTTTGATGTGGTCTTATGAAAGTCACTAAAACCTTTTGTTTGCTTCTCTTTACAGGAGATGTTGTTTGGGCATCTGGTATTTCATCTGTCAAGACATTTTGTGCATGCTATTATAATTACCAAAAGTCCTTCTGTGACCGTCATCAAACAATAATACTTACAGTCATGTCTTTTGACAGTTTTTTGTGAGCACATTCTTGAAGTTGAAGAATTGCATCGATTTTTTTTGTGATCGACTATGATATTAAAAGTCCACTAAAGATTTATTTTGGTTTTAGCCTAAAATATAAGTGTTGTGGTGTATTGCCTTTGGAGGGAAACTACATATTATTTTGTTGTTTTGCAACTCTTATTTAGCACGGAAATGGTTTTGATTATTTATTCATTACTGACCAGTCGTTTTCCAACAGGGGTCTTGAGGTGAGGAAGGCAGCAATCAATCACCCAAGGCACGAGAGAGAAAGATGAAGAAGCCAATACTGGTAATGGTTCTTGATATAAAACAGATATTTTATAGATATTTTCAAAATGCCCGTATTTTTTCAATTGCTATAATATGACCTAATTTACGCTAGGAGGGTACAGAACTGCTGAATCTTACCTTTGTTGATGACGTCAAGTTGACTGGGTCTGACTGGAAACAGTCAGCAGTTTTTGGACAAAGTTTAGTGATGGTCAGCGTGTGGGATAAGTGCTAGGCAGAAAAACAAAAAGAATTCAGCACAAGTCAGCTATCTCCTGTTGTGAAGGTCAGCACATTTCAGTTAGTTTCAGCTCTAGTCAGGTGCTCGCCACAGATGTGACATAATGCAGCTATCACTTGCTGTGAAAGTCAGCACAGTCAGACAGCTTTAGACCTGTCGAAGAGGTTGCCAGCATAGGAGACAAAATGTGTGCTGCCCTTGGCAGCCGGGGTGGGGGTGGGGGGTAACTAATTTGGTGCAGTCAGCTAGCTTTTAGGTCCACTAAGCTTAATTTGGGTTGTTTATTTTTAACTTTAACTTATTATCATGATAATAGGATAAACAAGAGCAATTAATGTACTGTCACAATAATGGCACAGATTGTGCGGCTGGGCTCTGGAAAGGGACTTCCAATGCATATTCAATCATAAGTGCTATTCATCCATAGATAGCACATAGATGCATACAGCAAATTATATGTGACCCTGTAAATGAACCCTAGACATAAATCCCCTGAAAAATGTTCCAATGAACGTTTGCCTGGAAGCAGACTTTGGTGAAGAGTTTCGGTAGGTGAAGAGTTTCGGTCGGTTAAGCTAGGCATTTAACCAAATGGTGGCCACCGATATGACCAGCTGATAACATTTTTGAAGTTGTCAGGTGCTAGGTATGGATGGCTTTTGTGCATAATGGCAAGTAACAATAATCCCTGCATTTAAAAAACAAACAAAAAAGCAAAATAAAGAAACAGAAAAAAATGCCCCAAACTACAGGAAAAAACATTCTAACTCACCAAATATGGTAATATTTATCCGTGTAAATATAGAAATATAAATTTTGCTTGGACCATGATGTATAAAAAATAATAATAATAATAATCTGGCTGCGCAAAATGCTAAAAATGAAAAATCTTATTTGTAAAATTAATATATTTGCCATCTCCACAACATTCACGAGATTTCGTATGGCATGAATATGTTTAGACAACTGACCTGACTTTGCTACATGAACTTCAACAACACAGTCAAAATTAAATCGCTCATAACACCACCAAGCAATAGCTGGAAAAGTATGTCCGCTGTTTTGACTCAATACTTCTGCTTAATTAATTCATAACAGGTGCTGCGTATTGCCGATAGAAGCTGTTTGCTTCAAGGCAGACACATACGTACACATGTAAATGAAATGTTGAATCCCAGACAGACAAAGAGCATATGTGTTTTGCCATTTTGTATACGATCGGGTAGAAACATGGCGGACCAATGAACGGAAAAAAAGAAAAGCCTTGTGTAATCACGCAGACAATAACCATCACAGAAACAGTGCGATGGTCAGAGAGCAAAACACGCTCTACCAGGGACGGAATGGACGATGGGGCATTCTTCAAGTACTAGCCGTATTGCCGAACTCAAGGTAAGTGAACCTAAAAAACATAAACTTTGTTTTTCAGTAAAATGATGAGTAAGCAAACTCTGATGTCTTGACGCAAAGTGTGATGATGAATCACAATCCCAAATCAGGGGCTCGAGTGCATGTTGGTGTGGAAGATTTCATTTTGCTTCACTTTCATAAGATGTCCTGTCTGCATTTAGTTTAGATTGGGAGAGCTCTGCCAGTTGCTGAGCTGATGTGTAGGAGAAAAGGGGATTCAAATTGAAAAATGGCATGCTCCAGAGGAAGCGCTGCCCATTTCTTTTTTTACCAAAACAATTCTGCCTCTTTTCCATGTAAACATGCATGAGAGTCCTCACAATGCCTGATTGTAAGGGTCTCATAGCATTTAAAGGGGGGGGGGGCATTACTATCCCAGGGCAGTTAGCTAGCCTGGGGAACCAGTTGACAGTTGTCGGTCTTGAGTTAAGAGGGAAAGGGGATGTAGGGGAACCCCTGTCCAAAATTTTTTTTAGCGATAATAACAGAGAACATTTTCACCCCAAAAGACCTGTTATTCACAAATAAATGATATATGAGCCATAAAACCGCTATTGAATCCCATATCTGTCATACAATGATCAGGCTATGTGCTGTTTTCGCATCTCCCATCCGTTTTGCCCAAGGCTGTTCATAGTACATGTCTTGACGTGAACGCAAATTGCACACACAACCTCGAGGAATACTAAACTTGCAAGCAAATTGCTAAAAAAAAAAAAAAAAAAAAAAAAAAAAAAAAACAAGGGACCCTAGGATTATCCCTGTGTGTACATTGTCACCAAGTTTGAAGTAAATCCTGCTCACTGTTTCAAAGAAGTCGAAATCAGTAAGACAAGCGCTGCTGGATGACAAGCCAGCTGGGCTAAAACACAGCAATATACATTTCAATAAAATATTAAAGTGGTAAGGTTTAACCCAAAATAGGCCAATGGAAAAATAACATGAACCAGCTATGATTGCCAATGTTGGGCCAATGGTGGACATCAACAGAGGGACAATGGGCAACGCATCAAGTCACCCACCACAGGGGTTCAATTAACTGACAGGTAGGCTGAGCCTTAAAAAATATAATTTCGAATCTACAATGTTGCTGCAATATTGCCCTTTAGGTTAAATAAGATGAGCATATTGTCTTTCCAAGTAGACAACCTGTACCTTTCTCTTGTTTAACATAAAAGTTGTTGAGACTAGAGCATTTGTAAGCCATTGTCAGGAAAACCTTTAATTTTGCAAGTTACGTTTGACTTTCGGTAAGCCTTTAATACAGCAAAATACTTATGGAAAAGAAACAAGTCATATTTTACAAGAATGACTAATTCAATATGTCCTTATATTGGCGCGTGATGCAAAACTCTGTTTAAACAAAAGGACTAAAGTGAAATTGAGTCCCACTTGTAAATATATTTTTTACTACTTTACAAAGTCTTGCAAAACGATTTACGCACCCTCTGCTCATTTCGTGAACATGTTGTAGGTCTTTGATGAAAAGAAAATGCACAAAAAGACACAAATGCACCAGTTTTTTTGTTGCGAAAACCTATTGGCTTGTCATAAAGAATATAGATATCTTTAAAAAGACCAAACTGCAATGAAGTCCATTTTGCAACGATATATGACCATTACAAGGAAGGCCTGTTGCGCAAGAGAAAATCTTATCCATGTGGGCTCTTTTGCCTATAAGAAAGTCAATGTTATCATTGTGTTGCAGAGACGTCTTATTTTAGGCTTGATGAAGAATGACCATGATTAAGAGGATAAGGTTGGAGCGTCCTTGCATTCGCTGATATGCTTCTTTGAATGGGCCTTCAGACAATTTATAAACGGATGGAAATCTGAAAAATATTCTGTTTTCCGCACCTATCACGAAGGACCCAAAATAATTCAATTACTTTGATTCCAAAATTTAATAAGTTTTTTTCACTCAGAACCAAAGAAAGCCAAACAAACAAAAATATTAATTTTAAAGTTCAGAACTGTAAATGTTTGAAACAGATTTAATGTTAACACAATATAACCACAATAACAGTGTGATGAAGGCTGATATACAGCCCTCGTACCTGTGAACGGCGTAGTTTTGCCATTTCAAACAACTGTAATATAACCGTATAGTATTTGTCTAATATTTTATTATAATAAGTCAGCCCTCACATCACTAATTGCAAGAGAAAGCACATCATCTCACGTAATATGTTCAATACCAGGTGAACAAAATGAATTGCAAAGTGAGGATTCATATGGAATATGCCACGATGAAGACTGGGAAGATGACCAATTACATCAGTGTAAGTACAGTTGTAATGGCATTGGAGGGCAGCTTAATTTCCACGATTTTCCACGCCACAGCGATAGGAAAGTCAGGAGACCAAGATTGAATTTACAATGCTGTATAAAAACAAGTACTGCACTCGCACTGCAGAACCCGGGGAAGGGATGATTCATCTTTGAAATATTGTGTTCTCTGATTTAAGCCATTATTTCACACAACGATAGCGATCATATATATATATATATATATATATATATATATATATATATATATATATATATATATATATATATGTGTGTGTGTGTGTGTGTGTGTGTGTGTGTGTGTGTGTGTGTGTGACTTGATAATTTTTAATTATGACAAGATGATCAGAATTATCCTGGGCTCCGTTGACTGTAATCTGCTGCCTCTTGGGTACAGACTTTGCTGTTGAAAGTTTCGTTTGTTGCTGATCTTAATCGATTGGCTCAACTGTCAATTGTGCCGCTTAAACATGCATATATTCCCAAAAGCTGACTACAATAAGCGGTCTTATGTAGCAAATAATCAGACTAAACTTATTCTATTTGCTACTGTGACTATGTTTGGGTTTTACATTCAGATATCTACATTTTATGCCGTTTAAAGACAGGGCCAGATACGTTAAATGTCTTAGTATTATGCTATGAGCGGACGCTAAGGGAGGCTATGTCGTTCTTTATGACGTTAGACGATCATAATGACGCGTTCTCTTCATCCACGTGCTCTTCTGGCTCACTTTGTGGCACCATCTGCCTCCTCCCTAGCCATGCTTTCATTTGTTTGCTGTTGAAACACAAACAAAACAAGACGTTAGATGATGCCATAGTTAGATTCACATTTGGTACTTGTACTCTGGCTTTGGACTTTTGAAGTGAAAGTGAAAGTAGATGTAACATTGAACATTTAAAGCTGCATATCTACATACCGCCAGAGCTATACGTATGTTGTTTGTCACCATTCTTTCCTAAACGCTCAACAGTAAAACAGAAATCATTTCGAATGTCGGTTTTTTTTTTAACTATTTGGTATTCATGAATTTTTTCCAGCAACAATATCAGTATGCATAGTCAGTGGCTTTCCAGCACAATGCGACAAAGCCTAGAACCTGAGGATCAAAAAACATGATGATGGAAGGTTTGCAATGTCGCATTACGATCTAAAAATCACAGTGATGTGTCTTTAAGACCAGTAACAAGAAGATAAAAAGATAATCATGCATACAAAAAAGAAATGAAAAATAAATAAAGAAATTTAAGCGACTTGACCACATGAGAGAAATACCATTGACGAAGGATCACATGGTACTTCTTGCCATGTTTGATTGGTCAAAACGTCACGCAGTCCCTCAGGACTAGCGACGTTGTCTGTTGATTTAAGAACGCAAGGCTTATCCAAATTAAAACGTTTTTTTTTTTTTTTTTTTTCACTTGTGAAATTTTAAAGCCTAAAGCACCTGTAATTTTGTCCTGAACTATATAAACACTGTCCCCGATAACTGTGTCATTTGCGTCATATTGATTGTCGATGCAAACTGACACAGTGAAAAGGTTAAATATATGGGGCCACATTCATGGTAACTAAGTTTAATTCTCTTTGACACCCATGATCCTCGAGGTACAGTAGCCTGTTTAGCGTATGAAGGAAATACCTGTATGTGCAGACCGATACCTGTATCAAACAGGATTAAATGTGGTGCCCTTGCAAATATAACTCCTTTGACTTTTTTCAGAAAAGTTACATTCGTGTTCTCCAGATTTCCACTAAGCAAGAAATTAGCGTTGTATCTAAAATAAATTTATTCTTTATTTCCAGAAATGTTAGAGCCACTGTTGGTGTATTCATCGGTACGCCCGTCTTATGGCAATTGCTAATGCCCAGTGACAAAATAGCCAACTAAGCGGGAATTCAGTCACACGCAAGTGCCGGGTTGCAATATGAAAGAAAAAAAAGCACAAATGTGTACTCAACCCAATTATCGTTATTCTTACCAAGGTAGAAACCCGTGTCTTAATACGTATTTTTGTCCTTCTTGGACTGTCTGTAGCATCGGTGCATCTTTCATTTCGGGCAAAGCAAACGCCAAAACACCAGAAATGATGGCTGGAATGGCACAAACCAGGAGTGGCAGAGATCTGTCGACTGATGACTGCAACAAGAATGTTCAATAGTTTAGAAAAACATGATACAAAAACATACCAGAAGAGAGCGTAACTGCAGTAAACCATATATGATACCAAGCTGAGAAAAGGCTCATAATTTAATTACATCACGATGTACCAAAAGCTCCTCTAGAATCACAACATTAAGCAAAAACGTAACAAAAACAAGAAATGCTTACCAATTGTTCAATATAAGGTGAAATGATAGAGGCGACCTTGGCAGCTGTTCCACCGATATTTAAGCCGACAGCTCGCATAGAGGTTGGAAACACTTCTATAGTATAGATATAAGCCATCCCGAAAGACATGGCGACTAAGAGTTTCCCCAGCATTGTCAAGGTAATGGTAAGCCACAGCAAACCTACGAACACAAAAAATCACTTTGTCCAAATACATCAGTATTGTGGTCCAAAAAAAAGACCTGTTACAACAAAATGGCCCGATTGCCTGGAGGTGGTCTTGCTATACAAACCGGTAACCTAATTTAATTTTGCTAGCCACCGATTCTCAAAGAAACCTGTTTTTCCTTTATTCGTTATATTTTATTACTATCGTATTTGCAACACATGATATATATCACGCAAATATTGAACAAATGTTACACAGATAGGATCATGGTACTCACTGGGACCTAGAAAGATGGTTACAAACATGCAGCCACCACAGGCAAGCATGACTATGGCAAAAGGTTTCACGTGCCCAATGTTATCAAAAAGCAACATCATTCCGAAGTAAGCAGGTATCTCCATAAGCCCGTTGATACAGTTGTTCAATAGTAGGTTGCCCCCAAGGCTTGGAGCATACAAGGAGATGCCATAGTACACAAAAGAGTTGGTCGCCCTGAATAAAATTAAATGGACATTTAAAATTTATTCATAGGAAGCCGCTTGGGTTCAAAAGTTTTATATAACGAGTTTTTACAGCTTACTTCTTAATTTGATAATATAAAAAAGTATTAAGATACAGTTAATTGCCATAGTATTAGAAACAACAATTCTTACACTTTAATAATATTAACATTTAAATAAACAGTGTTAAGGACATAGGCAAAAAGGTATAAGAAATCTGAGAGTCTGAATATCACACTGACAGAGTTTGATATATATAAGATAACTTTAACTGGGCAAATATAGCACATGAGATCTTACACGAGACAAAAGTAGTGTATACATACATTAGATGTTAATGTTACTCGAAAAAAACGCACTGTGTTGGTACATACAGAACGAGGTTACGACAACAGGGACAGAGGCGCCAACTCTCCCGCCTGGGCGGGAGATCTCCCGCTTTTTCTAACCTTTTTACAAAGTCTCCCGCCCTCCCGCTTTTCGTATAAAGTTTCCCGCTTTTCTAAAAATTTAACCAAAAAAAAAAAAAAAAAAGCTGAAAATGTTTTTATCGATCGGCAGCAACCAGCAGCGGTACAAGAGCGACAGAGTGGTACTGTCTTGCTTGCGTTATCCCCCCATATACACGCGAGAGCTTTTTTATGGAGGGCGCTGCAAAACTACTTCTGCGTCACTTGGGCCCATCATGGCGAAGCGTTCCTCGAACGGGAACGAAAATCTGCACATCCACAGGGAAAGAAAAACTTGATTGACAAAATGGGACTCATTAATCATTATATTTAGTACATACACAAGGGCAGGAGAGTTTAGATAGCTTTGAAGTTGTATACTTATATTAGTAAGTAAGTAAGTAAGTAAGTAAAACTTTTATTGACAATCATCCAGGTCAATCTGACCTACTAATATTTGTCATATGGTAATTAATACAATCATCCACAGTCAATCAATACAATCATTTAAAATTATATACACACATCTGGTAATTTACACATATAACATAGCAAGATACAAATACAAATATCATAATCCAGCTAGATATGAATACTTAACAGTCAATAGCACCACTGACTAGTATTTGAGGTAGGTAGTCCCATGATTCTGCGGTAACACTATCAACTACAGATACTCGGACGGAGTGTTAAAAAAGTAAGTCTTACGGCAGCATTATACAAAATTTTCTAAAGTTTTCTAGAAGGTTTACAAAATGCTTAAACTGTCTAAGTTGGTCTAACACCATTGTAGCACCTAAAACTGTCTAAGCAGCACTAGTGTAGCACCTAAAAACTGTAAGTATGCCTACCTGACGACCCGTTCAGTCTGTCCCAGTGACATTTACAAAATAAAAATAGGAAAGCAAATCAATTACATGTATTAGGCCTACACTGCAAACTTTGTGCTTAAACTATCTACGTGGCTCACGTACTAAACTCTCGTACTTGGAATATGGTTCAACACCTCTAAATATAACTATCTAGCTAGTGCCCCATCCTACCTGGTTGAACAAGCGAACAAGGCTCTCTTTCAAGTGTACAAACTTGCTGGTTATATTTATTGTGTCATTTTTGCTGATTTTAGTCATGTATCAACCAAAGAAAGAGTGGTGACTTGATTGATCTTTTGTAGAAAACCATTTATTCATTCATTCATAGTCTAGAAATGTATTACTTTAGGTGCTATTTGAAGAAGTGAACCCACATTGCCAAACAGTTCTTCACCTTGTGTAAAAATTGAAAATTAGTTAGTTCTTAGCACTTATTTTTAAATTTGCACACACCAGGTGATGAGGAATCATCTGAGTGGAAAACATAAGTTTTGATCTATTTCATAATTTATTTAGTAATATGGCAGAAATGTATTAGTTTTGTGGCCATTATAAAGAGTGAACCCACATTGAAAGCAAAATGTGGCAGACAAGATGTGATAAGATTGCAGTACTGGGTAGTTCTTTCACCTTGTGTGAGAATTATGAAATAATGAGTTCTCAGTACTCATTATTTTTAAATTCTCACACAAGGTGATGAGAAGTCAGCTGGGTGAGATTTATCTTGATATGTTGTAGAAATGAAGACAATTTGATGGCAAGAAAATAAAGGTGCTGACAAGAAAGATACATGTATTATTGCTTGCTTTTGTCCAATATAGGGTTTTCCTCAAGACTTGAAAGACTTTTCATGAAAAAAGTGTAAGGTAGGCTACCTTTCTGCTTCCAATGTGAGGAAAACACTGAAATGTAGCAGCTGTTCAATGATTATTTGCAGTATTGATAATGTCTTTGATGATGCCTGAAATGGCTCAGAATGCAGCAAATAAAGGTTAAAATTTCAAAATTTTCCGGGGGGGGGGGCATGCCCCGGACCCCCTTAGATGAGCTTCGCGTCTTCGGCGCTCGCTCACGTACAACATCCCACTTTTCAGTAACTGAAAGAGGGAGATCTCCCACTTTGTACCTGAGGCAGGTTGGAGCCTCTGCAGGGAGCATATGGTCAATGGGTATATTGCACTGTAAATATCACAATGAGCACAAAGTTCATGGATACCCTGGACTTAAACTGGCACAACGCACCAAATTTATGGACCACAAGGTTGTTAATGGTACAACGTACCACAGTGTATGAGTACATGCGACCTTAAATGTTCCAACGGCACACAGTGAATGAGAACATGGAACATTAAACGTTACAACAGCACACAGTGTATGAGTACATGGAACCTAAAACGTTACAACGGCACACAGTGTATGAGTATCTGGAACATTACATGTTACAACTGACACATACTGAATCGGTACATTGGGCTGCAACTACGGCAAGGCACACAGAGCGTATGGAGTCCGTGGGGTTGATAATGTAACAATGGCGCGGGTACGAGAGACGATAACTGCCAGAAGATAGTGAACATATTCGTCAATTACAGCAGGCGTAGAATTTCATTTTGAAATATTTGAAAGGACTGATAGCACATAACGTTGACATTCCAAGATACATACGATAATACTACCTCCCCCGCCCCGCAACAAAAAACAAAGAACAAAAAGAAAAACAAAACAAAACAAGAAAACAACAAAAAAACAAAAAACAAAAAACAAAAAAAACAAAACAAAAAAAAAAAAAAAAAAACCAAAAAAAAAAGACAAAAAAAAAAAAAAAAAAAAAAAAAAACCCTGCAAGGTACCAAAGCTGAGTAAGTATGCCAAAAAAAAAAAAAAAAAAAAAAAAAACATGCAAGGTACCAAAGCTGAGTAAGTATGCCCCAAATCTTGGGATTGTAGCGCTACCTACTGACAATTATCATATTTGATTACCGTTTCCTCAGAAATCCATGATCATGTGTCACATCCAACTATAAAAACTTTAAGACTAAGAACGGTTATAGTACCTACACACACAGCACTTCCATTTGAGCTTTTCAGTTGTGTGCAACAGTTACTGTACCTTTAACCAGCAGCGCATCTGAATGGAAAGCAAGGCTTTTATTACTGCAAAACTGTTTAAGCTACTATGGCTTTCTGCCCTTAAACTGAGTCGCGTTAGCTGTCCCTGTTTTTGATATAAAAATACAGCCCTTTCCAGAGTAAATCTACTCGTTGAAAAGGCGACTGACCAAGTTCGGGAATCCCAAGACTGCGAAAATGTCCGCATTACATTGCCAGGTTGCAAGCCAAAAATACAATTAAAAATCAGCTTAATCCAAATATGTTTTGTCACGCAATGTAGATTTCAAATCACCTTTATGATTGCATTTTATTACATTAAAATGACCACTCCATGGATTCGTGTAGATTTTGTGCAGTTTTGAATCTTCTGGGTATGTGAATGACATTATGTTGAAAGGGAATCGGTTAATCACCATGATCTACCTGGCCATGGCCATATTTCTTGTCTGTTGAGCAGACGCCAGCCTATATAACAACATATGCTGCGGCAAGCCGTTTAGAACACTTTATTTACTATAACATATCAGTCACTCCGATATTACCAATTTGTTTATTTAATTCTAAAATATCAATATCTATTCGCGGTAATTTAGTAGCATCAGTGCCGAATTCAAATATCTAAATTTATGATGATAAGAGTGCAGTTGTACCAGTTTTTAGGTCCACTTCAACTATCCCAGCGATAATAAATGAGCAGAAACGTAAGAAAATAAGAAGCCTATAAATTTAGGGCACCGTCCCTTCACCTATTTCTGATATAATGGCTTTACATTATGCACTGAATGTGCATTTTACTATTTCTATAACTCATTTACCCTACAAAATCTTTATAGAAAAAACCTTGCGTGAGTTCTGCTTTGGATTCCTGACATATCAATACGCCCCTATCTCATTGTCTGTTCATCAGCCATCGGGCCTTCGGTCTACCTATGCTGTGCGCAAGTTTGTGTATTTTATGTACCAAACCATAAAGTAGCGCGTTGCCTGTTAAACCTCCTACGGGTAAAACACCGCATAATAATAATAATAATAATGATAATGATGATGATGATGATGATGATGATGATGATGATGATGATGATGATGATGATGATGATGATGATGATAATAATAATAATAATGATAACCATTCACTCCCCCCCATCAAAAAATTCTACTTGTCAAGTACATGAGTGCTAGGGTCATAATGAATATGGGAAATATCCTAATGATGTTAACAGGGTCCGGGAGCAGATATTAATGGGGCATCATGTTGCATGCTAACCATGCAGGAAAACGTTGCCTGCGGTTGCATTATCCGGCAAAATGAAACACTTTTTCCTTGTCTGCTCCCCGGACCAAGGTGTAAATATATCAAATACATATATAATATAAATGCAGATTGAGAAGCAAACATGCTTACACTCGTAGTTCTTAAGATGAAAACGATTTTAACTTCGTGTTTCAAGTTGATATTCTACAAGTTGGATGCACAATCAGATTTATACACACTTGGCCAACATTTTAATTTTCTTCTAGTTAACACACAAACTATCGCAGGCACAACTTCCAGTATCAGTGAGAATGGGAAAAGCGTTCTGGCTTGAAGACATGCCAAAGTTAACACACATGGTGGAGAAACAGTTTTTTTGAAAAAAACGCTGTCTCCGTTGTTGCCCACTGCAAGACGGCCTTTTTGGGAGATTCTAATCGTGAATAATTACGTTTTTTTTAAGTTCTGAGGCACTGGCTGACTAACTGTAAGATGCACAAACCAACACATAAAGCTCTTAATATAGGTTTCATTTTTCATTTGCGATGATGCGTCGCTTTTAATGAATGATGAACTGTATGGCTGCGTTTCAAGAGAAAGGTCAGACACTATGCTCACAGATGTCAAAAACAAGAAGCGGCTGTCAACGGCCTGACAGTATACTGACGTATGATACACGGCATTGCACGGAGTTACTTAAACAGCAGACTTTTGTAGACGGTATGAAAATTCACTGACGTGTTCTACGTAAAATTCCAATGAGTTGCAAAAGAGATAAAGAAAACCATCCTACTCTCTACCTTGGTGACTCAGCAATTCCCGAAGGCACAAGCCACACCCACTTAGGCATTACTCTTTCCCATGACCTAAAGTGGCACCCCCACATAAGTAACGTAGTCACGAAAGCGAGTAAACGTCTGTCCCTCTTAAAAAGACTTAAATTTAAACTATCTAGTAAAACCCTTGAAAAGTTATACCTATCCATGGTCCGCCCAATTTTGGAATATGGGTCTGTTCTCTTTGACAACTGCAGCCAAGACCTTTCCGATCTTCTAGAAGGCTTACAAAATGAGACAGCCAGAATTTGTACTGGTGCAATGAAATTCATCACCAACGATAGGCTACTTGCTGAAATGGGTTGGGACCCGCTACACACTCGTAGGAAATTTAGCAAACTAACTCTTTTCTATAAGATACTGAATAAACTTACCCCGACCTACATGTACCTTTATGACTTAATTCCAGACTACGTCCTAACCAAAGCTAACCGTCTGCTTCGGAATTCTCATCAGCTTAGATCAATTAAGTGAAGGACCAGCAGTTACTCTAATTCGTTTTTGCCCTCTTCTATTAGCCTGTGGAATGACTTACCGGTCGAAGTCAAATTGGCCCCCTCTCTTGCAGTTTTCAAAGCTAAATTGAGTAAACACATGTATTTCTGCCACGAGATACCTAAATATTTCATGTTTGGAGATCGCTACGCAAATATCATCCAAACGCAACTTCGTCTTGGGTGTTCTCAACTAAATTCTCACTTGTTTGACATGAATATCGTACCTACCGCAGCCTGCTATAGCACTTTTTTTTAAAAGAGGATACAAGTCACTTTCTATTGTTCTGCCCTCTTCATACTCTGCACAGGCTACAATTGCTGAGGTCTGTTACAAACGTACTGGTGCCTGCGCTCATCCGAACTTATTACTTAACCTAGATAGTAATAGACTAATTGAAATTATGTTGTACGGCAGTGTGGATCTTTCAGACGATCTAAATACCGTTATTTTTGCTGCAGTCCAATTGTACATTAGTCAGAGCAGACGATTTGTTAAATAGTTCTTATTACCTTATTTTCTAAACTATTGGTACCTGCTTAGTGAATTCAGCTTGCAAACAAACTATGTGTATCGTCCTGTGCGTTTTGTACATAGCCTTTGTACGTCTGTATGTCTGGAGACCCCCTCGATTAGCCACCTCGTGGCTACTGGGCAATCCAATTTGAGAAATAAATATGTTTACAATACAAAGAAGAGACCTTTGTAGACGGTATGACAATAAACGGGCGTAGAGTACACAACATTGAAACCTGAACGAGCGAAAATTTTAAAACTACATTTTTTGAAATAATCATGTAATATAATTTAAACATGTTATTCCACGATAAAATGCATGTTATAAATATTTTATCCTTTATTTCCTTTATTTGGCACATAGCAGGAACAGATGTTTGCCATGAGAATGGCTGAATGCGGATTGTCACTGATGAGCCAGGTATAACAAAAAAACACAGCACAGAGCGATGTTAATATTACTCAGAATTGATTGAAATGGCATTATCATGGGACATTATGTGAATCATATCAGGTTGATTTTAGACGCTTTAAGAAATGTAAGCAAAATTTGTCACGGCATGATGAAGAGAGACCTTTGTCTCAAATAGTCAACAGGAAGACACTCAATATATATATATATATATATATATATATATATATATATATATATATATATATATAATATTGTATTCAAATGATGAAGAGCGCAAAATGATTAAAAGGTATGACAAGATAAGATGATACAAATATTCGGATGGATATAGTAATACAGGAAAATGTATGAGAAAAGTTCCTTAGAGAGAAAAAGAATTATGAAGCCCTGGATCTATTCTGTCGAACCAGCTGATCGCGGGATGGTGAAAAAGGTAAAATTGAGAGAAAATTGAATAAATAAGTCACACGACTTATGAATTATAAAGTGGATGAGCAGAAAGGATAATGTACCACGTGCACAGACACAAACACACGTTTTATCTACTACAAGCAACAGTCAGTGGTCAGAATCTGATGTGTGAAAATATCTTAATGGTTTCCTCACAGTTAAACCGAACATCACGCCCGGCGAAAATCAGAAATGATGTTTTTGATTTGCTTCCATTATATTCCATGACAAGCAAAACTTTATTTCTTACAGAGAATATTTTTACTTTGCTAAACTTATACCAGTGTAGATCAATTTGTACTTCCAGGCAATTATAGTTCTGAAAGCTTCGTTTAGACTGGCTTCACAGGTAGCAATGTACACAAATAGTAAGCTACACAGGTAATAACATATACAGGTAGCAATCTAACTACAGTTGTGATCCACAGAGAAAGCATAGGTCACTATCGACAATGTCGGTGGTGGCTCACCATATAAACATGAGAATCAATGCCAAGTATCGGAAGGCCGCCCAACGAAACAGCTCCAACACGTTGCCAGCCTCTCTCTCTACCTGTTGCATACAAAAAGGGTTGTTAAAATTACAGTACATTATGTCCACTTTGTATAATCACAGTGGTAGGCTGACGAGTCACATATGCAATTGTCTCAACGACTTGTACGACTTACATAACATCACCATTCCTTCAATGTGAAGACTCTATGAATAATATTATCACCCTTTCAATGTGCTGCCTTACTGAATTGTCATCACTTCAACGCGCAGTCTCAACGAATGACATTGTCACCTCTTCAATGTGCAGTCTCAATACCTCACTCTGTCACCCCTTCAATGTGAAGTCTCAATACATCACTCTGTCACCCCTTCAATGTGAAGTCTCAATACATCACTCTGTCACACCTTCAATGTGAAGTCTCAATACATCACTCTGTCACCCCTTCAATGTGAAGTCTCAATACATCACTCTGTCACCCCTTCAATGTGAAGTCTCAATACATCACTCTGTCACCCCTTCAATGTGAAGTCTCAATGCATCACTCTGTCACCCCTTCAATGTGCAGTCTCAATGCAGCACCAGCTTATTTTAGTCGTGATATACACGTAGAGTATACGAGGTTCAAAAATTGTCTGCTTTCATTGAACTCCCAATAAAATTCAAACGAATTTTCCTTTGAAATCTTTCAATGTGTAAGTTTTAATACAGTACAAGTTACCATAGTGATTGTCCCAAACTAAGTTCGACGTGCACATCTTGTGTCTTTTGAGAAAAGAACACATAACATGTCCCTTCGTATTAGTCTTTCAAGAAAAGTTGAGGCCATTATTTCAGAAACAAAAGTTTACCACGCTAATGTGGCCTGTCCAATTGAGTACAGGTTGCTACATCTCCACCTAGAATTTGGTCTCACTCATTACAACCGCTCAGAATATACCATAGGGTTGACTCAAACGATAATGATCACATATTTTTGTAGGTGAACCAGAATATCGTTTTGTCCATATACAAAATTAGGTGTCTATTTTCGACCAGACACTGTCACAACCAAGCTTCAAATTGGTTGTCTTCTACGTGTGTTGTAAATGCATAACTGTAATTGTATCACACTTTTTGTATGGAAAAACAGTTTTATTTAAAATTTTAATATATATATATATATATATATATATATATATATATATATATATATATATATATATATATATATATATATATAGGTCAGGCCTTTTGTAATATATATGATCAGGCCTTTTGTAATTTTTGACAACATTTTCCTGTCTAACTAGCATGAATCTATACAAGTAGGAGAAACAATCGCTTACGCTGACAGTAACGTCTAGCTTTTCGGGAAGTTGAACCTTGGACATTTTCGCAGTCTTTTGCATAATCTTCATGGCGTCCTTTTCCCGCCCCACCGCCAGTAACCAGCGGGGAGATTCCGGCAATAAGCTGTGGAATTGGATAGGTAAAATTAGCTGGGAAAAATGTTAGCATTTGATCTTAAAGCAAAGATCATTGGCTGGTGGCGGACCACAAATATCGACCAACGGTGACAGAAGATCCATTACACGCGTTCTGAATAAATGCTTTGCAAGTAATCATTTGACAAACCTTGTGCTGCACGCCAGCAATGATTAGAAACGCACAAGATGCCCGATAACATGAATATGATATTGTAACAACATTTGACCAAATGTTGTCACAACATCTATGCGTACGGTGCTATTAACATATTTTCAATGCTTTACATATATGGTATTTAATAATGTTTAAAAAAAGTGCCATTTTAGAAAATATTCATACCATTTTTGAATAGTTCAACGATGTTATTAAAGACATACCCTTTGTATGTTATAATGATGCTTGGATACGATTTTGAAAAATGTTTCTAAGATGAGTTGTGCTAGTAGGAACAACGTGAAGGAAGTCAGCAATCGTTAGATAAATAATGTGCATCAATCAGCAATCATTAGAGACACAATGTCAGGCAAGTCAGCAGTCATTAGATGTAACAACGTGTCGCAATCAGGAAACATTACATGCACAATGTGCAGCAATTAAGCGATCATTAAATGCACAATGTGCAGCAATCATCATTGTGACGTCACCAGTGGGCAATTGGAAATACCTCGCAGATATGCTCCGTTTAAAACCAGATTTTACACAATTTCTACAGTGATCTGACGCTTGATATTTTCACTATATCCTGTTGATATACCAGAGGCACTGCGGGACAAGTTTTGGTTACTTTTGTGGAATATTTAATAATTTTGGCACTTGTGGTTTCGTCACCAAAGGCCGCGACCATTTACCTGAGGACTGTGTACCTGTTGGCCCCGGGTCAATATGGCCTCCAACGACTCCACTGCCAAGGATGTAAACAACCAAACGACGAGTGACACCAATTCTACAGCAATGCAAAGCCCCACTATTGTGACCCTATCAGACTTAAAATCTGTGGAACCTAAGTTTCTGGCGGACTCTTTCTCAAAGAGCATGGACAAAATATACATGTACACCTGCAAGGAAGTTCAAGACTGTCTGGGTGAGTTTGACCTGGCCGATCTTAACTCTTTGCGATCCAATTTGTGTAGCTACGCTCAAGCTCACTTTAATCAGTTCATGTCCAAGCGTCCGATCAATCGGAGGGCTAAGCAACTTGTTATTGCGGACATCTATCACCTGGGTTATAGCCTAGTCAATGGCAACTGCACCAGTGCATTGGAAAATGTGTTCGTTGCATCAAAAATTAATGACATTAACAACGAGGCACAGCCAAATGAAACGCACACGGACACTAACTTGCAGGTTGAAGAGATGAGCCAACTTATACTAACAGTTGCCTCAATGTCTAATAAAATTGCTAGCTTTGAAGAAACCAACAATCAACTCTTAATAAAGGTAGACTCTTTATTGCAGGAAAGGACAGTTCTGCGGGCAGAACTTGATGAGCTGCGCCAGAAATGGAATAATGTAGATAACATAATGTCTTCTCTCAGGTCTGTCCTCAGTGTTGAAAGCCATACACAAGTCCCTGGTTCAACCTCTAACGACTCAGAACCTGCTTGTAGTGCTCAGGACAACATAGTCAACTCCGAAGATACCATTCTGAAAAGACTTAATGATGGTCCGTCTATTTCTTCGCAAGTTTCTGTACATGGTATGACTTCAAACAACAGATTCTCACCATTACTAAATGAATGTGACTCGGCTAGCCCCGGTGACACAAGTGACACAGAGGACGAAATAGTATCTAATCCCGAAACGCACACGGGTAAATGGACATGTATCAAAAAGCATAAAAGGAAGTCCAAGCGGAGAGATTTGCGTGCGTTGAGTAAAAAGACCCCGTCTTTAACAGAATCGATGTCACACCCTGGCCCTGAGATTGCCGGTTCCGTTACATCCACAACAAGCAACGCTGTTAAGCCAGTGATGGGCAGCGCTTCAACATCCAGTTCCACCGTGCAGGGGACCGACAAGCGCACTGCCAACCCTTTACAGGGTGCCAACCCTGACACTGTCGTAGACATCTACATAGGAAGCATAAACCCTAAAAACACGGATACTGACATCAAGGCTCATCTGATGTCTCTTGATGTCACTGTGCATAATATTCAAGGACTGTCCAAGCCCAATGCTAGCAGTAAGTCATTTAAAGTGTCCGTGTCAAAGCATGATGAGTCAAAGGCTCTCTGCGAGTCAAACTGGCCACCTGGTCAAAATATAAAAGTTCGCCTGTTTGAACACAGAACGGTCTCTCGCAAATACTCTAAACGGGACCAGAGGCCCACTGTAAATGGAACAGCCCCCATGAGTCGCCGCGTTCGTTCTGATGCGAGGCTTGGGCAGCTATACCCTCAACCAGACCACTATGGAATCCCACCCAGTGACCGAGACCAACTCGCACCGCGATACAGAAGCACTGACCACAGACCCGAGTACCTCTACCGTCCCAATCCAGCGTGGAGCCTCGGGACAGGTCAATACTTGTATTCCTTTGATTACGAACACCAAAGCGTCGCAAGGCATCGGTAAACAGCACGATCTTATTTTAAAAACTGTTAGTTTTAACTGCAAAAACTTTTTATCTTCAGCTGATTACATTTTGGAGCTTTTATCAGACTGTGACATCGTATGCCTCACTGAAACTTGGTTGCGCCCACACGAATTAAATTTTATCCAGCATTATCTTGATTCGAATGCAAAAAATTATGATTTATATACAGTATTTTGTAAGTCTGGCATGGTCGATGCAGACCCTGAGTACAGCGGCAGACCCTTTGGTGGACTGGCCATTATCTGTAAGAAACAAAAGGGGTTAAACTTTCATGAGCTCGAAGTTTCAAGCGAAAGAATCATGGCTGTTGCCATTAGTGATGATCATAGTAAACTAGTTCAAATTTTAGTCAATGTTTACATGCCTTATTATAGTACTAATAATCATAGCCAAACAGACAAGTACCTGGACACTATTGACTCTTTGCAGGCATTTCTTGATAACCATGCCATGTTGTGCCCCATCAAATGTTTTGGCGACTTTAATACCAAGCTACCTATTTCAGATATTCTTTCTGCATCATGGTATAAGCACAATGGTTTTAATTCGCACAGCAGTATTTTATATGATTTTCTTTTAGCCAATAACTTGATTGTCGCAGACTTCATGTTTTCCCAGTCGCTCAACTACACTTACTTTTCACTTGCCAACCATACTTTTACTTGGATTGACCATGTCTTTGTTCCGAGATATGATACCTGCTCGATCCTATCATGTAATATATTGGACCTAGAGGCTGGTAATATCAGTGATCACCTGCCTATTATGACAACGTTTACGTGTAAAATTAATAGTAAACCTGGAGAAAATAAAGTTTCTAGGGATAACATGCACTCTACTTTACCTTTATACTGGGGCAATCAGACCCGAATTAATAAGTATAATGCTATATTGACAAGCAAATTATCTTATATAGCCCCTTTGAATATTGAAAGTGGAACAGGTACGAGTCAAGAGGACATCAAATATAAGATCAATCTTTATTTATCACAGGTTAATGATGCCATGCATGATGCTGCTAGAGAGTCGGGCTGTTCACCCAGGAAAACTTTTAAACCCAAAAAATATTGGTGCCCAGAGCTCAGTAACATGAGTAAAAAGAAAAAATTATGGTGGGATATATGGACTCAAAGTGGTCGCCCTAGAACCGGTATCGTTTACGAATGCTACAAGGGCACAAAAAAGGTATTTAGAAGGTTAAGTAGACGGTGTATGCGTGACGAGATTAATATTCATTATAATAAATTAAACAACCTTTTTCATGAGAATAAAATTGGCTGTTTCTGGAAAGGTGTAAGACGGTTAAAGCATAAAAGAGTCAATTCATCACTTTGTGCACAAGATGTAGCCAATTATTATTCATCTGTCATGGATGATAGACATGACGAGTTTACTGCAGACCATAAGCGCATTTCTGACTCCGTGAAGCATAAACACCGGGAAATGACGCAACATTGCAGTGACAGGGAGTCCTGTAACGTAAATCCCGACATGGTTTCTGATTTTATAGGCCGGCTTAAGACCAACACATCTCCTGGGTGTGACGGTATTACAGCCGAGCACCTTATATATGGGAAATCACAGTTGCTATTGGATTGTCTTTCTGACCTGTACTCTGCCATTTTTACCTTCAGTATTGTACCCGAGGTTTTCTTGACTGGCATCATCGTTCCTATCCTGAAGAAGAGTACCCTTAACCCTAACGCTGTTCAACACTATAGACCTATTATGCTGAGCTCTGTTCACGCTAAACTAGTTGAATTATTTATGATCCCTGAGGACAACATCAGTGATGCACAACTTGGTTTCCGTAAAGGGCGAAGCGCTTCCTTCGGTTGTGCATTCCTTCATGACGTTATTTCTTACTACAACAACAGGCATTCCCCGGTATATCTATGTGCGTTAGATGCCCAGAAATGTTTTGATAGTATATGGCATGACGGGCTCTTGTATAAACTTATTAATGTTCTCCCAAAATGCCATTGGCTGCTATTACATGAATGGTATTCTAATTCCCATGCCTTTGTTAGATGGAACGGTGATGCCAGCCGTTCTTTTCCTGTTAAAAGAGGTGTCAGACAGGGTAGTGTTTTGTCCCCTTACCTCTTTAATATATTTATCGATGACATGTTACAAGATATCAGCTCGCAATCCAACGGTTTACGTATAGGTGATCATTCTTACAGCGTTTTAGCCTACGCTGACGATGTTACTTTATTCAGCAGTACTCTGTCCGGTCTGCAGAACTCTATTGATATTTGTACTCAGTATTCAAAGTTCTGGAGGTTTAAGTTTAACCCTCATAAATCTAAATTCGTTACTATGGGTCCAAAATTGTATCGTGATCCTCCGCGTATATACTTGGATGGTGAGTTTATGTCCATGAGCGTCGATGTTAGTATTTTAGGCGTATATTTTAACAGTAAAAATACATGTAATGATCATATTGAACACCGTATTCAACAGTGTAGACTTAACTATTACAGCCTATGTAACACTGGTCTCTCGTATCCGGGTCTAGACTCTAAAGTCAAAACTCATATTTGGAAAAGCGTATGTTCACCAATTCTTACTTATGGACTTGAAACCTTATCAATGTCCAACAGTTCACTGTCTAAATTAGAATCCACTCAGGGTACTCTTGTGAAGCGATATGTCGGAATTGGTAAACGGTCTCATAATACCTGTCTATTAAAATCCCTTGATATTCCCTGTGTCTCGGACCAGATTGCTGTCAAAACTTTATCCTTACTCAATCGGTGTTTTAAAACCCAGTCTCCCTTAACAACACTATACTCCCATTTACTTGCAGAATATATTGTTCTTGGCAAGAGAAATAAAGACTCCATTGTTGATCGAGTCTTAAAACTTGGCTACTCCCCTGTTAATGTTGCTTTTTCCGATTTCCGCTTCCGAGTCCCTCATTATGTGCCCGGTGACGGCATTGTGGACTCACTCAGATATCTTGTGCACCATGAGAATTTTATAAAGCCATGGGCTGAAGAACATGTTTTGGCTGTTCTACTGACCAGATGTTTCTGAACATTTGGCCAGTGGAGCAGCTCAAGATAATTCATTAATTGTCACTGTTCACTTCACATGTATTTCTGACCATATGTAGTTTATCTGGGAATTATGTTAAGTCATGGACTGGAAAACATGCAATGGTTCCATTTATGGTCACTACTACTTTCATGATATAGTGCGTTACTGACCATAAGGTGTACTGTATTCTATACTCAGGTGGTTTATATATGTATGTGTGTGTGTATGTATGTGTGTATGTATGTATATATATATATATATATATATATATATATATATATGTATATGTGTGTATGTATATATATATATATATATATATATATATATATATATATATATATATATATGTATATATGTATGTATGTGTATGTATATATATGTGTATATATATTGACGTACCTTACTTTTATTTCCCGGAACATGGACTGGATAATATAAAATGATATCAATATCATGACTAGGTGCTCCTGGGGTCGTCAGAGGGGGGCAGCGGTAGCGGCCGAACCTCTGTGCGGACCACCATGACATAATTGATTATTTTTTTTTTTTTTTTTAAATTTTTATTTGCATAGTTTCGATGTTTTACCGAGTGTTATTGTGTCATTTTATTTATATGTACTATGGTAATGTTCCCCCATGCAGTGGCATGGCATTAGCTATGTTGGTTTTGTACCCTTTGACTGTTTTGTATCTCTCATTTTACATACTTCAGTATTTATTTTATTTTCTGCATGGTGTATTTTATTTGTCTTTATCATCTCGATGTAGTCATTTCAATGTACTTTTATTTCTCCGTTCGCGGAGGTTCAATAAAATAATAATAATAATAATAATAATAATCAGGTATACAATGTCCAGCGATTTAGCGCTCATCAGATGCACAATGTGCAGCAATCATCAGGTATACAATGTGCAGCAATCATCAGGTATACAATGTGCAGCGATTTAGCGCTCATCAGATGGACAATGTGCAGCAATCAACAGGTATACAATGTGCAGCAATCATCAGGTATACAATGTGCAGCATAGAGGTGGAACACATTCAACATTATCAGACAAAGTGCACTCAAAATCCAAGCAAACAAAAGTCATCCATGTTCAAAACCTACCAGCCATCAAACAAGCAAAGTGCAAACCCAGACGTTCAAGATAACACACAAGCAACGTATTGTAATTTTATATCAGTAAATGAATAGGAATTGCAGCATGAAGAGAAACATCTGGTTCCTGAATTCCGACAGGCATCAGCTACAGGTAGTAGTAGTTTAAATTGATTTAATGCCAGCGACTCTGAACTGTAAGAGACATCTTGCTTCACTCATTGTATAAAAAGTCAGCTACAATTGTTGGATTTACATAGTTGCTGCATCATTTATGTAACACCTCAAATTCACCTGATGCCTATATACATGTAATCAATTTTCACTTTTACCCAGAACCGGCAAACACCATCGGCAAACTACTGAAATACGCTACCGTATATATTACAACTGCCAACTGAGAGTTTTGTTTAGGTCTGACTTTGCACTACACAGTATTAGCACTAGAGTATTGTACCCTCTGTTTCATATACAATCTAAAACATAAAATGCAGGGCCTCAGCTCTTGGGATTAGGCAAAATTCGTTTTTACTTTTTGATCTTTGCGCGTAGATGTTCTTCACTGCATGTATTTCCGGTTCCCATATGTAGTTTGCATTTGTCTGACAAATACAAGTGACAGAATACAATGCGCCAGGCATAACCTTGGGTTGACAGTGTCACGTACAACTTCTCGTCAAAGAGTAGCCAATCCCCTTCTGAATATATTGTTTTCAACAAATGTCAGATAGATGTTATTATATGCGTATTTCATCAGATACTTACAATATCAAAACAACTTGAAAAAGCAGGTGAGGTACAGATATAGCAAGTTGTATCCATCGCCAGTTGAAGATGAAGGCGCCCAGAGCAGACACGCCAACGTACCCAATCACCCAGCCAAGACCAGTGACCACGTTGGACTTTGCTCTCCAAGACGGGCTAAATAATTCCGTGGCTGCAGCATAAGACAAAAACCTCACAACCAAAACCTAAAGACGAAAACTTGCCAGTACTATACAGCGTTGACACGTGTGTGATGTTATGACCAAGAGTTCATAAAGGAAGCAAACCTGAGAGCGAACACCATAAGTACATATATGCGCATCCCGAGCCTAAAACGTTACTAAGAGGCTCAATAATCATGAAAATTGAATGCGGTTTTCACGTTATTACATTTTGGTCCAGAACGATGGGTTTTTAAGGGGATAAATATGTGTGTGCCTCCTCGAAGACTTTACTGAAGAAGCCACTCAGTTCCACTGTGTTGATTTTAATGCAACTTCTGAAAAATATGTGATGCCATTCTGCGAGACAACTATCACACAAAACTGGCAAATTGAAGTCAAATATATGAAACGTAGATTGATTCACGTCAAGCTTATTACTGATGACTGTGTGGATATTGGACCACCGTGTTGTAGTATTTTTCTTGCGCCATAAAACATACAGGATTCTCTGTCGCAAGTCACTATTTCATTGGCAGTCACAGCTACAGAAAGGTCTGAGGGATCTGCGTTTTAATAATAGTATTTGTAGAGAGTGTTTGTAGATTTGGATAACATGTTCAGGCAACACCTGGGGACCTTTACAGGCAAAAAGTTACATTTTGCTCTAAAGCAAAATGTCAGCTGGAAAGCATGCAGACAAGAAAGTAAAATTTAATCATTCATTGTTGAATTGCATCATTAACTCGTTAAAAAAATTCAATTTACGTTTCATATGCATGATTTTTGTTACCATTTACAGTTTTATCGGTCCACATATTACTGTTAATGTGTTGTGATACTTGAAGTACTTAGTGATATATTTTAAACTTATTTATTCGGTGTCGATAATTAAGGTTTAAATCAACTTTGGGGGGGGGGGTGTCTATCGTACAATTTCAACTACTTATTTGCATAAGCAATTATATATTAGATCACCCGCTGCTCCAATTGCTTTACTAAATTCAAAAGGTAGTGGCCAAATTAACAAATAACAGCAATTCTTACATGTGCGATATTTGATTCAATTGAATTTGGCAAATGCACATATTTTTCAGAAGTCTGCATTGTATTGTCTCATCACGTAATTGCAAAGTACCTAACATCTGACATATCCATGCATTAGCACTGTTGTTGTCGTCATTCTCCGGTGATAAACTAATCTTACTATCAAGAGAAATCTTATGCATACCCATCAATATTGATGTCGCAGTCATACCTCCAATGAAACAGCCCAATAGAAATCTTGCCACAAGAAGAAATGCTATGTTTGGAGAAAATGCTAATATGATTCCAGTTATTGCAGATCCCGTTCCAGAGACAATGAGTGGCTTTCGTCTGCCAAATCTGTAACGTACATTCGGTTTCCCAACTATTATTTTCACGAGTGGTTATCTCTGAGGTCAGGAACAAGCTCAGCGCAGCGATGCCAGTGAACGTTCCCAGATCACCACGAGCGATACAAATGTTATACTGATACAAGCATATCGTTAGATTGTAGAATATGGTCCACCCAAGAATTAACTCCCGTGGGACCTATTCTCATAAGAATCGCGTGCCATCTTGTCGTCTCTACATGATTCCTGCAATGATTTTGAGTGCTTTCGGTAATATCCGAAAGGGGCATATCACGTATATTGTCATTTTCTGTGCACGTCCATGTTTCACACATATCAAATGAATGTCTTAAAATGCACAAAATATCTTATTTCACTAAAGCAACCCAAAAAAATTGATAAATGTGTTTACATTTTAGTGAAAAGTACACGATATATACTTGTACTACAGGCACTCTATCTGCCAAGTACATTAATCTAATGCATTATTAATGTTACTAACGTTAGGTATACATGTATAGGACCTATAGAGGCAGAAATATGTGCATATTTCTGGAGAAACGAAATGTAAAAAAATCTGCACCTCCTGCATAAAACCTTACACAGTACACTACAATGCGCGTTATTTGTACACAAGTTCAAATGAAAGCCCCAAGCACCTCCGTTTATTTACTTAAGGGTAAGGCACTTTGTTTGTTTGCATCCATATATCGTGTGGCTAACAACTTAGGTCTTTGACGAGGGTTTTTATCTATCTTTAAGGTGAGCGTTCTGTTTAAGTCATTCTGGGCGATGTGCATGAAATTTTAGTATTGCATATACAGGCAGTTGTCTACTGTGTGATGACTAGCCTCTGCCTTAGCGTAAACTTATGCCAGATTCCCATTTGGTTCATATGCATCTTAGTACAGTCCACCTAAAACCAAGTAAGAAGATATCCCTACCATCAGTGTTAAATGTTATAACTATGATAGGCAAAGAACCGGTCATACTCGCCCGATAAGCAGTGTGATTTGAACAGTTTTTGGATCCATGGAAAGAAAACTGTGCACGTTGATACTTTCACAACCGTAGACAGATTAATGCGCCACAAGGAGTATTTACTGGAGGCGGGAGGGGTACTCCCATCAGTGACGATATTAGGTATGTGTTGCTCTGAAGGCCCCTATTGTCAACAAAATTTCCCTAACAAAGGTCCAGCATTTTGCCAAAAAGTCCGTTATAGGGGTATTTGTTCTCTTTTATGACCTACAAAATTGGAAAAATTTCCCTATGGTCAAAAGTTTTTTTCTGGCCCACTTTTCATGCCAATTTTGGCCCATATTTTCCACTATTTCTGTTAAAAAAAATTCCCTTACAAATGTATCATTTTTGTGAAAAATGTGCCCTAACAAGGGGTGGGATTTGAAAGGTGGAGCCGCACAATCTCACCAAAACTGAACCTACTCGTGGACAGTCATTGCTAGATTGAGTATTTGTACTTAAAGACTGTTGACAGCAGGGTCAGAAATTCCTCACCTATTTGCCACGTGCGACCAGGAGTGCATTTTTGTATCTACAAGCGTTCAACTTTACAAAATTATAGTATATAAGACGGTAAATTGGAACTTCTCTCGAGTTGATAACGATAAAGTTCATGACTCATTATTAGCTGCTCCATGAAACGCTGTGCTCATAGACGGTGATATTAATTACATTTCATAAGAGTTTTACACCTTATTTATATGACATAGCATCAGATTGTATTCCTCATAAGGAAGTAACTATCAGACCATTTGTTAACCCTTTGTGACTAGTGCTCTGCGGCGCAACATGAGAGTAAGGGACGCAGTATAGAAACAGACAAAACAAAACAATCTGGAGAAGAGGACGATTGGAATTATTATCATCGCTTTCGAAACGATGTAGTGGCCATGGTAAAAAAAAAAACAAAGCAAGACTATTTTAATAAAGTTTATGAAATTTTAACCAACAAAATGACAGAAACTAAAAAATGGCGGCAAACTCTAAAGAATATAAGTGGTTGGAGCAATAACAAGCCCGTTCCTTCTATTTTAGAAAATGGAGCTATACTTTTAGACCATGTTGGCAAAGCCAATGTGTCAAGCAACTATTTTTTAATCTGCATGTGTAGTTGACGATCTCTCGATTGATTTACCTGACCTAGCCGTGAAAACTGACCAAACTCTTGGAAACATTTTCATTAGTGACAAAAGGGTTTTAGAAGTACTTAAAAAAGTTGAAAATATGTGAAATAGGTGGGCCGGATGGTCTCCAAAATGAAGTACTACGGCTTTGACCTCCATATATCTATGTACCTCTCTCTAAAATCATCAATTTGTTCTTCACTACATCACTTTTTCAAACTCTTAGAAAAAAGGCTAATGTATGTGGACTTTTTAAGAAGGACGACCATCATTGTATCAAAAACTATAGACATGTATCTTTATTATGATCTTTGTCCTAAGTCTTTGAAATTTGTATATTTAAGAGATTGTATAATTTCTTCACTTCATATGACCTCTTCACTCATTGCAACTCTGCCTGGCCGAGAGTGTGGTTCAGTGCTATATTGAAGGTGCTTGTAAAGATTCTATCACAGAAAAATTTATATACATAAAAACTGCCACGAAATATACACTTTTGAAAAACTCAAAAAACCACTGATTAGTTTTGTCCCACTGTCCTGTGTGTTTGTTGTCCAATGTTTATACAGCAACCGCACCAAGTGATGTCCTCTTTTTCAAATAACTTTAAAGAAACTTGGATTCATTTTTTTTTATGCAAAGACATTAAATTTGTGGCAAACTGTTGACAATGTAAAATGAAAAGATGTGTCTTGGATTTTCAAGAACAAGTGCCATTTTGTTAACAGAATGAGTCAAAGTCTGGTCTCTTTGATGTGTTGAGTAAGGATCATCGATGCAACTCCAAACATGAATAGCTCCGTAATAAAACATGAATCACACAAAATGAGACACGCTTTTTCAGTTAACTTTGTTTAGCTTGTGTCCTGGGTGTCAGCAAAATTTGATTCCAAATGCTCCAAATGTTAATGTGAATAGAGAAAATTATGCCATGCGCAACGTGCGAAATGTCTGTGACCAGGTACTTGCAGCGTCATGCAAGCTGGCTTTTGAAAACTCATTCATTCCATCAACTGGTCGTCTCTGGGCTACACTGTCGTCATAAGTGAGAGGAGCTCCTGCATGAACTACTTTTAAAGCATCAATCAAATTAATCCGCTTTCTTTCAAAACAACTCCATCTGAGATATAGGCCAAGTATATTGGACATTTTACCAAACTGAGAATAAACCTTAGTGCTCTAAACGCCCATCTGTTTTCTCGTAATGTTTGTAACTCCCCGGCTTGTGACTGTGGCTTTCAGACTGAAACAGTGACTCATTTTATGTTGCAGTGTCCACTTTTTGATGAACATAGAAAATCATAATGGCAAGGGTTAGTGAAATTCTTAGAATAAAAGATACTTGTGTTTTACGTAACAACTTGCATCATTCTGAAAAAGTAAATTTATCATTGTCCGGTACTTCATCTGCTTCATATGCTACCAATTGTTTTGTATTGACACAAGGAGAGAATTTTGAATTAGTCAGAGGCTACATTTGCCATCCTCATTAAAGAAATAAAATATATTAGCAAACAGATTGATGAGAACAGACAGTCCTGCGTATCAACAACAGATTTTACTTATGGGCAATATTTCTTACTCATCAACAAAAGATTCTGCTCACGAGGGATACGTTTCGCTTACGAACAGCACACTATTTTTATGAGCAGCAGGTCTTACCTATCAACAACAGGTCCAAATACCATGTGGCCGACCATGAACCCTGCCATGTACACAGAGGCTACCGTGCCGGCCAATGCCGCCTTGCTGCACACAAGGTCCCACTGAAAACATTGTACAGTTGATGCCGATTATGAAGTCTCTGTAGACTAGCCCAAAAAGGCGACCATAACCCAATATAACTACGTGTGGTGAAAACAAAAATTACAAAAACAATAGCTATTCTTACTGTCGTCTTTGGCTGTCAGCTCAGCATGTACAAGCCACAGCTGGCTAGAAAAATAACCCTGCTTAGCTGGCCAAAATTGATTCTTTTATCCAGTTCAAGCTAAACTCCTTCCAAGTTGTGCATGCCTGTGTTGCAGTTTGGTTAGAGCTCTTTATCAGCCATGATTTTTCCCATAGTGGAAAACACCAATAATATATTCGTCATTGTACATCCACAACTGCCAACTCGAGGGACTGCAACAGCGGGCTCAAAAAAGCGTGGCCAACAAGACCAATTTAGTTCTGTCAACAATCAATTTTGCTCCACTGCAGCCATCTCTATTATATTGCTACTTAAATCAAGTCGCCACAAATGAGGTTCCATTGACAACAGTCACTATTTGTTCTAGGTTAGGACAAACTGCACAAGGTTCCACTGAAATCACAGTTATACACAGAAAGTCAACAATTGCAAAGCACTGTATGGGCATCCCCGCCATCGCATTTTTATTCATACTAAAGGAAGCAAGTTTGCATTTAGAGAGGGACATCACATTTGCAAGAACATGAACTATCATACATTAATATTTACATTTTCCATTTGTAAAACTTCTTTAACATCTGGTGGGTCATATGCTGACTCTCAGGCCAATTATTGACCGGTCGAGTATAAAACAAGTTACACCTCAGGCAAGCACACAGATCTGACTCTGCTGGCAAAGCTTCGGGGACAGATTATCACGCGAGTTTTTTAATCGGCAACCAATGGGATCTCCAGACGCTTGACAGAGAACTGGGTATTTTTTGATTTGTAGCTTTCAGACTGCATCATGCTACATTCCTTCTGTTGCTTGTTGAGTCACGGTTTTGGAAGTGTTCAGCAATAAGGTTATGGCAATTATGATTAATAAGCCTTCAGTTGTTTATCGTGAATGTTTCCCACAAAGAACATGCGTACCGGTGGTCACTTTGTCCACGCTATCGACGTAAGTCTATGCCATTTTTCTGTTCGTCTGCGGACTCAGATTACTATCACGGTGACTTCCGCCAGCGTTGCACATGCTCAGATACCCAACCTGACCTGTAGACTGCAGCAGACCACAGTTGTGATTGGCTGATTGAGCATCGTAGATAGTCCATAAATTGTCAAATACAGTGTTTTCACACATTGTAACGTATATCTAGATAGATAGATAGATACAGCCATGTCAGGTTTCTTGCAACACAAAGTTACTCCATTAATGTTCATGACAGTGCATGGTCTACCAGGTCAGGTGAGAACAAGTTCATGAGGATGGACAAATATGTCATACCCAACCTCCGCCCACCACAGCACTATTCATACACATGTAAAAAGCCAGCATCCAGGTATAGTTTCGTATTTGATATTTTGTCAATAATCTGTTGGTCACAGCGTGAAAAAGTTACTGCAAATTTTTGGGACTTCATCAGGACTATTGCCATTTGTCGCATAGCTCAAGCATATTTTTACCAATAAATGACACTGAAAATGGCCACAGTGAAATATAGAGGTTTTCACAACTGTGGTTTCCTGCCTGCAGTAGCTTTCAGTAGGCGCTGACATCCGCGAATTTCAATTCGTCCAATTGCCATCAGATGGCGCCACTTACTGGACTTCTAATATTTTGCCCAATGGAGCGTTTGAATGCAATCGTTGTAATATTTTATGACATGTCCAGTTGCAGTTGTGTTGGATATAGAGCTCAGCAAGATCTGAATCAGCCATACGCATTGGCAAAAATTATCACGTGAATAACAAGGTATGATGGATTGCTTTTGCAATCAACTTTTACCAGCTGGTTGTAAAAACAACGCGCAAAAGTCGGAAACGTCCACATGCACACATATAGTTCAGAAAATTATTACCCACATTCATAAATCAAACATAACTATGACAGCAAAGTCTCAGCAGAAAGCAGCGAGTCAAAATGATTAAAATACCAACATTCAACTTTCAATACAAATGTTAAGAAACACATTTCACTTTCACAAATAAAGTAATTATCATGTAAAGGAAAACATGCAATTGGCTATTCGCAATTAAAACACGACATAGAAATTGACCATAGTGATCACCAGCACTTGAGTTGAGCAATTGAGATGTTTGTACAGACCACCTGAGAAACCTGAAGATATTTCTTCTGGAATATTTACATGTATGAAATGAAATTCACTCATTTATTTTAGTAATGAATAGAAAACGTGAAGAGAAATGAGATCAACTTACCTATAATTTCACTCTTCAAATATATACATATAAATGTCCACTTTATCATTCCAACTTCCTATCATCAAATGACTGAACTTTCATGCATACTATTAAAGCTATCCTTGTCAATACCTGTGTAATGTAGATACCTGTCCGATGTAATTTTTTCCGTTATGCTCAGAACCAATGGTCAATTTTCGTGTTATGACACCTGAATATTGTAGATACCTGCTTATTGTGGACGCTTGCTCTCAATCACAGATGTGCCAACAATATATGCTATCAATGTGTGACACTTTTGAAAACATCTACAATAAGAGACACTCAAGTCTTTCCTTTTCCATGTTTAACAGACCATTTTTTTAAAAACGAACGTAAGCACTCCCTCAAGATACTTAGATATAGATTTAAATTTCTAAACACGAGCGATATATATGATTATATATAAAAACATATCAAATTTTAACGAAAAAAGGTACACAGTACTTTCCAAGTCCCGGGACTTGTTTCCAGTGCATACACAAAAATTTACACGTCCTGATTATCAACTTATAAAACACTACAATATTTTGCTGCCAGATGGCCCAGACCTTTACAACATCACGTATACTTCTTCAACATATTCACGATGCCAAACATTAACCACATTTCTCTTAAAAACACAGTTCTTTTACAATCTATGGAACTTCTACGTCCACTTCATTTTCAAAAGAAGACTTGTTTTCATTGCAAGTCTCTGTGTGACCCAATAACCCTAGAAATAAACGCCGAGGACGGGGAACACTGACAGTTAATATTCCGTGACGTATAAGTAGAGTGTTCCCTTGGCGCATGCACGATAACTGTATTTGTTGTCAACAATGTATTTGAAAATGTGTGATGGCAACCGAAAAACATGAGTCTACGAAAGCAAAACACGAAAGTGCAATTTTAATAGGTTAAGTATATACAATAAAGATGATACGAAAATTAATTAATCTTTTAAGTGCAATAATATGAAACAGGTTATGGTGACCTTTGTTCATTGCTGTTTGACACAAACTGCCGTTCTCTAGATTGACAATATTATAATATAGATCATGATGGACGAAACAGGATAACTGTTTGAAGTGCTCACGGTGGGTACGGTGCTCCTACATTCCTTCACTATCGCTCACTCGTGCAGTTACTTGTTGGTAAAATCAGTAGGAAACCATATGAATATATATATATATATATATAAATATATATATATATATATATGGGTGATGGTTTAGCCTCTCAAAAACTCAAAGATATACCCAACTCCTCTCAAAAACATTTTTTTCAAATGTGAGTCGGCATAATAGCTTATATATTCCTGAATTCCACGGACTGTGTTATGTACCATACGGAAATAAACCTGCCCTTGTAGTGCTTTAATTACGCAGACAGGATCAACAGTGTCGCATCCTCCCTGTAGCCGTCAAAAATCTCTTTACACTCCATATCCCATTCGCTTACTTTCTGTGTCATGAGTAAAAGCAATTCAGATTTATAAAGAAAATAAAGTTTAGTAATTTGGACACAAAATATTGTAAACCAGGGGTTCAATCTGTGTCTAGTTTGCAGACAGATGTATTTTCTTTCATTCCCATTCCAAAGAAACAAAAGTTCTCAATGTAAAACAAAAAACAGTTCATTTCCTATATCTATATAGAAAATTCATTTTGTAAGAAGCACGCTGAATGTAGCAGTCAACTCATATTCAGAAATTTTGTTCACTCAATGAGATACCCCTACCAAGTCCATATTTGGGCATGATTCATGTTAAGAAATGAAATTATGCATACTCAAGGAAGTACCTCTACCAAGTCCATATTTGGGCACGTCTCATGTTAAGAAATGAAATCACATTCATCTTAACTGTTAATCCCATAATTAAAATCGCATTCAGAGAACGGATTACCCTCAGCGCCCACAATATTTTTTCCTGAATTGTGCATTTTTTTAAGACTATATTGTTGTTTGTGAAATGAGGGAGTACTTTTGGATGTGGTCCTGGGGCAGGTTCTGGTGACAGAGACCACTCTATTGTGCACCACTCAGTCGGCCTTCAAATAAACACTTCAAAAACTCCATAACAAGTTTAAAATGATAAGGTTGTTCGATTAAGAATTATGAGTGGCTCCTGGGTGTTCTTAATTTTCCTTCGTTTTTATCTGCTTGCTTAATTCTCGGCTCGGCTAAACATGAATTATAGTGGGTTTTTTTCAAATTAATTGCCCATATGATAAACATGAATTATGGTGTCTTATTTTAAAACCTAATTTCCCTCACATCTGGTGTCTTCCAACTGCAATGAAAAAACAATGTTACGGCCTTTCTCATTAACATCTCACAAGATATCTGCCGCGCAAAGTGAATTTCTAGCACGACAGAAGCATGATAGCAAACCAAGTGAAGACATTACCTTTCTGCAAATATTTATTGCTATGCACTATGGCAAGTTTTTAGAACATATTATGGATGGGCTTTGCAACCATAAGCTTTATATTTTTGCTGTTGTCAGGGGATGTGCATCCAAACCTGGGGCGCGCTGATTCGTTTGGAGACTTGAATATGTGCCATGCAAATATCCGAAGGGCCTCGCAAGATAAACCATTATGTATTAAATTATCCTTAGCGCCATCATATGATCTAATAACTTTTTCTGACTACGTTCTGTCACCATTTAAGGTTAGCAGCGATCTTAATATCTCTGGCTTCCATCCAATAATGAGACGGGACCGTACTAGCGGGCCTGGTGGAAGTGTTACGCTATGTGCATCACACGCTGTTTTTGTCAAAAGGCGCACTGACCTGGAGAGTCGAGCCATAGAAATTATGTGGGCGGAAGTTCGTCTTGGTAGCAATGTATTTCAATTACGCAGCTGTTTATAGGCCTCCTAGCTCTGATACGTACTTTGGGACGACCCCCCAGGTTAACCTAGATCATGCTTTTAACTTTGGAATATCGGACATTGTAATAACGGGGGATTTAAATGCCAACCCCAGAACATATTACGGAAAATACTTTATTAACTTTGGTCTTTACAACAACTTTACGACACATATAAATGAGCCTACAAGGATAACGCAATAACTAACAACATGGCTAGATTAGATATTGAGTAATATACCCCAATGCGTGTGATGTGTACCCGTGCTGCCTCCAAGTGCACAAAGCGATCACTGCACAGGGTCGGCAAGCTTACCTTTTCGGGTTATAAAGAACAAGTCATAAGATAGACTTTTCAGGCAATATTCAAAGGCAAATTTTGCCTAATTTTGGACAGAAACTAAACGGGGTAAATTGAGACACTTGTTTTGACAATTTTGATGTCGATTCTGTCTGTCTTGCCTGAACTATTAACTTTTTCGATGTAGCTCGACTTTGTACACCTAATAAGAAAGTTCGGATCAGGCGAATCGACTCTCCCTGGTACAGAGCAAAAATACGATGGCAGAAGCGTAAAGTAAACAGAATTCACGAGAAGGCGAAAGGCTCAAACGAAAATCCTCGGATTTGGATGTATTTTTTGTGAATTACGAAATACATATATTACTTGAGAAAGGCAGAACAGGTGTATCATAATAAACAGTATGATATTGTAAATAAAGGTCAGTTTAAAAGTGAAAAAAAGGTGGAAAATGGTAAGATATTTTATGTCCGGGAACTCAGATGGATCGATACCTTTTATAATATCCAATTATTCGGTGATATCTGGGAGTATATCTAAAGCCTATGCTTTTAATGGATATTTCTTTAAACATAGTAATATTAATACTTCGACATTCACTCAACCTAACGAAGTTCAACCTTCTCACAATCTAATGAAAAAATATCGTTTTAGAGGAAGACAACCTATGTGATATCTTGAAAAGTTTGAACGTTGATAAAGCATTAGAGCCAGATGGTATCGGTCCCAGACTGTTAAAGGAGGCAGCACTCGGCATTGCTCCTTCTCTTGCCAAATTATTGAACTATTCTATTCAGAAATGCAAATTCCCATCAGAATTTTAAAGAAGAACATGTAAGCCCCAGTTCAAAAAGTGGTGTTCCCGAATTCTGTAACATTTACAGCCCATTTTCTTTGTTAAGTTGTGTGGGCAAGGTCTTTGAGCGAGCGGTATCCAAGCATGTTCCTAGCTAAGGTTTTTTGCCACAAGATAGCACAGTAAATCAGCTGGTTTATCTTTACCATTAGTTTGCCAAAGCTGTTGACCTTCAGAAAGAGGTTCCGGTAGTATTTTGTAATATCTCCAGGGCCTTTTATAGGGTGCATCATGCGGGTCTGATACTGAAATTTAAAGAACGCAGGAATTCGAGGTCCCTTGCTGCTGTAGTTTCAAAGTTATCTCAATGCGCACTGACAAAGGGTGGTCATTCAAGGTCAGGCCTCGTTTTGGGGGAACATCACTGCAGGTGTCCCACAATGCTCAGCCTTAGGTCCCTCGCTCTTATGATGTAAAGGATATTGTCGAAATTTTAAATCAGAAATAAGATTTTTTCGCTGATGATACAACTTTGTACATCACAGTTAATGATCCAACAGAATCAGCTGAGATACTAAGTCATGATTTTGACTCAATAATGCGATGGTCCAATCATTGGCTTGTCACTTTTAACACGCCAAAGAACCCAAAAACACTGATAATTAGCAATACAAATGCTACAGACGATCTTTGTTTCAAATTTAACATAAACAACTTTGAAAATGTAAATCTGCATAAACATTTAGGTCTTTGGTTTTCCGCATATCCCTTTCGCAAATGAAAAAGTAAGAGAGAGGAACACGATATACAACAACAACAACAAAAAACAAACAAACAAACAAAAGAAAAAAAGAAAAAGAAAAAATAACGCCTGTACCCACAGTGGACATCACTGCACGAAGACAGATAGATCGGCAAAGCCACACAAGGTGAACTATTGACAAGGCAAGACATCAGTGATAAAATAAAAGAGCAATGGGGCATGCCGTAGTAAATACGTACTTCGTTACTCGCATGTGGATACTTATGTTATCAAGTAACTGCCCGGGGCCTGCCCGTTGACTGGATACATAAATGTACAGCGCTAACAACTACTTTGTTGTCTGTAAAAGTACAATTTTTTAAACCAGACAATAATGTTTGAACAAAAAGTTAGTTGGTATACTAAAATGTTTAGAGTGTTGGTTAAAGGGACGATCCTTCGAATCCTTATACTTCCCCATGCTAGTGTGGTCTTGGATGATTGCACACAAACTGATAAAGGGAAACTTGAATTAGTTCAACTGGCCGCATCACAGGTTGTAACAGGAGGGCTTGCTCAAACCAGTCTCCACAAATTTACATTACGACGGGATGGAAGACCTTGGATGAACGTTCGAGAAAACAGAAATTAGGACCTACCTCTCGTAATCGCAATTAACTAGTACACGGAACAGTTTCGGCACGGGCAAACCAATTACGTGCTATCCATACATACAAACACGTATTTGCTTTATTAATTCTTTCCATTAACTATACGGGAATGGAACCTATTACTTCGGTCAATTATAAATTGAGAGCATTAGATGACTTTAAAAGGAAGCTTCACACGAACAAACCAAAATACAACGAGCTACACAATTACAGGGAGAGGGAAATTGCCTTTATCCTTGTCAGGATGAGACTGGGCTGCACTCAGCTTAATGGTAATCTTTTTAGAATTGGCGTTGTTTGTTTACCATTATGCTCACGTGGAGCAGAATTGGAGAACATTCATCATTTTTTCTTCGAATGTAGTAGGTATACTTGATTGAAAAATGAATTGCAGACCAAAATAATAAGTTATGCGACGTTAAACGCTCGCATGTTACGATTTGGAATTAAGGGGAAAAGAAATATAAATGAGTCAATTTATCAAGCAGTAAATCATGATATTAAGAATTCAGGTAAGTTTAAGGTGTGAATTTTGCAGCTTATGAAAGTGATTGTAATTTTACTGTTCCGTTGTTGCCGATATGTGTCTTAGTGTTTCGAAACATAAATGTTGTTTTGTTTCATGTATACAAGACGCCCCAATAGAGGGTGGTGAGCCTGCCGGCCAATTGCTTTTCAATAAAATATGTTTGAATCAAAGTTAACTTCTAGTCGAGGGAAAGCCATAACACTGTACCTTACTTAACTCCTATTTTCACGTTCGATTGAAAAATATTGACAATTCGTCAGCTGAAAGCCTACAGTATACCTCGCAGAGTTTAGGCCACATTACGATATTGCGTATCTGTCAAAACAATTCCGGCCAACATACATTGATCGTAGCAACGATGTTGTAGTGTTATATCTTATGTTTGATATTTCAAATTAACTTAGCCGTCACGTGACCTACCACGGAACTCGGTGATATTAGCCTGAGATGCTACTGTTGTATTATTATTTTTTTTTAAACCGAGAATAAAGAAATATTGTATTTATGTAACACATGTGTCGACATTCCACTGTAGAAAATTATAACTGGCTCCCTAATATAGAAGAAATATCCAACAAATCTGCTTCTGGTAAGGATAGTTAGAACTACCAGCACGGGTATGATAACATATCTCTCTCTCTCTCTCTCTCTCTCTCTCTCTCTCTCTCTCTCTCTCTCTCTCTCTCTCTCTCTCTCTCTCTCTCTCCATATATGTATATGTGTGTGTGTATACATAGCTTATATAGGTTATCACATGGTGGTAGCTGTATCAGCCCCGAGCACCAGTATTGTCAGGTGACAGAAGGTCAAGTGATGATACGGGTGCGAGGGGCTGATGCAGGGGTGATACAGCTACAACCATGCGATAACCTTTATTTTTCCATTCGGTGTAAAGGAATTTTTTAATGTATGACACATTTACATATATCATGATTAGGCAAACAAAACAAAAGCACATTTTTGAAATTATTATTTTGTTTAACATTGAACTTTTACACCAGTTCCACATGTCCACAGCTTAAACACCAGAGACAGCAGGCACTCAATCCCCTTTGCTGGCAGCCACTTTCAGCCAGATATTTTTTTAAATTACCATCCGGTGTGAATACAGCCCTGGTGATCATTATTGTTTATTGGGTTGGTATTGGAGCATGAGCTTTGGTATTTCAGAGCAAGGTGTCTCAAAATGAGGCTAAAATCAGCATATGGGGGCCTTTTCCTTGTATAACCAATTAGATGTGAGCAGCCACAAGTTCCTAAACATAAATTCGTAAATATCACCCTCAAAATGGTAAATAGGGATTCAGTTCCTGTACAGCCAATCAGAAAACAGGATCCTCACTCACCCACTAATTATAAATTCAGAAATATCAACCTGTGAAGATTGCCACAGAGTTGATATTTATGAATTTATAATTAGGGGGTCTGTGAGAATACTGTTCTCTGATTGGCCGTACAGGCACTGAAAGCCTACGAACCAGGGGTGATAGGATTATGAGCCTGGCTCTCTTTTGTCCAAATTTAAAAGTATTGGACGATATCTGGGTGAGGCTGGCTACCCTGGGACTGAGGATCTGCATTCCACAGCCAAGGCCTAGTAACACGGCCCCTCGCATGCGTATCGTCCCTCGCCCTTCGGTCTCGTGATGATACAGGTGCTCGGGGGCTGATACAGGGGGTGATACAGCTACAACCATATGATAACCTATAATTATTAGGGAATGTTTTGACATTTATGATTGGTTATTGAGGAGAAAAATTGCTAGCAACCATTTTGAGAGTGGTTTCTTATCTGTTAACGGGTCAGGATATAAAGCACATGTCCTAGATATCAAGCATCATTTTGACCCTATTCTTCCGAAATAATCACACCCACTGCTCTTATATCTACCCATTACACATGAATGATAACCAGGGCTGTATTTATACATTTATGATATTTTGACCCTGTTGCTATAATATCATCAGGTACGTATTATTTGTGGACATGATAACTGTGGGTCAGGACATAATTATATTTTGGAACATCAGCAATTGTTTATCTATTTCTTCTAAATACTGTACAAATAATCTAATTATATTTATCTTCCATCTCTCATTCCATCAGGAGCCCAATGGTAATGTTTGGACCACATCTGTCAACATCTTACAAGTGCATAATTGTTATCATTATGTAAAGTTCAATTTAAAAAGAAACGTTTTACTAAGGAGTTTACATATTAGTTACTTTTTGTTTTTGTTAATATAATTTGCTGCTTTGATTACAAATTTTTCTGTTTGACTTAATGTTTGTGATGACATTATTGAATGAATTCAATAAAATAATCAATAAGATAGAGCCTTACATAGGGAAGAATGAGAGTTTTTCTTTCATTTCTTGCGAAAGACCGCCAGTGACCAAATACTACGACATAATTTTAAGAACAGATGGTTGACCCACAAGAGCATTATTCATCCCATGCAGATGTGTAGGAACAATGGTTGCACGTGTGGCAAAACAGACGTTTTTGCTTTGCCTTCCTTCCTTCCTTCCTTCCTTCCTTCCTTCCTTCCTTCCTTCCTTTCTTTTTTTTCTTTCTTTCTCTCTTATTTATTTATTTATTTATCTATCTATCTATCTATCTATCTATCTATCTATCTATCTATCTATCTATCTATCTATCTATCTATCTATCTATCTATCTATCTATCTATCTATCTATCTATCTATCTATCTATTTATTTCTCTCTGATTTTATCCGGAGCTTTTCTCAAACACCGCAATGCCTACAAATATTAAATTTGTCATGGTGATTGGCCTAGTAGTGAACTTGTTCACATATTATTGTGCAATCAAGATGTTCAAAATTAATAAAAAATTAGGGACATTTAAAAATTTAAATCTTTGACATCTTTAATACTATTGTAGATAGAGACACGATTTTCAAGAGAGGTTCATAAAGGGCCTGGCCCTGTTCCTCAATTGCATTGATAAAATATGTTTAAAACAAAACATATGCTAGCAGGAGGTCGATAAAGATGGGCTATCTAATGGATATGTTTTCAGAATAGTAGCAATTAGTATTATGCATAGGGGCATTTGAAAATTTAATTCTTTAATATCTTTAAAACTAATATGGCTAAAGACTCGATCCCAAATGCTACCTACAGGTTTGTGGGCATAGGCCATCTGATGGATATGTTTTCAGATTTGTGGCAATTAAAATTAAGCAAATAAGCGGAATTTAAAATTCAAAGCTTTAGTACCTTCAAAACTATTATAGACAGAGATAGACAGAGACATGATTCTAAATGCCAGCTATGGGTTTGTGAGAATGGGCTATCTACTGGATAAGAAGGAGTATCAGGAGGTTCCAACTTGAATTTTTTGTAGCACACAGATTTGCTGTGAAGCATATCTTCTTTTCTAGTTTGAAGTTGCCATTTGGTTTGTAGTTAATCGTTATGGCCATAAATTTTAGTTGTAATGATGCCCAAGTCTTCATTAAAATCTTCTCGGCCCCGATGTTGCCGTATTTTCGCCCACATACTTTCATACTTTGGACATTGTAGACTACATGTTTGAGGTACATTGTTGGATCACATTGTGTTTCCAAGTTTTGAAACTAAAGCTCCTTGGTCATTCTTTTCTTATCCATTACATCGGTGCCCTGTCCTGCTGGTTAAAGGGAATTTTGTGTAGCGGCTCCTGGTAAAAGGCGGCACGGAACCGCTATATTTGGTAGGTACACTCCATAGCGGCCAACCCGTTGCAGGCTACTTAACAGTTCTTGATTGTCTTGTGCTCACACCTTTGGGAGCCAATTACCTGTAATTAGACCACTCTTTCAGCTAAACTAATACATGAAGTTATCATCCGTTTTGTGTGGTTTGTTTGACAGATATTTGTTTTTCCATGATAAATTTTATAAACAGAGGGCAAATAACATATTCACTCAGAGTGAAGTAATGCTAACAAGCCGTGCTCGGAGCACATATTTCCTGGCAATGACAGGTAAACACTAGCAAAACTTATGACTCTAGCTATGGACTTGCTTTCTTTATCTTGGAAGTTTTGAATGGAAGGTGTCGACACAACACCATTTGCATACCTTATTTTAAAAGGTGACGCAACAAAAGTCATACGCCTTTATGCTAATATGGAAATACAGAGTAAATATGATGGTGGTTTCATCCCTATTGACAAACACTCTAACAGTCACCAGTCTGGACCTGGCATTATGAACGCTACACCAGAGTGGAACCGTGCTAACTGACGACTGACAATGATAATGCTCCGCTCACTTGCGTGTTACGCCACTGTGATGATGTACAAATGGTGATATATATATATATATATATATATATATATATATATATATATATATATATATATATATATATATATATATATATATATATTTATATTTATGTATGTATGTATCTATGTATGTATGTATGTGTGTGTGTCTGTGTGTGTCTGTGTGTGTCTGTGCGTGTGTGTATTCTTAGGGGGCAACACTGTTGTTCTGATATCCCAATGACCACATGGGCCTGCGATAATGCACACTTTTTTCCACTGTGTCGCGCGTTTTTGTGAGGGCCATTCTCGTGTTTGACAGCGAGCAAGACCTCCGACATCACAATTATTTAGTGTCCCGGTGATGTCATGATTATGTAAAATAACCAAATGAGTCATCTTTGCACTTATTACTTCTTCAGCCAACATGAAAAAAAGCTATTTGCATTCCATCTTCGTTTTTGCGGAATAAACTCTCCACAGTAGGCCTGGGTCGATGGAAAATACTAAACCATCACATCAGATACAGCTGTCTACTCCTGCATATGACCCTATCACCTATTTCAATCTCTGGTGGCATGATTTGTCACAAGTTTGTCTGCGTTAGGGTGCGCCGCACTTTGTATATTGATTGGCTTTGTGCACAGAAATGGCATCAGTGGGTTAGGACGCTTCAGCTTAACCTGACCAAGGCTCGTTTTTCTGTGTAGCTGGTCCACGTCTACAAACGAGGCCGAAAGTGAGGCAGATTACACGTGGCTGACAGATTCTGATGGATATAACTGTGAATCATTTTAGAGGAAAAAAAAGCCAAAAGTTGACACTGTCTTGACTCAGCAAGTTGCCTGAAAAATATGTCCGCGAATTGTACCCTTGACTTAATTGGCCTGTTCATTTTACAGACTCAAAAAGAAAGAAGACAGCCGTTTATTACGATACCAGAATGCATGCATCATTTTATACCTATTGTCGGCAAGTTATCAAATAAAGCATTCTTTCTTCCTTTTCTTTATGTCTATGTGCCAACACAGACATACCTTTTTTTCTTTCTTTCTTTCTTTCTTTCTTTCTTTCTTTCTTTCTTTCTTTCTTTCTTTCTTTCTTTCTTTCTTTCTTTCTTTTTTTCTTTCTTTCTTTCTTTCTTTCTTTCTTTACCAGCAATCTTGTCCACCCTTTTTATTGGAGACTATTCTAAATAGAAACTCCAAACCTGGCACAATTATACTTCTGTAGATGAAGTATTGCCTTCCTATAATGAGAGATCATGATTATCAAAATTATGCAAATTGCGGTTAATTTAAGGTTTAAATGTTCAATATATTATACTATACATAGTAGCTGTGGTACCGAGTGTATGGGCGTTCGATCGTAGCAAGGGCAAGGTAATATAGAATGTCAAGGTCGTGTCAAGGTCAAAGGTCAATTATATGTCAAAATGTGATTTTAAAGGTCATAGTTCACTTCAGAAAGAGGTCATTTCAGGGTCAAAAGTCATTTCAAGGTCAAAGGCCACTTTCTCCGGTGGCTGTCTAAGGCACACCTTTTCAACTTTGTTGCCACATGAACTAACCATATCTCCATCGTTCCAGTGGACAGCCAAACTTTCTTTCTTTTGAAGTCCTATGTTTTGTGAAGAGGTTTGGTGGTTTTTTAAATATGCAAATTAAGGCCATTTGAAAATCTACAAAACTCTTATAGGTACAGGTAGCCAATCCAACTTCAATTTGTATGTTGGCAACAATGCACTTTTTGTAACTTACATGTGACGTGTAAAAGGTCTAAGGTCAAGGTCATTTTGCTATTTGAAATTTTCTTCTAGATATCAATCTGTCAATTTTCATTCAATTTTGATCATATTGGGCTCCAATTGTAGATATTGAACACCGCACATTTTTGTAATTTGTATGTGACCTCTTAAGGACAAAGGTCAAGGTCATTTGGACCTTTTGAAATTGTAATCTAGCTATCATTTGGTTAATTTTCATATAATTTTAATCATGTTGGACTCCAATTGTAGGTATTGGAACACTGCACATTTTGTACTTTACATGTGACCTCTAAAGGTCAAAGGTCAAGGTCGTTTAACTTTGAAATTTTTACCTTATTATAAGGTTCATGGAATGTGAAGTACAAAAGTTGTAGCATTTAGTATTTACAACTTTTGAAGGCACACAGATGTGCTTTGAGGCAAATCTTCTTTTCTATGTGTATTACATGGATATATTCCTTCATGTCAAGGAGCCAGGGCACTACATGTCCCACCCATTTAGAAAAGAGCTGGGATAGACAGGCAGACAGACAGATAGACAGATACATAAATATATGGATTGATGGATGGATAGATGGATAGATGGATAGATAGATAGATAGATAGATAGATAGATAGATAGATAGATAGATAGATAGATAGATAGATAGATAGATAGATAGATAGATAGATAGATAGATAGATAGATAGATAGATAAGGTTTAGGCTCATAACTGAGGGGGCCGTACGACACCACCATCCACTCACCTCCCTTTTTAACAAAGATGCAAAATAGCGAAGCTGGGATTATATACTAAATTTAAAAATCCCCCCCCCAAAAAAAAAACAGGAACAACAATTTTGAACATGCGGCACTGTGAATAGATCCAAAAAGTGTTGACCTTGTAAATACGTTTGTCATGCAACATATATACCTTTTTTCATGGAAACAGAGCATATGGCAGCAAAATTGTAAATCTAGTAGAAATAGTATCCAAAATGACCACACAACGTTTGATATCAGCTTTGGTTGTGGTTAAATGTGTTATTGGTACGGATGCAACCACTCTTAGATGCAATATGTAAAACTTGAAAGGTGTGAAACATTGAGCGTTCTGTAAGAAACACCGGATATGGGAAAGACTAAATTATTAATTCTGTTATTTTTATACATTTCTTTTATAAAAGGTCGGTTATTCTGGATATTTAAATGATTACGGTTCCTATAAAAATATCTGGCCTTGTTATTTGTTTGAACTTTTTTCTTGAGGTCCTTTATTCTCGAACTGTTTATGTTATTTTAAAAAGTTCAAGTATTTTCGACCTGTTTGTAAGATACACCTATCAATAAGGGCACCATCTTAATTCCCAACCTTTAAGTTTGGCCTATTGCGCTCATGTGGGCACTGTGCTTTATATACATGAGTACAATCTACTTCTACTTTTCAAATCAAGAGATGAACTCTTGATGTGAAACAATCAACAGTTCACCTTGATCGTTTCACATCCTCCCAAATATCTCGTAATTTTAATATCTTGCCCATGTGTATACTATCAAATACCGGTCCTTTCGTGAATTTTAATTTGAATCAACTTGGACATCTGCACGTAACCATGTATTTTGGGTAGCGGAAGCACAACATGTGTTATGTGAGTATCGTAACAGACAATGACGTCTGTCACACATTACCCATATTACAAGATTTAAAGGGAATGTAATCATTCCTATTTTATCATTTCATTTACTGGCTTTCACCCGCGTGTCTCTCAAGTCGCCATTAGAGTTCTATGTCGTTAAAGGGCATTACTCTCAATATAATTTAAAATACTCAATGTCCCGTTTTTTTTTTAAAAGGATCGGAGTGCAATTGCAAACTGCACTTTTATTACCCCAATAAAATGCATTGGGAAGTGTTGTAGTTAAGGTCGTTAGTGTAAGATCAATGGTCAAAATCAATTTTAACTTATTATCTCAGCAGGTGCTGGCAAAACTCGGCCCCGTCAAAAAGAAGCCATGACCTGCATCCATGACCATTTAACTCCTATCTCACAATTTTGATCAGACTATTAATATTAACAATTGAACAGATATACAGGAAAATAACTGTTGCATACTTTGACGTTACAGTAACAATTTAAGTTTATTAACCGAATACTCGATAGGGAGAGAATGCTTATTCTTGCTTTGTTAAGCTATTTTAAAAACTGGTAGGCCTTCCGTCTTTTCAAGAAAGAACATTTTTTCGCGGATTCACGGGTGCAATTTGTCACATAATCCATGAAGCAGGATATTGTTTTCTTATGGTGCCATGAATATACCATTATCAAGGTTTTAAAAAAATGTATAATCGGAATTAACTGAATTCTTTGTAGTTTTGGTCATTCAATAAAAAAGAAAAAAGGTGACAAAATAAAGTACAAACCCAGGTGTACGAAAATGTTCAAAATTCTTTAAAGTAACATTGAACAGACAATTTATGATTAATCTCTGACCCATTATTATGGTAACGTCGTTTGATTATTGTCCACATACAATTCACCATAATGAGTAAAATCACAGTCATAATTCGGTTTCATTTTACCCGTTTGAGAAACCTATATGGAAACGCATCTCTTTTCCACCTCACGGTGTGTAAGTACTAAGTATTACAAGACAGCTACGGCGTATAAGGGGAGGTGTCTTTTACAACAATTATGAGATTTTATATTGCCTATTTAAAAAGCTGTACCACGATAAATAATTGAACAGAAAAAAAAGTATTTACAGATATTAAATTTCACTTGGTATCAAAAGTATGGATTACTCTTTACTCTCAGCAGCGCCATGAACAGGTAAATCAGCTCGCGAGTTGAGCAAAAGCCGATTATAAGTAGATGAAATTGACACACAGATCAATATATCGTTCATAATATTTTACTTATAACATGGACGCAATCCCGGTCGTATCACTCTTGTGATGACTCTCGCACATCTCCTAGGACATGGGCAAATTGTCCTATTTCTTCATAAATCAGAATAGCTGTGATCCATATCAACGTGAGATTAACATTATGCTAGCTTAAGTATATTGGAAAATTGGAAAACCTAATACTGACGGACCAATTTGAATATTGGCCTAGGTGTATCAGGAAAAAAGGTTAGCTTAGGATACTCGACTTTGCCTTATACATGTAGACCACTTTATTGTTTAACATAAGAGTCAGGAAAAGCACAAACACATAGCTTAAATCACATGAATTATGTTTAATGTTTTACAATGTGGTTTTATTAGCGTCGTTTTCAAGATCTGATCATTAGTAAAAGGCTGCTTCATGAGGTATTACACATAATCCCAAGGCTTTCACGTACACTCATTGTGATCGTATTTCTTATAGAATCTGCAGAGGTTTATGTAAAGTTGTTATGTAGGCTTGAATCAGACAGCATACTATAGTTTTATCGCAAAGATTCTTATTAAAGTCCAGGCATTCGAATGGATTATTTTGCACAAATATTTTCGCTGAATATTTGCTTTCATCCAACACACATTTATGATCACATATATTTATTTTTTGAACAAGAGGGAAAGAAGAAATATAAATGATGCTTGAATGACTAATTTAATGCGGGAAGTCTTGGTATAATTCTTATGAGGCGTGACGCAGGACCTATTGTCTGCTGTCATTTAAGCGCTCCGTACGACCCCATACTAAACCGATCTGCTTATATAGGAATATTGTTGCTTCAATAAAAATTTGAATTAAACTGTGCGTCATTGTGTGGAAGATTTTTCAGCGTGAAAGCAGATGTACCCAAACACTTCACTTGTCCAGTGGATTCAGTTTACTATCATGGCAAACACAGCTATACAAGTTTCTTTTCCGTTACACCAAGCCCACAGAAATACACACCAAGAATGGTTTACACTTTCCCGTTCAAACTGTCATGAACAAATACCAAAATCAAAGCCAAATACCAAATTGAAATAGTCTTGAGGTTATCAAGTGTATAGCATAGGTCACGAAAGTGATCCAGTAACCTTGGGAACGAGGTCAAGCTCACTCGTGCACTCTGGGAATATGACCCACCTACAGGACAGCAGCTAAGTCCCCACTCGTATACTTCTCAGGGTATCAAGGGAACAGTGAAACTGAGCAAGTGGCAGCGTATGACCTTTGGAATGAGGTTAACGTTACCCATATACTGTATACGTCTTACCCCCATACCCAGAACTCTCCCGATGCAATTTGAAAACATTTAGTCATGCATTTTTTTTTACAGAAAAAGATTCTGACACTTTAATTTGTAAAAGAATATAAAAAAATCAATGGGGCATGACCATATGTATAAACTTAATGGAGAATACCCGACGTACATCCCCACCAAGTTTGAAGCGGATGTGACTGACAGTTTGGGGGTAAGTCGCACACGTGAATTGCAATCGCAATCCCGATTAACTTAAATTGTATTCAATAGGTATATACTCATGAACCGATTACCAATTGCAAAATTCTTTAAAATTGTGGATGCAGAGCAGAATCTCTTACTGTGTTGACCATTCCCCAAGGTATGCTTTCATCAAGTTTCATCAGAATCTAAGGAAAAGTTTTGGAGAAGTCGAACACAGCAGCAACACGCAAGAATTCATCAAAATAGAACTCAAGCGCAGCGCCGCCTATTGAGCAAATTTAGGTACAAGAGTACCCAAAAGTGTGCCTATGTAATTCCAAAGCCGAAAACAATGTTCCCATGTCCCTATCCCCCCTCCCCCGGAAAAAAATAAGTAAGTACGGGATTAGATAAATAGTTTGATAGATAGACAAACAAACAAACAAACAGACAGACAGACAGACAAATAAATGGATAAATAAATAAATAAATAAATAAATAAATAAATAAATAAATAAATAAATAAATACATACATACATACATACATACATACATACATAAATAAATGAATGAATGAATGAATGAATGAATGAATTAAAAAATTAACTCATTAAGCCTCATTATTTTTAAACGGTTACTGGAGGTTGAAAGCCTGCACAAAAAACTCACTAGGGGGCCATCCAAGGTACATCCCCACCCTAGTGGAATGAATGGATCTAGCTGACCTTTTGGAGAAGTCGAAAATGTGATCCGCCACTATCAATTCCCATTGGATTGCATAAGAATAAATTGGAATGGTTCTGTAACCGATAATTGCCCAAACTAAAAACCAGCGATCAGTTATAACGCCATATAGCGCACAACATGGTTCGAATTGAACCTTTCACAAGAAATATTTCCATCCAGTTTCAGCATAATCTGATGGAAAGCTTTAGAGAATAAGTCAAAATTATAAAAAATATGCAAATATTGATTGAAAATATTTTTGAAGGTTACGGGGTCCCTAGAAATGTTCCTATGCAATTTCAAAGCCGATCCGTAGAAGATGCCTTTCTAAATTTTGGCAGCCCTCCCCCCTCCCCGAAAAAAAAACATATACCCGACCATGGAAGGAGATTGACAAGGCTAGGCATGACTCTGAATAATTTTGTCCTGTTACACCTTTTATACATCCGTTAAAATTTAGATGTGAAATCCTGGCTGAAAATGAACCATGGTCTACATTTAATAATTGGAGGATATGCTCAGGGCTTTAAGAAGCATAAAAACACAAAAGGTGAAACTACAGGTCACACGCGCCTACAATAGCGAACACTGAAACAATACTAGACAGAAAGTTGAGAAAATGTCACTGTCAGAGTATATTGTAGAAAACATTGAATTAATCGACTGAAGAATTGATTGTTTTGAGAAGAAGGTACACTGTTTAGAGAAAAATAAAAAAGAAATAAAGGCAACCCAGCTATTTCTGTACGGAGAAGTAGAAGGTGTCAGATCGGCAATAAAGGCAAAGAAAAATAACCATGGCGAATTTATGAAGTCTTCTTCTGACGAATTAGAGTCAGTAGTAGATGGTGCTGTGACTTCTGACATGGCTACCTGTAATTCAGCAGAAACAGATGAAAGGGCAATCAGCAAGGAAACAACACTTGTCAGAAACTGTCTCATCCACCATTTGAAACAGCCCAACTCAGCTGGAATTCTTGACACCTCCCCACTTGTAAAAATAGCGCCGCTAAAATTAAAAACAAACAAACAAATTAAAAATCTGTTGCGCATGGCGGCAAAAACACGGACAGGGAATAGCTTTAAAGACAAACTGATATACGTTACGGAGGATGCTTGTAAAAGAACACAAATAAAAGGGTGACAGTTTCAGCCAAATTTGCGGAGCTTCAAAAATGATGGACAAGACAGCGTACATTAAAGGAACATTGAAACCTCTCATCAAATTAAGAGGCGACAAAAGAAAGTTGTCTTTTGATAAATATTGATAGACCTACTCATAGCAAGCAAGGCCATGAAAAATTGGTTATGGGCACAAATGTATCATAAATTCAGAACAATCTATTTCACTTTAGATCTTGAAATGGCGTCAGCAAATCAATGCGCTTATCGGAATGTGGTCTTCAACCCGATCTTGTGCCTTGGTTTTTACTTTTGGGCCCATAAATCTATACATGTTTATTTTGCTCAACTCGTGTAGATCATATTTACATGCAAAAAAAAATAATGATGTTAGAATGGATTTTCATGACACAAATGGAGTTTTGCAGAAGGGTCTAATTTGGCAATTTATCACAGTCCACAGGGAAATATCGAACTTAAATGCCGCAAAGTTTGCAAAATAAAACCTTGCATACATGTCCAGGGAGGTTTGCTAATTTTTTCAATAAATGTAAAAGTAAAATTTGAACTGAGCATTACAAGTGGATATCACAGTGTTTAACAATTCCTTAAGTTAAGGGCCCAAATAAACCCACAACGAAACAAAATATAAAAAATCCATAATGTGCACCCAATAGTCTATTTTTGGGTTAGGTTCAAATTCGCCTAAAGGTGGTGCTACCCATCCTGTTTATGGTTGACCGCCCACATCTTGTGGTCACCTTCCATGAATCTCACATTTTCTCCATAGATTAACCTGGGGAATTAGCAGATATAATTCTAACCTCTCTATATGTTGTCAAATAAGCACTAAACTTTTATTTTATCACACCTGGGTGTATTTGAACCATAACAATATGTACTTCAGGTAGATTAGAACATGATAATTCCCAAAATTATCCTCATATGCAGGGTGAAACTTTCAGGTTCACTATGATGTAATCGAAGAAAAGGCTGTGTGTCAAGAAATTAAACTAACCCAGATCATCCCTATTGCTTCTGATGAATTTATTATTCATTTATAAAGGGGAAAATGCTTGAATGCTTGAGAAAGATTGGCAAGGTGACACAAAGGTTGTGGACAACTTGTCTTACACACCAAGTCGTGTACGCCAGGTCGTCGGTGAGTTTTCAAAACTTTCGATGCTGTATTGTCATTAAACAATTTCATGCGTTACGGGGATCAATGTAATAGAAAATACGACAACGGCTCGGTGTAACTGTGTTGTTTTACAGACAAGGTAAATTATGAGACTTTGGGTAGGAAAACTTTCATTGTTTACTACAAAATGACATTTGATGCATTATGTGCTAACATTGATTGCAAATTCTGGGAAATGGGCTAATACAGTCATGGCACCGCGTTTGCCTGGTATAGCATGGTCTTTTGAGTATTAAAATTTCAGATGACACACAGCTTTGCCAAATCCATTAAAATCGGTCAAGAGGATCCTCATTGCACAATGGGCTAACAAATAAATTGGTGGCATAGATAATTTTGCCTGAGGCGTATCACACATTGTTTGAGTCTGCAATAAATAGGTTTTATCCAGAGACTGAAGTTGAATATTATTTTCCCCTTTCAGGGGAGAGTGGGTGTCGAGAATACTTACATGTAATATACATACGGCACTTTAAAATTGTGATTAAGTGATTGTAACTGATAGAAAAACACTTTGAAATCAATGAACACTACTTTTACAAAACATTTTACTCTTGGGTACATTCCAATGTATATGAAAGTAGATAGAAGTAGCTAACGGTATGAATGTGTCATATCTAGGATGCTTTAAATAACTATGTCTACATGTACAAAACATACTCATAATTCATGACGTTCAGTTCTCGTATTATTTCCAAACTTTGGTTTTGCCGGTCTTATGCCAGCATTGCTTACAATGCTTTTATGCCTATATTCTATGTGGCGTCATCACCTGCCTCTCCCACCCAAGGTGAGTGCACGTGTATGTCCGACAATGACGCTCAGTTGTTGGTTCCTTTGGAAACGTTTTCTTTACTTTTTACTGCATTCTAGGGGAAGGGTTAGGTATAACGCTTTTTTCTTAGAGTTAATTCTAAAACATATATACAATTTTGCGTGAGATTATAAAGTTACTATTGAAATTATCAATATAGGCATACGTGACTCAAAAGTGGCCGCGTCTATCTAAAATATTCACACATCAAAGAATACAATAATCCTGAACACTCACATCAATGAGGGCGCTTCTTTTTCCTCCTTTATAGCTTGCCATCAATAATGGATTCAACTGAACATCTGCATGGCAGCAAAGCAATCATTACACCATATTGCACTAACGCCCGTTTGTTTGTGCCCCGAGTGACACAGCAGGCTACTTGCCCACTAAACGTGTGATATGCGATGTGTCAACCATATATTTTCTGCGAATATAGAGTGTAAGTTTAGATTCTTGCTGCGTGATCACAAGATATATGTGCCACGCATATGCAAAGCGAAATGAAAATCCGTGACTCCGAATCGCTGGGATTAATGGATACCTAAATATCCGGATTCAAAAAGAAATGAAGATATTTTTGAGCAAGGAAGTATTACCAGAATGTGAAATAAGTGTGAAAGTGAATGGCTTTCACCTTTTGACAACAGCACTCTACACATTCGATGCGTAACTGTTTTGCGAAGGCAAAAAAAAAAAAAAAAAAAAATTCTATTTGTTCCAGGGATTGTCGGTTATCTTCATCGCGAGGGAATGGGGATGGGAGTGTTACATGTATTAGGGTCATGTGACCAGGCCCCACGCTGGTGGCGCTGTTGTGTTCACTGTGTACCTGTTTACCTGCTGCACAGCGACATATATGAACTTAAGATAGTGGTGTTTGTAAATCAAAACATATTCTAAAGCATTTTACATGTAGTAGTGACACATGTGTCTACTAATAACAACAAGGACACTTAGCGTAGTGGGATAGTGCTTCTGGGGCAATGTTTATCATTCGGTATGGCTTGGCTCCGGGCGTGCACGAAGACAGCTGTTTGAAACAACCATAATACAAACTCAGCCGTGAAAGTGTGCCGTCAAAGTTTCATCACACATTTACCTAAGTTTGACCGATATATGTTAGATGTCCCGTAAGGCACAATGATTACTTTTTTTCGTTCTTTATTAAGACAGAGAGGTCTTTGGAAGCTACAGAAGCGTACCTGAATTTCTGAAATGTAGATAAAACTCTAACAAATGACTAAGTAAGTAAGTAACTAACTTACTAAATAAACAAACTCGAGGTACACCCCCACTAAGCCTAATCTAACCTGGGGCGGGGGGTGATAAAGAAAAAAAGTGTAATCATGGATGGGTGCCGGGAGGTTTCAGCCGGCTGACAAGTAAGCTGATCGTAGCAGATTAATTTTCAAAATGTCACAAAATCCAGAAAAATTGAATTACCCTGATGAATAATGGACTTCATGTGTTTTTTATGATCTACACAGTTTGACATCAAGGTTATCCGTGAACACTATGTGCAAATATTCTAGGTTTGAAAGACGTTTGTTGTCAATTAAAAGTAAGCATATGCAGCCGTTTTGCAGATATTGTGTGGAACGGAAAAACGTAAATATTGGATGAGCTATCCATATGACTTCGATTATAACGTCACAAAAGTCACACACAAATTATAAAAAAGTGTGTCTTAATTATCTTTAAAAAACTCAAAGCTTTGGTTGAATCATGCTGTCCAGAAGATTTGAACTTCTAGCCAAGGTAACCCAAGGCTTGATACCAATTGAGGTTCCCCAATGATCATTGATCCCAGTACATTGAAAAAAAAGTTTGGTGTCTTTTTCAGGGGGGGGGGGTATTATTCAACTTCTTTAACCTACTCTTTAGACCCGATCCTGACAGCACTCTCTAAACAAGAGACTAAATAGACAGAAAAAAGTGGATCGAATCCATACATAATATACCATGGCTTTGTCTTAGTAGCCTGCGATTCGCAACATTATTGCTCATGTGTGACTGCAACGAGTCCGTGTCCTGTATAAATTGGTGATGCACACACGATGGCAGCCATTCGTTTTTACACCCTTATATCAGCGGGATGCACAATAACACAATTCAAGTAACAGATTCTGCCCTGGACAAATTCTAACGCAGTCCGCGATCTCTGATCTGGCAAAGTTCTCTGATTAGAGCTGCTGTTGCAGCCACAGCTTCTTGTCCGTTCTTAACTCTACGTATCAAGCCATACAAGCCATAAGTACCGAAATAAGATTTTAGAAGACCATGTTTACACAAAATAAGATTTAGTGCATTACATACAGATAAACAGCTCCCATTATCACTAAACTGGGCAGGAAATGAAGAACGCTCTTTGTACTGTGACGTAGCTCTAAAAAAGTAAGAAAACGTTTGCGTAGTTGACATTTAACACATAGGTCCATACGTATGGGAAGTAACGGAGCAGATAATGTCTGATTGCCATATGCCACTGAATACAAAAATAATTCGATTCAATTACCAGAAAAATCACACAAGTAAGACCAATTAAGGGTCATGGAGTATGTCTCGAATATGGTATACTTTTGTGGTAGAGTATACATGTTTGAATTGTGACATTAAAATACAAATCTTCAGTTTTAATTTTTTGTTATTATTTTCGCGTATGTTAATTTCCGTTACATTCAAACCAATGTTAGCTCCAGTATGTTTAGGACATAACACTCTTTCTGACTGTTTATTCTTAAAGTAGATATTAGGTTCAGCTGTGTTGTTATTGTGATTAAAACTGATAGGTAAAGATTTGTTGGAGTAGAAGTGAATACTATATTCTTTGAAAAAGGAAGAACAGACGTTTGACAACCTAGACGGAAATGCCACAGTGGTAGCTGAAAGGGCAATATCATCTGCATATGCAGTAACGCCAGGAAAATTCAACCAAACGAGATCCTTTGAGCTTTTATAATTAAGAGTTCTTTCAATATCTCCACTAAAGAGCAAGATTTTTCTTCCCGATGATAAGACAGCTAGCTATATTTGGGTTTTTCGAGTCCACATCCGTTCAAGCTCATTTAGATGGTCATGATGCAAAACATGACGAAACAGGCAGTCCTTTTCCTCGATAGCTGATAGAAATAAATAAACATAGAACGTAATTTCGTTAGCTTCAAGAGCCGTTTGTTTAGTACGACCTGAGACTGTTCCAGGTAAGAGGTTATTTAGGCGTGTTGGAGCCAGTCTATCTATACCTTTTACATATGTACCAATTTATATTTTCTCACGCACTCACTTCACGTTTCCCAATTGTTTCTATGTAATTTTTGTCATGACTTGTGTGGGCAAATGCATCTGCCAAAGCCTGCGCTAAAGCAAATGGACAGATTCAAGACGGTCTTCATCAGTTTTTGTAGATCCATCCGAGACCACACTGACATACCCCAAACAGGGAAGTACAAGAGAAAAGTAGCAACATTCTACGGATTTTCTAATCCGTATTAGGTAGACGTTTTCAGACATTATCTAGGTTTTGTTTTGTTTTGTTTGTTTGTTTGTTTGTGTTTTTGGGGGGTTGGGTGTGTGGGTGGGATGGGGGATAGGGGGTGAGGTGGGGATAAAACAGTCAATATCAGTTGACCTGGAAAGATCATAAACGAAGAAAAGGCCTAGGTGTTTGTGCACAACAGGATTCCCAAGAACATTGGGTTGGGATGGTCTTCGAGGTTATTTTTTTCTAACTTACTATCAATGTTTTTTTGTGTTGTCTGGGTAGAATGGAACAAGCCACTGGTCTTACCATTGTGATATTGATTCAATATCACGATTTGTATTTCAAGCTCTACAATATCGTTAACATACACAAGAAACAACGGACCCAGAACTGAACGTTGAGAACCCCAACTTTGATGCCCCCCCCCCACCACCAAAGAAGTCTGACCTTACATGACCACTCATTGAGCGCGTGCATGAAGAAGTCTTCTAACCATAGAATTGATGGGCTTCAGATACCTGCATTTTCAGTTTATGTACCAACATTGCGTGAAAGACATTGTCAAAAACTGCTCTAATGTTATAAATACTATTTTGACGTCCGTCAGGAGAACAATTGCTTTTAAAATGTTCGTGATAAAGAAAAGAATCCAGCCTGAACTTCTAATATTACGTGATCGCCATGGGAAAGTAAAGATGTGATTGAAAAGGGCACGTTCAAATACCTTCCCTACACAGCTTAATACAGATATAGGTCTGTGATTGCTACACATTTCTTCTGCACCACCATTATAAATAGTGTTACAGGGACTTTTTTCCTTGCTGATGTAAACTTACGATTAATGCGATTACTGAGATAACTGTTCAATAACCTGTGAGAAGGTGTCTTACCAGGACATGCCTCCTTCAACAGCAGGGGACTAAAGCTGTGCGTTCCACGTGGTTTCCACGTATTCAAGGATTTTAGTACATAAAGAATACTGCTTTGTTTAAAATGATAGATTTTAGTTAGTTTGTGAGTCTTTGACCTAGCTAGATATAATGGTGTAAAGGATTCGATATACTCTACTCTGTCCAAAGCTTTTGTTGCGTCCAATAACATCAACTCAGTATTGGCGCTACTTTTCTTTTCTTGTCAAAGGACATACAATTGCATAAGCTATCATAGTTGTTCACAAAATTATTAGCAATATTTTGGGAATCGTGTTCACCATGTATTCAATTAGATGTGCTGTTTTGGTTCTTGTATTTCCTTCATTTTTCTCCAGAATACTCTCGATGAATTGTGACATAACGAAAATCCTCCTTTCTGGGTACAGATATTATTTGCTCTCTTTTTACTATAAGTCAGGGCATTGACAGCCTTTACACGGATTTGAAGACGTATTTGGGTAGCTCTACCAACATAGAGATAGTTGTTTGATTTCCAGATAAATTAAGAGACAAGAACTTTTTGTTTCAGGTGTTCAACGTATTCATTTCATACAAGAATAAAAACTTCAGGTTTGTTTGAAGAAGTGTGGGAAGCTATCCACACCGGTATTCAGGTACGCCTCAAAAAATAAAGTCAAGACAGTGTTGAATCATTACGGGGTGTTTGTATAACGCAGCATTGGAGCAATCTATAGCTTTCCGTAGCATATTCAAATACGTCAACTTATTCTTAACCGGAATTTTTCAACACTCAATGTTTTCCTCTGTAGCTAAGTGCCACAGAGATAGTGAAGAAAAGCATTTACTTGTTGCATGCTCATATACATGAGAAGTACTAATATTCAATGAGACAGAAACAGCAGTGTGATTAGACATACTTTGCCCATCAACTAGTGGTAAACTACCTGTCAACTTCATATCAGTTGTCTGGTACAAGGATATGATCCATAAATGATTTATAATGGTTACTTTACTTTCGTATGTAAAGGCTACCTGAATATTCTTGAGCGATATTATGCATCTCAAATCTTAATTAAGCATGAAAGCTTTCAGAAAGACTGTGTCAACAGATAGACTTTTTCCGTAGAAGTCGGTATTGAAGTCACCACCTACAATGACATAATTACCATTTTTCTTGACATTTAAGGGACCTTTTTTTCTAATATGCCCTCATATCCACGGGCATTACTACCATCACGTTGTGTATGACATGGCATATATATTCTAATCGGATTCCCTCTCTTAGGAGGTACACGAAAATGTATGGAATCTTTTTTCAGGGTAAGTTTAAATTTGATTTTTTTCCATTATCGCGTTCATTAGGGCAAATCCTTTTTCATATTCGATCTCTAAGTCTTTTCGTTATAAGCAAGGACTTGTTATGCATCATATATTTATGTATTTACTCTTATTTCCCATTAATAGTTTGGGTTTTTTTTAACAAATTCAGGTCGGTTGTCTTTACCAACTACAAGGTAGAGGGAAGCAGCCGCCATTACAAAAACAGTGTCCGAAAATGTAAGGGTGTGAAATGTGCTTGATGGTGCTCCGCTAATGACCCGTTTGTAAATTCATTCTGTTAAAACTTGAATTTTGCACATTTGGAAAGAATGTAATGATGTTAAATAATTCACGAATTAGTTCAGACGCGGACAGTGACTGGAATTGCCATGGAGCGTAAACAAATTTGGTAGGGGGCTTTTTTGGCAGGGAGGGGGGCGGGGGGGGGGAACTATACGGAAGATGTGGCCTTGTTGCCCCTGTTTTTAAAATGGAAAATAGACGTTGTAAATAACGATCATCTGGCTATGTATTTCAAGTGACAAAGCACAGATACGCTTGGAAATAAATAATACTGGTAGCATTTAAAATCTTCAATTTCTCTCTTATAAATCGCACAACCACCGTATGGCCTACCCTGCAATGACATATTGCTCTGCTTGCCAGAAACCATTAAAGCATCTCTCTCTCTCTCTCTCTCTCTCACTCTCTCTCTCTCTCTCTCTCTCTCTCTCTCTCTCTCTCTCTCTCTCAACAATACCCTCCCGGTTATCAAACAACCAAAGCTCCTTAATCATGATAACGCCATTATTATATTCTGCTAATTTCATTACGCTAACCTGCTAGGGCAGGAACCTGTAAATTATAAGCACATACGGAAAAACTTTGCACCCCGATCATGACTGAAAAAAAAGTCACACAGTATATGGTAATAGCCTGTTATAGTGTGATCGGTAATTCAATCAAAGATATATCTGTATTTTGCTGAAGAAAAGCAACGGAGGGAAGTGGGCAATTTGCTTTGTCGTTGCGGAAACTGATCCATTGCTTGGGAAGCAAAAAAAAAAAAAAAAAAAGAAAGAAAAAAGGAAAAAAAGTTTGAATTGTGACAAATGTTATTCAGGAGATGTGCATCACACTCCCTTGCTGTTGTTACCCAATCACATCGACTGCCCCCAACCCCAAACCCCTTCCATGTGAACAATGCCCTGGCCATGGCGATGATGCAGGGATAGTTCGCAGCAGCGCTTACTTATATAATGATAAAATAATATAATGATACCCCGACGTGTAATATGGCGAACTATTACGTCAATATCGATGTAAACGATTTCAGCTGCGAAAAATTGAAAGATCTAAACGATTACCTCGGTGACAATGGTGTGTGAGAACCAGGGACTGGAGTAAATCCAAGAGGAACATGTTGTTTTCTCAGTTACAGTTGTGTTTGAGGAAGTGCCATTGCCTACAAAACCGTTACCGCTTGCAGTTGGACACACAGCGGAGTGGGACAAGACCGAGTAATTCCGTTTATACATCTCACAAGCGCTCAACTTCTTCTCCCCATCTTTGGTTGTTACTGGTAAAGCAAACTTCTTGCGGTCTTCCAAAGAGCAGTTATTGAAGATCTCTACCCCAGACTTACACCAATGGTCTGGGGTAGCGCTGATTACGACGGGACTGATTGTGTTGAAGCCCGTAAATATGGATGTACACGCGAGCAGCAACAAAACCAAGATCTGATAAACTCCACACTTTCCGATGTATCGTTCTAAAAATTCATCGAACTCCATCTTTTTCGCAAGTGAATTGCAAGTCACGCTGCAACACCTTGGCCAGTTCAGGCGTGGGATCTCACTGCCGGGTAACACTGAGGTCATCCACTCCACATGTACTCCGACCTACAATCTCTGTCGTTATCAATCTGGGTTACTTAGTACCACATGAGATAGCCAGAGCTAGCTGAATATCACTTTCCCAGCCACTATGCTATTGTGGACACGCACTTGTACTGACTGCACTAGAAATTATCATAGTACACTTAGGATTTCTTTCAATTTTTTTTCTAACGGGGATATTTTTTTTCAAACAACTTTCAGTCAGTCCCCTTACTTAAAGGTTTTTCAGGCATACCTTTATCAGGTTCCTGTTTATACTGACCAGTTTATTTTCAACTTGATGTAAGACTTATACGCTTCCAGTTTCCTGATGTAAAACTCCATTTATAAGCTAATTCAGTATGGCCGCAGACACGGGGAGTCTGTTCAACTACAATGTGGAGAAGGATGCTGTTTCTAAAAAGGAGGGACACACAAATAAGGGACCCAAACAGCCTCAAGATATCTTAAATACTATTTCTAAGAACGTAGAGCCACTGGAAGCCCTTTTACACAAAATGGAGAATAAATATGAAAAAACAAAAAAACAAAAACAAAAAAAAAAACAAACAAACAAACAAACAAACAAAAAACAAAACAAAACAAAAAAACAAGTCAGGGACATGTAAGGAGTCACAAAGCTGTTCACAAGAAGACAGGGTGCACAGAGTCCAGTGACAGTAGCTCCAACAAAGATGGCTCGTATGATTAGCCTAAAGATAAGCTGGTTGATGAGCAATGAACCTGAGCTGCAAGGTGTTTTCCGTTCCCATAATAAGCCTCAAGGAAAAAGATGACAATGACTAGAATGTTGTCTGGCTGGGAGCCATGGAACCAGACAGGAGCAACATTGAAACTTGTGAACCAGCTGTCAATATTGCCAAGCTAGCCACAATGGCCAACAAACGCATTGAAAAGTGGCTTAAAATGAACGAAACAAAACTTCAAATATGACTACTACAGCATCCAAATTCATGGTAGACACACGAAATATCTACAGTTCAGTTTTAATGGAACACTGTATAAGTTTGTTGCTCTACCAAATGGAATTAAGTCTCGTCTGAGCATTTAGACAAAAAACATTAAAGCTGCATTTCGCTCAGATGATAAAGCAGGGCCCACAGGCAGCCATGTATTTAGATGAACTATTTACAGGGCCTATAGTCACAGGCATGACAGCTCAAAAATAAAGAAACCGCTTCCTAGATAAAGAAGTTAGGGTTTGTCATACACCCAGAAAAATCTCTGTTACATCGTACCAAAGTCAAAACATATGTGGGATTCATAGTAAACCTTAACCTTTGAAATAGACCGTTTGAGGTAGAGCATTTTTGTAATGTTCCACATTCATAATTATCACCAAAACGACATGGACTTGCTTTCTTCTTTTGCTGTCCACTCAGCTGATTAATTGTTCGAGTGGCAGGCCTGTCATTTCTCCTCTTATCTTTGGGGCAAGTGATAAATTTTGGGTTTTGAGTATTCAGACCCACATGTATGGGAAAATACTATATAGTAAAGTCTGTGGTCAATGAGAAAGATGTTAAAGGTTGAGAACACCAGTTTTAAACCACCAGTTCCTTTTTATGGGTTACTGCCAGTTTTAAGCCAAGAGAGAAATTTATTTCTTCACATTGGTATTTGAAAATGATTCTTGATGTTCAGGTTATCCTTGAATCTCTACCTTTTGCTGTACTTAACTCTGTTGTCATATGGGTAATGTTTTCCTGAACTATTTGGCAAATACTTCATTAACTATGTTGGGTTGTGGACCTTGTTTTCGCCTCATTGTTATAGTACAGACGGGGGATTTTTCAATGCTTTAGGGTCTTAAATATCGCAAAAAAGACATAAACTTACTGTCTACTCTTCTTTAGCTGTCTTCATACATATTAATGTGATGAGACAGGAACACCATTAAACGCAGGCCTAGCATGTATCTGTTTATATTGGCTTTTGAGTGGAAGGGCCTATATGTTTTGACAAAAAATAAAGTCTGTAGTCAGTTGAGAATATTTTACAAACTGAGAAGATCAGTTTGACGCCAACAGTTGTCCATTTTTTGTTGACTGCTTGTCTGCTTGATGTTTTGGTAATTCTTGAATCTTTGCGTTTTCTGTATTTTACTAGCTGTCATTGTTGAATTGAAATTTATAAATGTGGGTCATGTTTTTCGAAACTCTTTAACTACTTCATGACATTGCGATTAACTTACATCATGAAACGCAATAAATGTGGTAACACCCTGACACTGCCACTTGCGTCTGATGCCCCAGTCATACGAATTATGACAAGGGTTATTGCCACACTTGTGGCCTTTTTTCCTGAAGTATAAGAGGTAAAATTGTACTATCGAATCCTTGAGCTGGTTAAAATCAGTGTTCTGTGAAAACAAAGGGTACACTTTGATAAAGACATGATCCTGTCTCAAGACTCACAGACGGAAGTACTTTGGTGGACCTTTGATATACAGGGCGCCTATAAATCATTGATGTCTATGTCCTATTACGGAAGCTTCCAAACTGGGGTGGGGCATCTGGATAAAGGCCATTGACCTCGAAGCTGGGAGACTGTTCACACAGATTGAAGAAAACCTACATATGAATGAAAAAGAATTACTGGCCATTACCTTGCATTACAGGCATTCTGTGACAAAACTGAAAGCAAAAATATCACCTTGCATGTTGACAAGACAGTAGCGGTATATTAGGTATATTACGAGGACAGAGGACACACGTAATTAATTAGCAAAAAATGTATTGTCTTGGGCTTTTTGAAAGACGCATACGTTTAAGCTTCATAGCCGGCAGCGACAATATATGATACAGCCAGGTCTACAGCAATGTTACTCTCTCTTCAGCATTTTTCGGCATTTTTTGCCCTGGGATGACGTGGTAATGGCTAGAATGAGGGGATCTCGGCTTTCTCCGCATTTTTACCGAGCAATGCCTAGGTATGGATTGAAGACTGGAATTACTTGACGTTTCCAACATTCCTGGAAGCAGATGTACATGAGAAGTATTAGTATGCATTTTTAGGGTAATGCACAACAAGACGGACACCATTTGTTCACTGTAAATTTATCTATCTATCATTGCCTAATATAACTACCTACCACACACATATTCTGAAAGGCCAAGATAAGTAAGAACTAAAATTTAGCTTTTAAATTTACGCTGATTAGGCTACTACACTCAAATGTATATGTTAAATATCTACAAACCTTGGTTGCAGATAAAAGCGTTCTCACAAGTTTAGTTTCCATATTTACACAATAGGTCTATTCAGTGAGCAACGAAGAGAGCATGTAGCGATTTGAAATCATGCTAATTAGGCCAATGCAGGATATTTTGAAATCAAAATCCATGTTTGTGTAATACGTGTAGACGGTAAACCATCGAGAAAGATTATAGGAGCTTGAAATTATGCTAACGGGCCAATACACAAGATTTTAAAATGGTCATCTGCAAAACTGTCTCTTTCTCTGTCTCTCTCTTGTATAAATAATTAGCATCTAAATCAACTGACTGACAAGTTGAACTACGTCTGATTATAAATGAAAAAAATTAAAACTGTTACAGGAAAACAGTTATACTTACAGTTACCTTTAGGAATTTCAAATGATCCCTCCATCTCTCTCTCTCTCTCTCTCTCTCTCTCTCTCTCTCTCTCTCTCTTCATAAAACCGAATTCTTTCTCTGATAAAGGTAGTAGAATTTTACAATAATTAGGACTGTTTTACAATTTGACCTTTTGAACTTTATAGAACCACGAGTTAGATGTACATTATGCTTGGCTGATTTATAGATGACTTACAATGGCATACTACATTTTTGGAATTCTAAATTATTACTCTAATAATTGACTTATTAGATGATTTGTGGGATTATATGCTTTCTTGAACATTTAAATGTCCTTTCAAAAATACTTTTGGAAACACTTGAAATGTGACTGCTATCCTCACAAATTTTGACAATTGTAATGCATTTTTGACTACGTTTTAATGATTTGAGGCCTAATGTCACTTGCTTCTGGCTGATGTTTAACATTTGAACTAATGTACTTACTATATTTGGAAATTCAAACACTTTTCTTTTTGAAATACTCTTAGTTTATCTCCTTTAAAACAACATCATGTCTTTAACTACATGCCTAAAACACATCGAATTATATAATCATGTTGTTAAGATTCTTATTGATGGTCATTTTAGGCCTAGAGGGCTTTTCTGATGGATTAATGTTGGTGTTGGTGTCGCTTTGTGGACTTATATGGATGATGATCATTGTTGAGATGGTGGTTGCAAGTAGTGCCTTTTTAAATACTGAATTTTATTGACATTTTCAACAAGTTAAGAACCTGCGCTTACAAATTCTCTGATGTGCTGCAAATTTTGGTCCCTTTTCATAAATTGTATGGTCCTGTATGTGCATGAATGATGCAACTGTTCAAGGCAATTTACTGAAATAGGCTTAAAATTTCACACAAAACTTTTTGCATTCTGTCATGTGAAAACTAGATAAGGTCCCCCCCCCCCCATGGACCTTTGCACTTACGTATTGGTCTCTTTTGGGTAAATACGAACTATAAATTTATATGTTTCAGCTATACATACCAAGGAACATTGCATTTGGTCGGAATTGACTTGGATTTGTTTCGTTAGGACTACGGTTTGGATATGGTAATGACACTGTCTAATACATATAACAGAAACAGGCTCCATTTCATTTTTTTAATCACTGTGCCTTTGATATATAGGCGCAATCATCATCGCTATCAAATGTACAGCGGCTTCACACACGGAAACAGATTTGCTATTTGTAAATGGCTGGGTAACTCTGTATTGCCAACCGTGACTGCTGTTGAACAACTTACAGCGTGCTGCTCTGAATATTAAAGGTGATAGATTCATGTTCCTTGTAAAAGACATTTCATTCAAGTACCAGCATGTTTGTAAGGATATAGAAGATAATAGCCCAGGTCAACAGATTCCCTGCATTGTTCCCAAACAGTGCTGATGAAAGCTTTTGACTCAATAAAAATGTGGCTCTGAAAGTGTTGACCTGGTTTTTTTCTGTCAGCAGTCAGAGCTTTCACTGATTCACACGATGACACGCCACTCAGCATCAGACATTGGCCCTCGTTGGAATTATTCTTACAACCTTGGATACTAAATATGTGTCTTGTTACATTTTCCATCACCAAATACTAAAATAAAGAGGTTTTCTTTTTACTTTTGGAAACGGTATAACGTAGACATTTCCAATGTGGGATTGATAATGTCCAGTACTAGAAGTAGCAGTAGTGGTAGTAGCTGTCGTTGGGTTGTGACTGAGATTTACTATCTCAAATTTTTCAATGAGGTCTGACTAAGCAATTTTAACAGACTTGTAATTACAATGATTTGCCCAAAGATTACCTGTCTTAATTAAAAATTGTTTGTCATATAAATCATGTTCAGGCAAGTATATTTCATTCTTATCTGAACCTGTACTATACAAACTAGGTAAGAATTCAAAGTCACCATGATGGCCATGATTCTACTTGATGGTGGCAATGAGGTTAAGGAGTGTGTCTAACGACAAATGTGTATCATAAACAATTTTGAGTTTGTTACAACGGCAAAGAGGTGGTTTATACCACCCGTCAACCATCAGTTCTGGGGGGTTTGGGTGGTATCAAGGTCAATATAGCGTCACTGATCAGATTTGTTCCGGCAAACAGTATTATCTTCTTACGAACAGATAACAATAATGTAATGTAAGTGAAACATGAGAGGAAATCAAATTTTTTGAACAAAAAATAATGATTGTCAGTGATTTAGGGGAGGAGGTCAGCTAAAAAAAATAAAAAAATAAAATTGCATTGGGAGTCCATTCTGGTAGTCCATAGAATGTGTTATATTTACAAAAGTATACCTGTCCAGTTAGCTGAATTTTTTTCACACCTATAATCCTGTGTTGGTCACTATTGTATACATGGTACATGCATAATAAGATGAATATTGATTGTCATTTGCATAATGATGCTACGATTGCACCATTGCCGCCAATCAGGTGCAGATTCCCTAACCTTGAGATTCCTGATTTTATTGTGCCCACACATTTGAAAGTCATTTACCTGTAATAAGCCCACGGTGTCAACTAGAATACTGCTTGTAGGTATCAGCCTGTCTGTGCTGTTTGGTGTGACAGTCATTATTCCCATGATGAATTTTGTAAACAGAGAGTGAATGATATATTCATACCCAGTAACGTAATGCTGGTAAGTAGTGCTCGGAACGCTTGTTTCCCGGCTATGACGGGTAAACACAAGCATAACTTATGATCCCATCTATAGATTCAGATTTGTATCTTACATGTTGGGAACGAAAGATGTCTGCACAACAACAATCGCATATCTAATTCCAAAAGTGGCGCAACAAAGTAATAGGTCTTTCTACTAAAACCAAAATATGCGGTAAATATAATGGAGTTTCATCCCTGCATCTTTTAGTGTGCTAAACTTCATCTTCGTGTGGAAGCCTTCGAGAAAACATTCTGTATTGAAAAAAAAATCATCACAAGTCATCAGTTTTTTTTTTTTGTTTTTTTTTTTTTTTGTTTTTGTTTTTTATCTATTATTATTATTTTGGGGGGTGGGGGTGGGGGTGGGGGGGTGCACATGAAAAACATGTCCTTGCAAAACGCATGCATAAGGGACTGCAATCTGTGACTCATGCTTCATTTCCCCGTTACTTGCTGGTTGCTTGACTCAAACCGCTTTGATAGCTCAATGCACATGCGCTGCGCCCTAGCAAATACGTGGAGCACTGACCAACTGGGAAGAGTTGAAATCAACCTTTTGTAACATTGTGGAAGAAGTCTTTTATGAACCAGTCAGTCCAGAGAGACGGTCTGGAGCTTTCCTACGGCCACATGTGGCAAGCAGCACTGAAGGCCTGTGTACCAAAGTCAAACAAAGTTGACAATTGTTTGGTCGAGTGACTAATACCTCTATGGATGGTAAGCTTAGCAGTCCATGCCCTCTGTCATCTTAGACATACGTTCATGTGAGGCAGTTCACTGGGTGCGGTGTTCGCCACAACCTATATTGGATTGGTAACGTAGTATATAATGTATCAGTAAATACAACGTACTGAATTTGACCTCGGACAGATGCTACTTACTTCACGCACAGGGTATTGACTAAATGTACCAATTTGTCTATATCTGTCAACGTTACAAAATGACAAAACAGTCTGTATGGCATTGTTCTTCGTCGAAGAAATTTACATGTTTTGCACCCTTTAGAATTAAAACTCTTTTTAAATATCCAAGTACGTCATCTCCAATTTGAAGACAAAGTCCAAATTTATTGGTTTTTTTATTATTATTTAACACCAAATACCTATTTGAGACTCAAACGACGGATCTATGTACAGGATTATATTTTTGGCAAAAACCTGTAATTTTAAACGTAGTTGCCTATCTGTGACCCGGATATAACGCCAAGTATGAAAACAAATACAAGAAATATGTTATAACAGTATATCAAAGTAATAACAAGAGGATCATGATAATCCTGTCTGTATAGCTACATACACGTATAGTGGTAACATTCAAGCATCGTTATTTCAGAAAAAGTCGAACTTGTAAATACAATAGTGCAATACAAGCACTGTATTGCCATATATATTTATAGAGTGGCAGCACTCACTTTCGTTTGTAAAGTTTGATATCCCACGCCTTTGTCAAAAATTAACATATCACCATCATTTTTGAAAACTTTCATTCTCTAAAGTCCAACTCTACTCTGGTAAAATTTTAAGCAATTCTGTTCACCCGTTCTGAAGATGAAGTCGAAAATAGCCTGAAGACAAAAATTAATGAAACAGTTTGAAAACTTTACAGGGCCACCTGGTGGCCAAAATAAGAACAATGTGACCCTAGGTGACCCTATGTGCAATATTAAAGCAACTTGCCAAGTAGTTCTTGAGACAAGTATTTTTTTTAAATAAATTAAAAAAAATCCTCAAAAATAAAAAAAAAAATATTGCATCATTACTCCTTTGCAAAGTTGGTGGAGGTCTATCTGGTCAAAATCCATGTGCAAAATCAAAACATTCCGTGCAGTTGTTTTTGAGAAGAAGTCGACAATGTTAATACAATTGTGCAACATATTCTCTGTATTCCCATATATACATACAAATTCAACAGCACTCCCTTAAGTGCTAAGTTTGATATCCCATAAATAACATATCCACGTTATTTTTGCAAACTTTTATTGTCAATAGAGCTAAAAATCAGGTTTTTTTTATATGTTTACAACAGAATAAAAATTTTACTTTGCGTGACGTGCACTGGTCAAATCCATTCATACGCTACATTGGAGGTTTTATTGCAGTACATTTGTGTCCCAGTTACATTCTCTCTGGTTCTCGTCTGTGGGCTAGCTGACCTGCAAAAATACAAGTGTGCCACACAAGACCTTGCTGACAGATGATGTCCATAAATATCACAGAAGAGAAAATTGGTCCATTCAGTAAATAATTGTTCACACATTTATATGGCAACGACGAAGAACAAACAATACAATACAATTTTCGCTTATGGTGCATAAAAGACCATTTTACCACATTCAAATTACATGGCTATAATCTTTCAAGATTTTCACCTCAAAGCCTAATATTGTCAAGATCAATAACATTTTAGCAGAAGCAGCTTACCAGCGTACGAACCTATAAATGTTCATGAAATGCAAGGTTAACACAGGTTGCAAAAAAGTGCGCGTTACACATTTGGAACATCTTACAATTGTACTCATCCATTTAAAAATCCCTTACTGAAACATTGACGACCTGAAGCATGACAGCGTCATGTTGCCTCATGCAACATCATAATAGCGTCACGTTGCCTCATGCAGCACCATACCACCGTAGCGTTGCTTCATGATGCATCATAACAGTATTGCGTTGCCTCATGCAGCATCATGACAGCGTCACGTTGCCTCGTGAGTTTGTCGAGCTTGATCCTAGGTTTGACATTAGTGAATTAGTTCTCACGTACATTTTTTGCATGCAGGTAAACTTTTATACATCTGTGCCCCCATTATTTTACCAGCAGCTGACAAAAAAGCGGAAAAAAGATTTCACACAAATCCGAAAATATTTGAACTTGTTCACAAACCCTTACAGCTGAGAAATAAATAGCAATAAGAGGAATGAATATCACTTCCTCACAACTTTGAGAATTAGGGGTATATATGCAAGCTTGGAACATAATGCAATGAAGTGAAACATGTTTTTAAAGTGGAACAAAAGAGTAATGTCTACGAGACGTTATCCAACTGAGTATGATTTTATTTCTCAGTTTTAATTTTGTTTTCTTTCAAACATGATTATTCAATTTTGATTAAAACAGTGATATCGTACATGGAACATGATGAAAAAGCATTGTTAAAGTTAATGTGACATTTGGTCGATATCAGGAAAAATGTCTGTTTCAAGTAAATTGATTGACTCGAATTGCAAAAAACGAACAAAAGTGAATGTTTAGACTGAAAACTTACATTTCAGTTTATTTAAGTCTTATATGGGCTTATCTTCTTGATTATAGATAATGTATATTTGTTTCTGGTTCCGATCTTTTGATAATGTTTTTACTCCAACGTGATCACATATCTGTGTGCTCACTTGTTTTCTTAGAAATCGACATGTTGATTACGGAGAAATCAATGAATTTTATTTCTCTAAGGTTTTAGAATATTTTGGGCAGATCACAACATTTGCATTTATCCTGCCAAGCTTTGATTGAGCCATAATAGAAACTGAAACCTACCGGAGGCTCCATTGTTCCTTCAGTCATGGCCCGCTACCAACACGCTTCTTGATGGATGCTCATTCACTTCATCATGGCGGCAGACAGACGTCACGATCCTGAAGAGCAGGAGAAAAAGAGGTTTCACTGGCCAGTGCCATTACTTTTTACCCCATATCTTCCATCTTCTTTTAGTAAAATGTTGGTGTCTACCATCATGTGCCTGCTTTGAGTACACTCCTGTCTGGCATAATGATAAACCCTCGTCAGAGTACAAGCAAGTCCAAAATATTCATCGGCGCGGTTGTGGCGCATTAGGCCAAACCCGCTCCAAGGCAAGCTATTGATCCTGGGCGTGCATTATGAACAGTCTTACATACAAATCTCGGGAAAATAATCTAGAAAATAGAAAACAAGATTTGCTTCACAGCAAATCTGTTTAGGTGCCTTCAAAATGAGAACAGTTTGAAATGGTGCACTTTGCCATTGGTCAACATAGTCTAAATTTCGTGTATTAGCCTAATTTTTATCAGTTAAAATGCTCAGCTTTGGTTCTTGGTTCAAGGGATGTGCCCATGTCCCAATCTTATAACGTGAAGTTTGAATGAAACTACTATCTATAATAGTTTTGAAGCTATTCAACATTCTAGTTTTGTGTATTTGCCTAATTTCCACGAATTATAAGCCTAGAAGAACTTTGGTTTATTGTTCATTGGATGGGGCTTTGCCACAAACCCATAAATTGAAGTAGGAATAGCACCTCTATAATAGTATTGAAGTTATTAAAGATTTACATTTTGCATATTCACCATATTTGCATCAATTAAAATCCTGCAACTTTGGTTCGTGGTTCATTGGATTTGGCTTTGCCACAAGCCTATAAATTAAAGTTGGAATGGCATTTCTATGTACAATCGTTTTGGAGATATTCAATTTTCAAATTTTTCAATGCCCCTTATCAGCATAATTTGAAATTCTACAACTATACTGTCCATTTTAGTGGCAAGTGTCAACAAGGTATATATATGCACATTGAAATTTTGAGTCCATCTGCAATAGTTTGAAAGATATGGTGCTTTTAAAATTTTTGTTGCCTTCTAAAATTTGCATAATTTTAAACATAATGACTATTCCAAATGAGATGCACAATTTCACTGGTTATGTCAGTCACCATGACAAGTTTGGTGGTTTTCGGAAAAATAGTGTCTGAGAAAACTCTGGATCAACTTGGTCGTAAAGAAAGGAAGAAAGAAAGACACACATTGGCCTTATATTTCTTTGTCAATTATTTTAGGTGAAAGAACACCTGTCCTATGTGACCACTTTTGTCTGGCATTAGGGGTGATCTTAAGTTGCAGGTACCACTGTACAGTGGAACCTCTCTACAGTGGGCACCCGTGCGCGGCCAGAGAAAATTAGCCACCCCAGAGAGGGTCAGCCCTTCTGGGCCGTATTGATGAGTATATGTGCATGTACAGTGTACACATATTATAATTCAGAGGGATGTGTATACATGCAATACAAAACTGTCTTTGATCCTTTATTACATAAACAAATTTTAACAGATGCTGTCAGAAAACTACATGTGCATGTACCTGTGAACTGAGACATGCACTATACTGACTCAGTGTTGGCTATGAAGAACAGGCTTCATCTCACTGGTTACAAGAAAACAAAGCCATGGATGTGTCCAGTGATATGACACGAATCCACACACTTTTTCAAAAATTCACCAAGTTGTGAAAACAGTCATTGAGGACTGACAGGCCAGACTTTGATGGGTCTAGCAAACTCAGCTCTGTGTGTAGTCTATTCTTAACAAATGGTACAATCGGGATGGTTCTGCCTAGAAGTCCAGTCCCTCTGATCCCTTGGGACTGATAAGCCCAGCAGACTCCAAGCCTCAGGCGAAAACAGACCAGCTGGGACACTGGTCAGTCTCGGTCATGGTGCACTTACATCTCTGTCCTGCATTAGTCGGAACATAGAGCAGATATGTTTCTTGCATGAACAGTTAGAGATTCTCTGTATTTTATTGAGAACCTGATTACACAGTTGTTGGGAGTCCTCCCCCACCTCCCATTTGCCATTAGACCAAAATATTTCAAGCCATATACCCAGCAGGCATGGCTAGAAGGCTGCCTATGAGACAAGTTCAAGTATCATGAATGCAAAATGGTTGCCTAGCACCATGGGGGCTTGTAAAATGCCGTACAGCAGAAGCCCTAGTCAAAATGTGGATTGTTGGGACCATTGAATTTAGCATACATTAAAATTCCCCAACTTTTGTTTGTATGCTATTGGATTTGCCAGATGTCTCAAACCTTTATGTGTTAGTTAAAACTGTCTGTCTATTTTATGGTCGCAACGAGCGGGTCTCGAACCTGCAACCTTTGGCACCAGTCGCTTAGCTGAAATGGGAAACGCACATATCCACTCGACCAAGTCCCCATTCTTAAAAAAGAATGGTTCAATGGATTTAGTAATGTGCGAGTGCCATTTCAACACGGTTATGCAGTATAAGTACTGAGTCGGCATTTATTTCTAGAATCGGGGTCTTAAATCCACCAGCATTAATGAAACGTTTTTGAAGATATAAAGCTTTTAAAATTTAAATTGGCCATAATTTGCATAATTTTAAACATCATGACTTTTCCAAGTCAAGTGCCTAATTTCACTATTGGGTCAGTCATAATGGCAAGTTTGGTGGTTTTCGGAATAATAGTGTCCGAGGAAAACTCCGGACAAATTTGGTCGTAAAGAAGAAAGAAAGAAAGAAAGAGAGAGAAAGAGTGAAGGAAGGAAAGAAAGAAAGAAAGAAAGAAAGAAAGAAAGAAAGAAAGAAAGAAAGAAAGAAAGAAAGAAAGTAAGAAAGAAATAAATGAAGAAAGAATGAAAGAAAGAAAGAAATATTCTCGGAAAAACAAAAAGTCTGGGTTTGCACCCAGACATAATGAGAAATGTGAATAAAAGCGTTAAGAAACCGGCAAGACAATACACATCTAGTCTCCTTTGGGCAATTCGAGTGGAACGGGGTTAAATACTGATTGCATGATTAGTTTGCTCTTGATCTCCAAGTTTAAAGATGCTTCCCTTCCACAGAACTGCATTCTCTAATATAAGTTGTATTGGTCGCTTGAGACCATACTGCGTCAGTGGTTGTCAGACTTCTCACCTACCTCTTGCTATACATGTGTAGGCATAATTTTATGCAAACAGAAGCCATGTGTTATCCTAGCCCTTTGCTGCCCAACTCTGCCGAAAGTAGTGGTAGTTTGATGTCGTCTGCTTTAATTTGCATGTGCACCACAAGTACGAATTTACGATCTGACGAAAACACGCTTGAGCATCAAGCATGTGCTCTGTACCTGTCCTGGTGGGATCTCGCAGTTGATCGCACTCACAGAGCGCCAGAAAAAGGTTTTTAATTTAAACCTAGCTTTGGCCACTAAAGAGTCACAATTTGCCCCTAGGCGTGCTATGTTAGTAAATCCTAGCATTGCTGGGCTGTTCACCCCTGCAGGTGTGGAATGTTGTGTGTGCGGAACACGCCATCTGCCGAACTTTCGTTTCGTTCCTGGTGATGAACCAAGAATCTACCGGAATTAACAAATGAGGAAATTTGGTCGACGTTGGCACTGGTTAACTGAATGGCGTACACAGATCAATATTGTGGTGTCAGGGACTTGCACCTGCACTCACAATCTGACAGTTAACGACGGCTATGACTGACTAGAGCCAGATTTCAAATCTTAAGCAGATAACTTTGCATTACCAGATGAAATATATCTGCAACATAATTGCGTAGGTCTTTAATTTGGCGTGTATTTACGTGCGTACTGACAGCGACCAGGTGCTGAGGATTTCATTGGTCAGGAGCAAGCCAAGTCCATCCAAACTATCATCTATAGCCAAGTCTAAGCTATCACCTTACTGCTTCTTATGCATAACGTACAGATTATTTAGTTCCATGCTTTGATTTCCCCACTACCACTATTCACTGAAAAACAATATCCACAGCCGGCCACACTCAAACCGTATCCACTGCAAAGCTCACTGCGAGGAATGGACAATTTCTGCTGGCTTTCCCTGTCAGGCGTTTACATCCGAGATCGCTACGGCGGGTAAGTAAAGTCGCATGTGGAAGATCTGGTTACATGTGCAACGCCTATTTTATTCTTTTCATTATTTTTTTCTGTTCTGATCCTTTTTATGTTTTCTTCTATTCTGCTGTTTTGTATTTTATCGTATTAGATTCACAACGTAAACAGTTTTGTTAAATTCGAAATGATGAGAAACGGCGGATATACCTCGCTTAATCTCCAAATAAAGTATTTTAGCATTTTTTCATATATGGACACAACCTTTTTGCGCTCTTCTTTCACGCTTTGTCAACGTCTACGTACATTCAAAATAATTTTCTTACGTATTAATGGGCCATAAAATAGAGAATCATGCATTTTTGTTTTCAGAACTAACTATATATTTGTTGCTTTTTTATTGCCATTTCAACCGGCATAATGGAACATGATACAGAGATATGTTTTCCGAAATACTGTTTTTTTGCTTTGCAAAAAGTGACCTAATTTTATGAAAGGCTGTCTGTCACAATTCAACATCTGGTCATGTGAGCGCGCGTGTGTGTGTATGTTCGTGTGTGTGCTAGCGTGTGTGTGTGTTTCTAGAAAGCCCTGATAATTATTTCTCGCACAACAAATATTCTGATGAATCAAAACCTGAAGGCCTGTGACAGTCCTGTGCTCAGCTGAATTAGTATCCACACACTAAGTCCTTCGAACTTTGACACAATGTCAAGGTCACTTTTCGTTATCACTGGTCATTTAATGTAATAGCAAAGTCTTCACTCTCAAAGAACGTTGAAGTCATCATTTTGGACATGCATAGTGCTAGGATCCACCATTACCAAGATGTAAGCCAATATGCTAGTTTGATATTTTAAGTTCACTGAAGGTCATCATTAACAACGCCGTAAGAAACCCCATACGTACTTTTTGAAGTGTTCAGTAGTAACCATGTGTCTATAGGATTCACTCTTCCCAAAATATCAGCCGATGTGTCAGTTTAGCATATCAAGGTTGGTCAAAGTCCAAGTTAACAACACCAAATGAAACTCCATAGGTACTTTCCCACTATTTTTTAATAGTAACGATAGGCATAAGATTGCCCATTAGCCAGATAGAAAGCCAATATTTGCATCTGTCTGTATGGTTACAACGCTGACATGTGCATGTATATGATGTACAGGTACCTGACAGCTGATAACTATTTTCATTTTTTTTTCTTTAAATATCGCGAATGACAAAACACCATATTCTGAGCCAGCTTTGGGCAAATTGATTTCAGTGACATGGCAAAACAGGTCTGAAAGAAATCCAAATTACAGTTTCGGAGAAGACGTTGAAAATAGTAAAAAAAAATCATAGAAATAGAAAAATACAGCGCAACGTTTTAAACAAAATAAAGTCTACAGGTCTCCAAAAGTGTGCCTGTGCAATTTCAAGGCAATTGGCCAAGCGGTTTCGGGTAGGCGTTTTGTACAGATTTTACGCCAAAAAATAATAAAAACCTTTGGAAGTCAAAGAATCACGGGAACATGACCATTATTAGACTATTTAGCAGAAACTTACCTAACGTTTATTCCCACCAAGTTTCAAGTGAGTCTGGCCGGCAAGCTTGGAGAAACCTAAAATGACAGTTGCTATTGCAATCCTCTTTGAACTGCATATTTATCAACGGGAATGTACGCATTAACCTATCTGCACCCGAATGAAAAAAAAGGTTAAAACTCAGGGATCCACAGCATCACCACCTAGCGAAGAACTTTCTTTGTTTGACCCTTTTTCAAGGTACATTTGCACTACGTGTCAATATAAAAGAGAGACGATTTTAGAGAATAAATTGAAAAAAGCAAAATCACACCGAAATTCATAAAGATGTATGACAAATGTTGCAACACCTGGTGAATGAATTAAGGTTCAGAGGTCCCCAGAAGGGTTAATACACAACTTTGAAGTAATTGACCAAGTGAATTCGGAGACCATCTAAAAGATTTCAGCTAAAAAAAAAAAATCTTTAAAAATAAAAATCACTGGAGCTTGACCATTTTGACAAGCTTGTTAAACACCTACCGAGAGTACATTCCCGCCAAACTAGAAGTGCATGTGGCTCACGGTTTCGGAGAAGTCTAAAATGTGAGTTACGGTTGTGATCAATAGTAATGCCTACATCTACTGAAAAATACCTAATGGAAAAAAATCTTTACACATCGGGAATCCACGGCATCGCCAACCACTGAATAAATTTATTGGACCCATCCACAAGCCGCATTTCCGCTGTGTTTCAGCTCAATCTGAATGTTGCTTTTCAAGAAGTTTAAACTAGCAAAAACACTCGATATTAAAAAGTACAACAAAGTGAGGGCTGCCTCCTATTCAATAGCTTTCCTCGGCGAGCTTTGGGCCCAATGTTATTGACATTCTCATGTCATTAACATTGGTCCCAAAACTCGCCGAGGAATTCTGTTGATCTGGACCAATTTATCCTATGCGACTACAGGCATGTTTGGGTGAAATGCCTTTTTACAGAGAATATTGATATATTATCCAGTTGATAATTCAGGGAAGTTCTCTTATGTACTTAGACTTTAGTCGCAATCGGTAGTGAGGGAGTTTAGAAAAACAGGACATAATTATAGCTTGATCAACCAGTAAAAACTTGGCCACACATTTCGTTCACTCTGTGCCTGTATACTACAAAATAGCGAAAAGATTCCATACACTTGATTTATTCGTGACCTCGCACTGGGTGAATTAATACCTATATATATAAACTAAACTGGCAAAAATCATTTTCCACTTCTATAATTCAATAGTTTGCCTTCATTCTCAGATGTATCTTTAAAAGATACACATAAATACATCTTTGCCGAGACTCACAGGAGAAGGTACTCCTACGTATAGTTGTAACTCGTTCTTGGCTGCTTTAGACCAAATACGAAACAGCATTAAAAGGTCACAGGTCGGAAAACAGCATATTGTGTAATGCTCTGGTGCCGTGTCTTCCGTAATTAAAGTTTAAAGTAATTAAGTCCATTGTGGCTTTCTTTAAATGCCTAGCAGTCAAAAATCCATCGAAGAATGAACAATTTTATATTTTGTCAGCAATACATAGTATCTGTTACACACAAAAGTTCAAATGCCAGAACATATGGCCATGAAGGATAGTCGGGCAGACATCATTTTATGAGCCGCGTACGTACCATAAATATAAAGTGAACATTCTTGACGTATTGGTGTAATTGCATTTTGCCTGAGGTCTGTTTCTGTTCGACCTTGCTGCTTCTTAGACATGCATCCGAGGCAAATAGCATAATATATTGCACGTAAAATGGTCAAGTTACAAACGAACAGATTTATGCTTTATCGTATAGAACTTGTAGTAGCATTGCTCCTCAAACTGGTCACGTGGTCGCTGGTTTTCTCCCGATGTAGCTATTCCGGGCTAAGTGGAATCATGTGGGGATAGTTGTACATAGCTTTTTAAACACACCACGGTGCCATGAATAGTCCTTGCGGTTTAAAAGTGTAAAGAAGATATCAATCACTATGTCACCAAACATATTCATTCACAGTGTGCGCCAGGGCTCGCCTGACATATTCAAAACCTTGCTTCACAATAAACGTTCGCACCCGTAGCTCCTGATTGATCTTTCTGAGTAAACATCTTCCTGGGATCGGCAGTCCGCGATATTAGTCCAGCGCACGCGGAAGAAAATTTAGTATGGGAGTTTTTCTAACCGGTAAAAGTACTGTGGTCGTCTTGCATTGACCAAATAGTCTTATATTGCCTCCGTTTTTTCCTTTGTTGTGTTATTAACAAGAGCTTTTTTTTTAACTGGACAGTTCAAAGGTGTCGCAGAGGTACTTGGAGTTTTATTGCTGACAAGTCTTAGGCACAAAGACCAGTGGACAAGTGTATCATTTGGAGATTGTTTCAAAGGAGGGTTATGGCAAGGACCCAGCGTGAAATACTCATCTGAATGAAAATCGTCATGAAATGAAGAGAGCGAAAAGCAGAAAGCCCACTGAATTGCAGATAAGAAGCTTATAAAAAGGTTTGGCGCAAAAACGTCATGGTAAAAACCATGTATCTTAAGAGTAACGATACAATCGTGGACGCAAATAGTCCCTCGATAGAAGCGTAGATTCTAAGAGTGCAACGATACATTCGTGGAACTTAAGAGTGTATCAGTGTAGTCATGGACCCTAACAATGTAATTTCTGACCTATCAAAGTACACTTTACCTGCAACCTGCAGATCTTCAACGCTATATTTTATTTCAACAATTTTATCTTCTTAATCGTACAATATATTTTTCTTTCTCCTGTGTACGATGTACATTTCATAATGGGCAACTGCGGAGATAAGCTAATGCTTACAGTATGATATCAAAATAAAGTTCCTGTCCAACTATCTATCAATCCATCCATCCATCCATTTTGAAATCTAGTAAATCTAACTTCAGCATAACCACATTACCACACAGCCACAAAAAATACCAACATGCTGACATATTGACAAATAAATTTTTTTAATTCTTTGAATAAAATTTAAAGTACCAAATTGTTATAACAATATCAGTCCTAACCGAACTATTACTAAGCCTGTCACACTTTAAGGTGAAACAAAATTAAAGTTTTGAAATTGGCCATACCCCGTTGTGGTCATACCCTTGGATGGATGTGTTTGTCCATACTGTCATGGCGCTGTATGGGCATGTTAATCCATACGTCTGTCCCGTTGTGCACCAGGATGGGTGTGTTTGTCCATACCAGTGACCCATCACGTGACCAAACAGGCATGTTTATCCATACCAGTGGCCTCTCATGCCGATGGATCGGCACATGTGTCTATACCCTTTTCCCGCCATGCTGTTGGTTAGGCATGCTTTTCCGAACCCTGCCCCCCCCCCCTTTGCTGGATGGGCATGTTTGACCATATCCCTGACGCGTTATGCTATTGGCCGGACATATTTGTCTACACTGATGTCCCGTCATGCTTTTGGATGAGCATGTTTGTCCGTCCCCAGCCCCGTCATTCTGCTGTACTATCACTGACGTGTATTATGCGTGGAATAGTAGAAGTTTCAATTGTCTGAATGTCACTCAGTTTTAATAAACAGTGTTATGAAGTAAATGATAAATTATTGTAGCTTAGCAGTTTGCCCAATGACATGTGAAACGTTCTTCCAGTAAAATTTTAAAATTTTCCTGTAGGATCACATGATCCTCATTATTTTCTACATTCTAAACTCGCTTAACCATTCCGGCACATCTTAGACTCATGTATGACTGTAATCAGCACTAACAAAACGTTTCGGCGGTTTTCGATATTTTTTGGCGGGAGACAGCGGCAGCTAGCGGAATTTGGCGATGGTCAGCGGCAGGCAGCAGTTGTGCAGCTGCCACCCACCGTCTATCGCTGTCTGCCACCGAGGTCAGATGCAGCTTCTATTGGCTCAGCAGTGGTCAGCGATGCCCGACGGTAGGCTGCGTTAGTTGGCATAGGCATTGGAGCTGAGCTGCAAAAATGCTTTTGTTGTTCTCTGCCGCAGGTTTTCACTGACCAAGGCCAACCACCGGCCTGTGCTGACCACGTAGGGGTCTGGGCAGCATCGAAAATAAGATTCTAGATGGAATAATTATACAGAAAATTCGTTATAATGACGCCATTTGTTCCCTTAGAAATGTGCTGGATAACTGAATATGTCAGATAAATGAATCAACAAAGAAAATGATATTTTGCAATTCAAAACTTGTGTCATTATAATGAATATGTCGGATATCTGAGTGTCGTTATAATGAGGCTTGACTGTAAAAGGGACCGAGAAGCATAATAATTTTCATTTGCTCATGGTCGGAATCAGCTAGGAGTAGACACCGTCGAAAGCAGCTGGCGTCACTGAGTCCAGCCAGCCACCGCCAAATTTGTGACAAAGAAAGGAAAAAAATAAAAAAATAAACAAAACAAAACAAAAAAAATGTTTGCAGTACAGAGAGCAACAGAGCTGGAGTCCTCCTTCTTAATAATATGTCCAAGAGTTAAAATATCAAACAATTATAAAATCAAACAATAAATTCAACATATATTTGCACAATTTTATCAGCCAAATGGTATTAATTTACATGCCAGAAACTTTTCCTATTCTTTACAGAAGATGAGTGCGTGATGGCTGTATTGGTCTTCAACCAAACCCTAGTGGTCGTACTTTCATTTGTTTGGTGCCGTAGTCAGCATGTACGACAACGTCCACAGAGCTGGCGTGTTCGTGAAGGAAGATTAAGTGGTTTGTATCTCGTGTATTTACATATGAAAATATATGTGTAGAGGAAATCCACAGTAACGGGCACCTATCAATGCTGATAGATTTAATTCGATGGCAATGAAAATAATTAAGGGATGCCCGTTTTTTGTGGAATGACTCTGAGGTAGGATTTTTACAATAACCATGGCAATTGGAAATGATTAATTAAATTTTGATACAGAATTCTTTCTCTTTCGGATACTAATATACTACAATTTCATACAATACAGCAGCAGACAAAGACGCCAAAGGTATTCCGACAGGAGTCACACCTATAAGGTTAACTCTTAATGGTAACCGATTAAATTACGTATTTTTGAACCCTGATGATACAGCAATAAGTTTCTATCATGGTAGCCTATAATTAGTCACGCTAAAAACATTAATCTTCTATCCTTCCCGTCAAGTTCCTCGCAGCTTTCTAGGTGGCAGCAAAGGATCACTGTTAATCTGAATACCTCCTATTGCATGTCACACGAGGACTGCCCATGCTTGATATTTTTCGAACAAAAACGCTTTTGATATTGGTTAAAATGTTCTAAAATATCGATTACACGGAGCTGAAACAAGTATGACAGAAAGTAGCCCCCAACCCAGGCAAAGCAGTTAAGCTGAAAGGATTGTCTTATTATTTTGTCAGGTCACGTGACCCTGACGAACTCTTGTTTTCGGTTCAACATCTTATCTTAAGTTTTTCAAGAAAAATCAGATAATTGCAGTTTTCTTCCCACTGGAAATATGTATGGACCCGACACATAAGTTATCAGATGTCTGTCGTTCTCCTGCATCTAATGACATCAATCAATGCACTTTACTGGGAATCATCATGTATTTATTCCTATTTTTATGCGTGCCCTATTTCATGCAGTAAATATCAACTGCATCAACTATCGCCCATCTAATATCAATTTCCCGGTTATTTTATACATTTACGACTACTAAAAATCAAATAAACAACGGAAAAATATATATTTATTCCAGCGAGCAATGAAAATAAATACTGACGCAAGTACATGTATGGTATTTTCGCTTGAAGCTAAAACCCCAATCAGGGATGGACATCAACGGTCATCAGCCAAGCTGGCGTAATGGCAGCGCTGCCTGCATTTGTTCCCTATCGGTATCACTCCTCTGTTGTAAAACATTCAACACATGTTTTATTTTCAGTTCACGTTTAACTTTCTTTGGCATAGTTAGTTTATTTTCAGTTCGTATTCATTGCGATTTCTTGATGTTGTTGAATATCAGAACGTTAAATTTCTAAATGTATTAAAAACAGTGCAAAATGTGCATGCATAGAACTACGTCATTATCGGGAATCCCTTAATCCAGTGGTACCAAGGTCAAGGAATGCGTACGCCAGTTCTTGAATCGTGAAAGCGACCACAATGACCTTAAATTCTAACAGATACACTTACTTCCGTCTGTTTGAACATTTGCAACCCAAGTAGCTCCTATATCTGATCCCACACTGCGTCCCACACGACACTGTAGGTCACAATGTGAGTAGGTATTTGAGCCATGTTTGAGCAAATGATAAATGACAGTGAACAAAGTTGCACAGAACTTGCAAAGAAGAGGGAACAGGAGGGAAAAGTGACATCTTAACCCATAAACATTTACATTTGGACCGCCTTCTGTCATTGATGATGTTATACAATAGCTAGGTTCCAAAGGGGTGCACTTCTTTCGAGTGCGGTATATGAGCCGTGCTGACCCTCGGGATGCACCCTTTCGCTCCAAATAACACTGTGAGACAATCAAGCACAACACTAGGATAACAATTTTTTTCTTATCTGTAACACATTCCTAAGCGATGCGATTTGAAGTCCACAAATGGAAAAGTGTGAAAAAACACTGACTTACGTTATACGAGCGTCACGGCGGTGTGTTTGTGTATGCCCGCGCGCATGCGGTTATGAAGCGGGTGAAGGTGATACTTTCTTCAAGTGTGATACGGAATTTTTTCTTTGTTGTGATTTGTGAATCTAAAAAATTACTTTATATGTGATTCATGATTTTAATCAAAATAAGTTCAACTGAAATGTGAAGGAGGCAAAACTATTTTGAGTGAAACTTGATTAGACCTCCTCACCAATGCCAGGAAAAGGGTGAATGAAAACACTGTTCTCTTTGAGAAAGACTCAATTCATCTTTGGACTTTGTGCCCTTGCCCTGTTTATCTCCGTCAAAAAAGTGAGGTATGTATATGCTTCCCAGGCACGTAATTTTTATCATCAGTGATGCGACCAACGCATAACAATCTGTCTTGCCATGATTATGATAAGACATGCAGTCTAAATCACCTCCAAATGGTCAAATATACACATTTTAATCACATTTTTTATTTGAGAGGGGGAGGGGGGCTTAATATTGTTGCTCTTAAGAATGGATAAAGGTACATAAGTGTGGTCTGGGCAAAGAGAGTGTTACTACCTAGGTTGCAGACCCCCTCCTGACGAAATAATTCAATTTTGCTCACGCGATTGTTTTTCTAGTTTTCCTCCCTTTGGGAATGATACATTTCAAATTGTTGGAAAAATTAATTGTTAACACATAAACGAATATCGACATCCATGTGTCAGTCGGTTATTGGTATTGTTTTTAACTTCCATGTCTGAAAAAGATGCATGTTTTTGACGCTACGAGTCTGTTGTGGCCTTCATTGATGCAGCAGGAATACATTCTTAATATTCCGAGACCGCTGTCAGTATTCTGGTTTATTGTTATATTACAAGCGTTTTCGTACGTGCAGTCTACCAAAGCATCGGTCGACTCTCGTATGGCATGTCATCGCACAGAAAACCCCTGCTCTGTCCGTGAAAAATCAACCTAGCTTGACAGTAGGCATAGGCCAGGTAAACTGGAAATGTACACGTGCACCCACAAGGATGGAGTTCATCGGTCCGTGCTCTAAGACGTGGCCCCACAAAGAACATCCCTGAGCAAGGAACGGAGTGACTAAATCATGTGAACCTTTGTCGCTGTAATGTCAAAACAAAGATCAGATCTTTGTAGCACATTCCTCAGTGAGTCAAAAATGCTTTCAAATTGTACACTCGTTTTTTGAATAACATGGGACCAATTTCTTTCCGAGGTGAAATACTAACCGAACGATTTTTAGTTTTCCAATTTTGAGCGCCAGGATCGCGCGACGAGATTAAACGGTATTTCGCGAGAAGTGAAACACCACAATCAGCGGGTCATCGCAGTCATGTTAAAGTGTAAAGACGTGAAAAAAAGTGGGGAATTTTGAAAGAGTGATTTTGATCAAGTTAAAGCTGTACTGTGCCTGAAATATGCCTGTGTACAATTACAAGGTACCAGGCTGTAGCGCTGATACGCGCAAATTGTCGAATCTTGACAGATATCCATGGATGTGTGGGGTTACCTTCCACAGTTTCACAGTTAAGCCTCTGCTGTGGTCACGATAGAGGGTCCATAGCGTGTCCCACTTGGTAACAGCAGGCCAGCGTAACTATGAATTTAGTCATGTGCGCGATGATGATAAGGTGAGAAAAAGGGACAACTAAGATTCCTTTAAGGTCTTATTGCTATGAGCCAATGGAGGTCTTGATATACACACTCACTCACTCACTCACTCACTCACACACACACACACACACACACACACACACACATATATATATATATATATATATATATATATATATATATATATATATATATATATATATATATATATATATATGTGTGTGTGTGTGTATGTGTGTGTGTATGTGTGTGTGTGTATGTACATGTGTGTGTATGTATGTGCACTCCTAGAAGTATTTATCATTTCAACCCACGTGGGGCTCGGAAATGGAGTTCGTAGCTTGCCATTGACCTTTCCACAACCCAGAGGTTTAAAACAATTGTTTTCTTAGGTAACCGCTCCTATTAACACTAGTTCTATTTAAGCGAATGGGTATACTATTTTGAAAACAGAACTCGTTCTACCCAGCTTTTTTTCAAAAAAAAATATTTTACTTATTTCACTCAATTTTATTCTTTTTTATTATTTTATTTGCCTAGGTGCTTGATTCGAAAAAAAAAAAAAAGAAGTCTCATAATTGGCAAAATCGTCGAGAGACGAAGTATACGTACCACAAACTGCTTGAAGGTAACGAAATCAAGATGACACAATTCCCTTGGCAGCTCACTTTTATTATGTGTATAATAAAAGTGTGATCTGAAGTCAACCATTGATTATGCACTGTGTAATGAGTCGGTATACAATGGTGTTACTTCAGTTACTATAGATGAACTAGGTCTATATGACATCGGAAGTGACCACAACACTATTCATGTCCTCCTTGATTCATGTTCAGAAGACCCGAAAAGGAGATTACGGGTGACAAACTAAAAAGTTATTGGAACATTACAGAGAAGTCTGATTGGTACGTATTTAAAAGGGAATTGGATAATGTATTTTCAAACTGGGATTGTAATAATTTTCACTCAGCTGATGATGCATGGGACAGCTGGAAGGGAATTATCTTGAGAGCGGGTGAAAAGGTGATTGGTTCGAAACACATAAGAGGGCGCTCAAATCGCCACTTTGCCATGGATAAAGATATTATGCGTCTCATACAAAGCAGAAAATCTGCAAACAGGCTGTATAGGTATTGGGCGAAACATGATACTGTTGACAGTAATGTGTTACAGGCTATATGGAAAGAATACTTAGACCGTAAACACGCTGTTCAGGAAAAGATCAAGTCGAAACGGGTTAAAGGCAAACTTGATGTTATTATTCGCAATAGTCACAAAGGTACAAAGAATACCAGGGCGTACTGGCGCACCTTAAAACGATTGAATTGTAACAATGGTTATCCCCTCAAAATTGTTCACCCTGACGATACTGGTAAAACTGTGGATGATCCTAAGGAGATAAACAGAATCCTTGGTAAATATTGGCAGAATTTGGGATCTTCCGGACCAGAATCTGTAGATCAGGCAAAATTGAAAGAAGAAGTCGCAAATTTACATTCTTGCACAAGTGATGGACGCGGTCTCTCTGAGATAAACATAGGGGTACAAGAGGTTGAGAAAGCTATATGTAAGCTGAAAAATGGTAAATCATATGCTGTTGACAAAATCCCTAATGAATTTCTCAAAAACGGAGGAGCTACACTTACTCGTACTATTTCCAATATGTCTTTAAATTACTTGAAAGTTTTCCAAGTCAATGGTATACTGGAATTGTAAAGCCCATTCATAAGGAGGGTAACAAAGAAGTCTTGAGCAATTACCGCGGCATCACGCTAACGTCTAATCTATACAAGCTCTTTGCGTCCTTGCTTGAAAATCATATGGTGACATTTTTTGAAAATACTTATTTCTTAGGCGAGCTACATGGTGCTTATAGAAAGGGTAGACGCCTAGAAGACCACTATTTTACTTTAAAGGGCTTATGTAGCCTCAGGAAAATTTGAAGAAAAAAACATGGTTGGCTTTTTTGGATATAAGTAAAGCTTTTGATACTGTAAATAGGGATCGTATGTTTTGTTCATTATGGAAAAGTGGTGTGCAAGGTAAAACTTGGCGTTTGGTACAGAAATTATATGAAAATGTACAGAATAAAGTAATCTTCGGTCCCTTTGAAAGTGACTGGTTTGACGTGCAAAATGGCCTAAAACAAGGATGTATAATGTCCCCTACGCTTTTTTCGGTAGTTATGACAGATTTGGTACCAATGCTTCAAAACCAAAATTTAGGTATACCATTCCAGGATGAACATGTACCAGCAATTTTATATGCAGACGACATTGTCCTAATTGCAGAAAATTATAATCAACTTCAAACGATGTTAAACGTAGCCCATTCTTTTGTTACTAAATGGGGAATGAATTTTAACGGTAGTAAATCCAATATTATGACAATTAGTAAAGGTATAGATAAAAACAAGCGATGGAAGCTGGGTCATATTGAATTAACGGAATGTGATTCGTATAAATATTTAGGTATACTTTTCAGTAAATATCTAGCTGATAGTGTTCATGTACAACAATATGTTAAACCCAAAGCCACCCGTCTTAACGGTTACATGTGCAGTATTTTGGCTGCCCACGAAAACTTGAACAGAGTAGTATTTGGGGACAGTCTCTGGAGAAGTTTGATAATGCCAGCGCTGACACATGGGTCTGCAGTTTGGCTGTGTAATTCTAAGGAAAGTGTAACAGCTGTTAAATCTTTTCAATATTCAGCCGCACGTGCAATTTTACGAATAAAAGGCACACCCGCGATGGTAGCCACTTTGGGGGATTTGGGTTGGCTACCGCTAAATTTTATTCTTGACAAAATACGTATAAAGTACTTCCATAGATTAAAACACTTGCTCCCGGAGTCGAGACTTTGTAAAAGAATTTTTCTGGAAATGGAAAATGAATTTGTAAATGGAGGCAGTACCTCTTGGCCTTATTTTAAGGAGATTAAGAAAATATTTATTAACGTTGGACTCGATAATTTGATGTACCGTCAGGATGGACTGTGGGTTGACAAATTTCATAAACTGAGTGTAGACAACTTTATACAGAGCTTTTTCACCGAGATTGACAATAGGTCATCATTACATTTTTACAGCTTATTGAAGCGATCCTCTTTTCGGGAGGAATATCTTTTTACGGTGAATGATTTTGAATCGGCTCGCTTGAAGTTTATGGCACGTTCTGGATGTTTAGGTATACAGGAGAATTTATATAAATGGAATGTAGCATCATCTGCGACTTGTAAATTGTGTGGTACCAGCTTAGAAAATATTTGTCATTTTTTGCTTACATGTCCAACACTCAATGCTATACGTCTGAAACTGTGGTATGAACTCGAATCCACTTTATGCGACACAGGTTATACGCACGTGTGGGAGCAGTTCATGGGCGCTTCCGTCAACAGTAAATTGTGCTTTCTTCTTGGTAACTCAGCTAGTATTCATGGCAACCAAATTGGGATTATTTTTGATGGTGTATGCAAACGATTTTTAAAAGAAGCTTGGCTTACCCGTAAGTCCTTGGTGGACGGGACTTAACTAGTATCACATACTTTTAGTTTCATTTTCTCATTTATATTGCCCTAAAGTAGTCTCCCACGGGGAGGTGTGTGTGTTGGCTGCATTTTTCCGGATCGCTCCCTCGTCCCGTTTGTCGTCTCTTTTTTTCTTTTTTCGCTGGATGTGGGTTGTGATCCGGGACGGTAATGTCAGCGCTCACACCGCCCCGGGGGGCAGGGCGAAAGTGTGACTATATTTTTACTCCTGTACATATATATTATTTGATGTTTTAAATGACTATGTATGTTTATGTGAACGCACCACAATTTTACCCCTGGTTTGTGGTGCCCCCGTGTAAAAGGGGTAGTTTCGTAAATAAAATATAGGGTATAGGGTATTGCATATATTATATGTATCCCTAATGTTCTTTATGTTACTTGTATCCTTAAGCTTACTGTTTATATTTTCAGTCCTTAGCTGCGATAAATTCGTTCGATTGTTCAATTCCTTTACTGTCGATGGAGATATACAAAGAAGACTGCCCATCAAAGTGACATCGACTCAGTGCAAGAAAGCATGTTTACGACAACACTCCTCCAGGTACTGCGTTGCCGCAAACAGGTCACATAGTGGAATTTGTTATCTCGCAGGATATCGTCTTGCAAGAGAAAATAACGCAAGCCATTTCAGACGAATATGCCGAAAAGGTACTACACACAAAGCGTTCAATGAAATGTAAAATTGTAGTCTCATTTACCGATGTAAACAAGTGCAGCTTGTTGTATGAATGATCCCCGATAGACAGGAGAGGTCCCAATCACAAAACAGATTTCAATTTATTTTTGCACAAGTAGTAGGCAGCATCGTAAGCCACGTTGCAGTTGCACAGACCTAAATGACTGATGTAGTCATTAACTGTGGTGCAGAACAGTAAGATACCGCTTAAAATTTAGCTTCATGTCAGTTGTTTTGCCCAGCGCAAGTATTTTGTGCTGTTATATCAACACTTGCAAGCTGCATGTTGGTAAGTTCAAACCAATAGAAACATAATATCGCTTTCATCTGAGAAGCTTAATCTTTTATTTCTTTCCCATCTTTATTTGTCTCTGCTATTCAGGACCAACACATGTAAACCAAATTCCCAATTGCACACACATCACATGCCCAGTTAACCCTATCAACGTGCGTTTGTTACCTTTAACTCCCATGTGAAGAGTTCATTTCTAAAATGATGTATGATCATATTGTAATTTTAGTCAATACTTTGTGCTGCAAAAATGCAAGCACCATCCGTGTGAAATAGACTTGTCATTTTTTTAAGGCTAAATGCAGCACGCGATAGTCAGATCAAAGGGGGTAATAGACATTCATAACGCTTCTTAAAATGGATGAATTACATCTATCGAGTTTTTGAACAAAAGAGTTTCTTGTCACGTTTACAGTTAAATGTAAAATTGACATCAAAGAAGGTAAGATCTTTTACCTACGTATGAGGCCGGTAGATGCTCAACCAAATATTCATCAAGGATTCGCAAGATAGCAGCTGCTCAACGAAATTTCTTCATACACGGTACAGGGCTGCCATCTTGTGGAGGCAGTAGAAAGTAACTGACAATTGGACTGGAAGGCATCACTAATACCTGCTTCTATTTGCGTGTTTGATTCAACATGACCTTCCATTTGTAAGATAAAGGATTTGCCTATAATCCTACTAGGCGCGCTTTGATCTCAACCCAACATGTCAATCTGGCCCCTTCTCGTGGTCTCTGTTCTCTTACGGTAATTGTAGGCAAGTTGTCACTTGGACGAAAGGCTGGTTAAAACGAAATGTATTCCTGCTATTGTTATGTGAATTCAGAGCACGCCACATTTTTCCCGAAATTGTCAATGAGGGAATTAAAATTTCATTCATAACATTATGAAAAAATCTTAGATGCAAAATGATGTACAAACTCATGTTCAAAGCTTTTTTTGTCTATTTTCACAGTAGCTTGATATATAATGCACTTTAGTAATTCCATATATTCACTTCAGAAAAAAGTACACATGAAATATATCAAAAGAATGTGTGCACAATATCATTTACGTCCAAACTATACGGTTGTAAAATTAGAATGTCGATAGATTACGAGGCAAGAAATGAGTAACCATTTGAGCGCATGACGTTAGTCCCTTTTGCTGGCTGTAATATATGAGCAACTAGACCAATGCATTAAACCGTGTGGCTGGATGCAGGGGTAAAAGTTTTCTTTGTTTTTGCAAATTGTCCATGGGCAACCAAGATATTTTCTCAAGTTGCCCCAAAGCCCCTGAAGTTACACATTTTCTCTAATGTAAAAAAATCATCAAATAATTTTATCCTGAGTCACACAACACTTGATAATTTCACAACGACCAGTGTTCCTGCTTTACTGATTTTACCTTACGGTATTGGAAAAAAGTGTTGTCTGCTGATAATGAGAGATTTTATGCACCAGGGTCAAAATAAAAATTAAAAAACCAAAACAGTTTAAAAAGAAAATAGTACATAAGCTACTGGCTAATTTATGTGGAATATGGTAATAAATCATTTGTGTAGACCCAACGACTAAACGAATTTCAAAATTTCCGTTTTCAATTTACAAAGAGAAACTATAAATATTATATTTCATTTGCATAATTATGAAGGTATGTGAAATTACTTCTATCTATGTATATGATCCACGAAGTCATATTGAGTAACTTCATTTTAAAACGTAAACATCTTTTTGAGACCTTCAAGAATTTCTGTGTGTTATTTTGTATATTCAGCTGAATACACAGATAACAGCTGATTGTGGCGTGTCCTATAAGTCATTTAAGTTGATAACATGTATTCTACATCTACAGACTTAATTTAATGTGAAATGTATATAAATGCCACCAGATCATTTGTGATTCCTGTTCTGGCTCATTTCTTACCTTTAAACAACTCACTGATTAAGGTGGCTGTACATTACACCTATCGTGGCATGTCTTTCCTGAATGCTAGTTATAACATATTAAATGCCACCTAAGACCGCGCAGCTACTATTACAGCATCAGCAAACACTCGGCATGAGACGTGTGATAAAAAAAAACTCGTGCAGTTTCACTGAGGCGTTAGCCGTGCGCGGTTGATCACCGTGCTTGCCACCTCGGCTTACCTAATTATCCATCTTAAAACAGTAAACCAAGCTGCACCTGATTTCCGTGTGCCTACATTTACCTTTTTTCTTATGTTTTCTGTATAGTTTGCTATCAATAAAATAAATGAGTAGCTGCACTCTTATCAGAGCAATTCATATCTTAAGGAAATTGCTCTGTCGGCACACGGTCACTGGAGTACGAGCATGAAGTAGAAGTGCTCGGGATGAAGGATACTGCGGTCATGGCATATTATTGTTGCAACAGATTTTGCTTGACAGGCGTCTCTAAATTATAAAAGCATGCCACGATATAAAACAAAAATATGGTTTGTGATACTTGGAATATATGACTGCTATGTCACAGCATATAGTCGATGAATAAATCATATTGGTTGCGGCTGGAAAAAAGTATCATTTATAATAGCTTATCTGTTACATAATGCATTATTTTTTCTCATATTGCATTGCATCGCATTGTATCGTATTTGTTTGTTCATGAATTATGAATATCTGTATTCTGAGTATCCATTCAGTATAACTGTTCCTACAAGTGGCCCAGCATACAAGATAATTATACAAATAAAGCAACACAAACAAATAAGATGTTTACAAAATTATATACATGTAAAAAAATTGCAAGTATTGTATGAGTATCTAAGTTTAACATAAAACTGACGGGGAGAGGAAAATGTTGACATCAAAAATACCGTCGCTGAAATGTTTTACACCGTAATGCAATCGCTTTGCAAAGAATCTCGTTGAATTGCAACCTATTATATTGCAGTACTCTGTATCTCAGCTACTTTAATTTAACTGTACTATGCTTTACAGGAAGAGGCTGCTTCAAACAGCTGGAAGGCTGGGTGTCTAGGTATCATACAGGATTCATAGCAGTTCCCCCAGTTGCCCAGATCTCAGAATTTGTAACAGCGGACTTTTGTCGTCAGGAATGCGAACAGTTGATATATTGTGCAGGATATGACGTCACTGCAGAGAGTTCAATTTGCGCTTTTATTGAGATGCGGCCCAGACTGAATTTATATTTTACCTTGTATTTACGTACCTGCTGAGAAATTTAATAGGCAAGGCATGCTGAACTTCTCATGAACCCAGTGTCTACACAACACAGTCAAGGTGTGACCCAGATTGAACTTAGCCATTAGAATGTCGATAGCTGGTTTCAAGTCGCAGATGTGACACCTGAAATGTACATATTCATTACAGTGACATGAGAGCTGAGAGTCATACGAATGTTGTTTTGTCACTGAAATGAATGCTAGCATAAGTCTCTTTATTTAGTGACGTTACAGCCATAATTTTTAATGCGGGGATAAAACTAGCACAGAGTTTGTTTTTGTGTTCATATGATGCATGTAAAGATGCGCAACAGATGACGTTCTCATTATAAGAGTTCATAGTTCTCATTTACAATATTACTACTACTTCTACTACTACTACTACTACTACTACTACTACTACTACTACTACTACTAATAATAATAATAATAATAAAGTCACACAAAACGAAAATATTCATGACAATACTTTTGTATGATCGTGGAAACAACTGAGATATTGTAGACTAACGAAATCACAAACTGTATATGATACATCCACATGAAGCTTAAATTAAACGCCAAAAAATACGTCCAAGGCGACACAAAACATAACAAAAACAAATACATGTAACTTCTCGAGGTTAACGTCTCTTACCTGTGCTATTCAATGTTGATAAAGATGAGAATGAGCCTAATGCATTATCATGAAATGGACCCAAAACATCCTGCGCTCTGAGCTCAGTGTCAATAAATCTATTTCCATGTTCAGCATATGAAAAGGTCTTTGTAGGATTTCTATATTATGGCATTGGTAGTAAATTATCAGAATATGCAAGTGGGAAGCCAAATTTCAAAACAATTCACAGATCTTCATTGTTACAATTCTATATTCTTCACATGTGTTGACATTTGTCCACATGAAAATTTGCGGGTATGTGGAACGTGCGGCCTAGATAGTTGAGAACGTCAGATTGAACTACTTGATTATGAATATCAAGATCGCGCTGAACATATCACTTGAAGCCTCCAATCCAATTTATCTTAAAGTCTGGAATAATACTCAATACTACAAAAATCAGTGATAAATTCAGTGTGTTATTCATCTGACAACGAATAGGAGACACCAGCAAAAAACTTCCTGACTGCTCAGATCTAAGATCGGCACCAATTTGTCTTCACATCTTTTTTCTGTCATCGACATTAATAATGTCACCAAAGTTTTGACTGTCCTTGTAAATCAAGATAATTTACAGTATCTAGCCATGCGGTCACTCGCTGGTGCCTTACACAAATGTTCGTTATTACGCAATACATGTTATAATAGGGTAAAGTGAAGACGACTTAAACAGTGTACATTTGGCATTAAACATTATGGAAGTCTAAAGAGACCACCAAAAATATATTTAAAAAACCAGTGATCATGATTTTTTTGAAATTACGATTTTTCGGGTAATTACGAGTTTTAAAAACCCAAAATTACGAGTTTTCTCGTGATAAAGAGTTTAAAAACTCGAAATTACGAGTTTTTCGTAATTATGAGATTTTATATGGTAAGAACGAGTTTTTCTCGTAATTAAGTGTTTTTAAAATTCAAAATTATAAGTTTTTCTCGTAACTATGAGGTTTTTTTTTGTAATTATGAGCCTTGTTCTCCTAATAACGAGTGTTTTCTCCTAATGATATTATAATGCGAAAAGAAGTTTCTTCTAGTAAGTACGTCTTTCTAAACTCGAAATTAGGAGCTTTATCTCGTAATTACGAGTTTTTCGACGGTCAAAAGTCAACCTGCCAGATCTACGACAATGATAATAACATCCCGCCCACAGTGTCACAAATGCGAAGTTGGTACGGTATTGATGATTCAGTCTGCAGACTAAACTGACGAGGCTTTGTCTTTTTTTCGCCATGATGGAAATTATTAACACCTGGTTACCTTCATAATTCATGAAATAATTTTATGCAAAAATGTATAAAATGTGATACATACAAAACATAAATTTATTTTGATATACATAAAACGTTTGTCCTATTTCACACTATTAATTTTACATTAAAAGTAAGGTCACCATGCTTCACATTTGTGTACCAATATATATATCACAAGTTTTCAGGTCAAGAACCTTAGACTAACCGACAAAAGCTGATCATTGACCAGCATTTTATTCTGTCTTCTATCAAGATAAACTAATTTGTTCACTTTATAAATAGATAGAAAGATAGATAGATAGATAGATAGATAGATAGATAGATAGATAGATAGATAGATAGATAGATAGATGGATGGATGGATGGATGTGGATGGATATATATATATATATATATATATATATATATATATATATATATATATATATATATATATATATATATATATATATATATATATAAAGACAGAATGATAACTGATACCTATAATGTCACCTTATCATAACTCATCCTTATATTGGAATGCTGTTCACGAGCATAAATAATGCTAATAAGCTACCAAAAGGAATTAAATTGAAGTGGCTAAAATGAGGATCCGAAATTCATTCCAGGGCTTATTTTGGACAGCTTGCAACAATTTTAACATTTATATCGACAGGCAAGATGGGTGCTGGAACGATCATTAATTGACATATATATTTCGCAAGTTTTGGTCGGCATGACCTGCAAACTTGTGGTACATAAATGTGAAGCACAGTGACCTTACTTCTAATGTAATATCAATTCTGTGACACAAAAAACAAATAAACGTTCTAGCGTATCAGAACAAATATATTTGTTTATATCACATTTGAAACATTTTGCATAAATGGCTTCATGAATTATGGAGCGAACCGATCTTAACAATTTCCACAATGGTGAAAAAAAATAGTCTCATCAGTTTCATCTTCAGATTTAATCATCAATGCGGTACCGTTTTCCCGGTTGTGACCCTGTTGGAGTTTTTAAAATTCGAAAATTATGCTCGTAATTAAGATCTGGTTGCGTCATTATTCTTGACATAATTTATGAGAAATGTTTAACATATGATAAAATAACAAAAAATAATTTTGATACGTTGAAACGTTTAATTGTTGTGTTTCATAGTACTTATTTTACATTACAAGCATGGCGACCATACATGGATGCACCAATATTTGACACAAGTTTGCAGGTCAAGCTGATCAAAACTTGTAAAGTATGTATGTAAATTAATGATCGTACCAGCAACCGTCAAGTCTGTGGATATAAATGTCAAAATTATGGCCAGCTGTCCAAATGAGCACTGGAATGAATTTCGGACCCTCATATAAACCACTTCAACTTCACCACCTTGCGGTAGCTACTGAGCAAAATTTATGCAAATAAGTAAAATTGAACAGTATTCCAATATAAGAATGATTTATGACGTCACAAAACAGGTATCAGTTATCGTTCTGACATCACTCAACATGAACACGTATGATAGTATTTGAAAAACCACCACCTTTCATACCTCTTGTGTGATCAGTTTTTTCACCCTCAACTGAAGAGTAACTTATCACAAATGTAATGCCAGAAAGGAGTTTCCAACTCTCAAAATAGTAGAGATTTGTGAACTACACTTGGCTCTTTCTCAAACGATTCTAAAGTTCATCAATCATTTTCAATGCATGTGTCCAAGTGAAATGTACTCAGCCTGGCAAGGTAATGTCAGGTCTATACGCATTTATAATTTATTTTCTAAGATCTACAAGCTTAGAATCACCACATGCTTTATAAATGTTTGTACGGCCACCTAACATAAACAATTCACCGGATGTAATAGAGAAACTAACCAATAACGTTGGAGTCAACTCATTAAAGGACGTGTCGGGATTTCAAAAGTTTTAGAGAATTGTATGGGGGGGGGGGATTTATGGCACACTATTTGTAAAGTGTGTCTGTCACAATATTTTACTTAGGTAAACGACAACATCATTTCATTGCAAGGCGTGTAGTTCATTTCTCTTGATGCTATATGTGACCCTCCACCACAAAACCAGTCACATATGACCCATTCTGAGAACCACAGATTTTTCATTTCTGGAAAGAGATACTATTTCTCTGCATTTTGATTTTTACATGAAGTCACTTGGATGAAAATTAACGAATTTTTGGCATTTTGTTTTTTGCACACGTCTGAACTAACAATTGTGACAAAATGGATTCCAAATTTGGCCAATGTTTTTTAACTTGTTTCATCAGGGACACCTCACAAACTCCTATAAGCTACAGTCATTTCTATCCATGATACAGTCACAAACTTTGGCACACATCCACATTTTAGTATAGTTGTGATGCACAGAAAATTTTAAAGTAATACCTTTAATAGTTTTTGATTGGCGTCATTCTGAATTGAAGGCATAATTGTTTCAAATATTGTCTAATTTTTCCCAAATCTCAATTATTGGTTAAGTGAAAGAAACTGATTCCACAGAGATATTATCTTTATGAACTAATGGCTATGGGAACTTTCTTTTGAAAATATGAACATGAAAAACACAAAACGCCATGGCTAAATGAGTAAAGGATATAAAATATGTTAATTAATGAATGCACTGGCAATTTACTTGTCTTTTCTATGGCCTTGTATTACATGTACAGAAGCCGCAACGGCGCACATTGCAAGATTCATCCACATGTCCCACGGCAGAACCCCGAGAGCAGAACTTATTGGCATGGTCTACTTCTCGTTTTTATCCTTTCCGTATGTACATGTACCTACAGTATTTATGTTTGAAGTAAGATAATTCCTGAATTCAACACCGTAAAATCAAATTTTACGTCAAATCAAAATTAGACTGTTTTGGAACATGGACTCCTGGCGGGTCCAGCAGTGTTTAAAACAGAAAAGTACTTTAAACATCGGTAGTGCGTACTGAACACAACAGATTTATAACTGAATATACAATACAGTTATTCGTGTTCTCATCCTGTTACAAACTGCAATATTTTGATTTCTGGTTTCTTTTTCTTAATTCTCATTATGTCAGGGTGCCAACTCAGACATTTTGTTTTTCCAAGAATTCCATTTTTCTTTCTTTCTTTCTTTCTTTCTTTCTTTCTTTCTATCTTTTTTTTCTTTTTTTCTTTCCTTCTTTCTTTCTTTCTTCTTTACGACCAGATTTGTCCGGAGTTTTTCTCGGGCCCTATTATACCGAAAACCACCACACTTGCCATGGTGACTGACCTACCAGTGAAATTAGGCACCTGACTTTGAATAGTCATGATGATTAAAATTATGCAAATGAGGGGCAATTAAAATTTTAAAAGCTCCATATCTTCTAAACTATTGCACATCCCTCTGAATTATATTATGTGTACACTGTACATGCACATTTACTCATCAATACAGCCCAGAAGGGCTGACCCTCACAGGAGTGGGCCCTTTTCTCTGGCCTCGAAGGTGCTCACTGTAGAGAGGTTTCACTGTACAGTGATACTTGAAGTTAAAGACTACCCCTAATGCCAGACAAAAGGGGTCACATAGGACAGATGGTCTTTCATCTCAGATAAATTAACAAAGAAATAAAAGGACAATGCCTTTTTTCTTTCTTTTCTCTCTCTCTCTCTGTCTCTCTCTCTGTCTCTCTCTCTCTCTCTCTCTCTCTCTCTCTCTCTCTCTCTCTCTCTCTCTGTCTCTCTCTCTTTCTTTCTTTTCTTCTTGACGACCAAGTTGGTCCAAAGTTTTTTCTCAGACACTATTTTTCGAAAACCACCAACTTGCCATGGTGACTGATATAACCGGTAAAATTGTGCATCTGATTTGGAACTGTCATAATATTTAAAATTTTGCAAATTTTTGGAGGCAACAAAAAATTTAAAAGCGCCATATCTTCCTAACTATTGCAGATGGACTCAAAATCTCAATGTGCATATATACCTTTGTGACGCTTACCACTTTTATGAGCAATCTAGTTGTAGAATTTCAAATTATGCTAATTAAGGGCATTGGAAAATTTGAAAGTTGAATATCTCAAAAACTATTGTACATAGAGATGCCATTCCAACTTCAGTTTATAGGTTTGTGGCAAAGCTGCATCCAATGAACCATGAATCAAAGTTGTAGGATTTTTATTTATGCAAATTAGGTGAATATTCAAAATGTAAATCTTTCATAGCTTCAAAACTACTATACTGGTGACATTCCCGCTTCAATTTATGGGTTTGTGGCATAGCCCCATCCAATGAACAATGAACCAAAGTTCTTCTACGCTTATACTTCATGCAAATCAGGCAAATACATAAAATTAAAATGTTGAATGGCTTCAAAACTATTATATATAATAGTTTCATTCAAAGATCAATTTATGAGTTTGGGACATGGCCACATCCCTTGAAGCAAGAACCAGCGCTGAATATTTTCATTTATAAAAATTAAGTTAATACGCGAAATTATGATTATGTTACACAATGGCAAAGTGTATCATTTCAAACTGTTCTCATTTTGAAGGCACCCATGCAGATTTGCTCTGAAGCAAATCTTCTTTTCTAGTTTAATACTATATTCTAAATTACCTTTTGTCACAGTGAAATGTCTAAACCTATTATAGTAAACTAAAAGCAAATACCTTTTCGCAATGTACAGTGACACAACGTAATGCAGTTTTTACATAATCATTTTTGGTTGTTAGACGTTTTAATGTTGCCAAACTAATAAATACGGCATAGTTTACTGAAACCAAATACGTTTTTCCACATACACAATGACACTAAGTTAATGTAATTTTTACATGATTGCACATCACGTACTCGCAAGGTGGCAATAAAATCTTGTAGCATAAGTGCAAAAAAAAAATAAATAAAATAAATAAATAAATAAAATGCCCTGGCCACGAGACAATGCAGGAAAGTACACATTAGCCTTCCCCTAAAAGTGCAGGGAATAGTGTACTAGAGGTGCATGCACTACTACCAAGTGCATGGTCAAGGCTGCATATGTTTTGTCGGGAAGTGCGCTGGAAGTGCAGGTACAAATATGCTAATGGGGCTGTAAGCGCACACTGAATCTCCTGTGCTGACATTGAGTCCAACGTACACGGAAAAACATAAAATCCAATATTCCGCTCACGACACGCAAAACAGGAAATAAAGCGTTGGAGCCTGCCGCTTAATTCAGTTCAGTCCCGAAGACTGAACTGATATAATCCCCCCCCCCCATATTTCGCGGCATAAACCCGTAAACTTTTACAACGAACTATATACTGAGGAATGTTGTTTACTGTGATCTTCGGATATTGTGTTGAAGAATTAAAATTTACAAAATTATAATGCCTTACTCATATTATTACAGAAGAAAATGATTAACATTTCAAAAAATAGTTAGACACATTGAAATGAACTTTTTACTTCTTATATGACCAATAACCATTATTTGAACACTTTGATTGGAAGTTAAAAGTACCATATACCATCCAAAAAGAGACAGAGATTTTTTTTTCTGGTACACAGTCAGGTGCCCTCACAACCTTGGTATGTTGTGTTGAAAAATGAGCATATCCTAGAAGTCCACAAATGTGCAAGTGTGCTAGGAACAAAGGAAGTGCATAAAAGTTTACACTTCCTTATAGGCTGATCATCCCTGAGAAGTTACTGTCTGAAACTTCGAAGTTGACTTTTGATAGTCCCACTCCTCATAATTACGAAAAAGAACTCGCCATTACGAGTTTTTTGCTCGTAATAACGATGTTTACGACGGTCAAAAGTCTAATCCAAAACCCTTCGCGTTTGATGATATTAGCAGCGCGCCAACAGGGCCACAAAATGGGAAATAAGTACTATATTCATGAACAACCCTGCAGACTGAACCGATGCCCTTTTTCACCGAGAGGAAATTTATCTCATTACGTATATGTTTCAACACTGCACTTTCTAGGTTCACATGTTCGAACAATATTTTTTCCCATGACTTCCAATTATCGACAATTGCCGGACCATGTTTAGAACCAAAATTCATGAGACCTCCCAAATTAATAAAAATTGAATGCAGTGCAAAAATAGATGTAAAAAACCATCCAATAAGAGTCAAATATACCAAACGTGTTCCAAATATAGTGCACTGTAAGCCTTTGCCATTTGGGTGAAACTACGAGTGGAAATTTTGCGGGTTGAAAACTCCTTTCTGGCATTGGACTTGTGATGAAAGGTCACTCATAAGTGAAGGGTTGACGTAAAACTAATGCACTTTAGATCCTATGAAAGATGATGGTTTTTTTAATACTATCATACGTGTTCTTCCTGTGTGTCAGATCTCATATCTTTCTCGTGTATTACTACAGTATGAGTGATACCCAATTCGATACTGGCATTCTTACATATCTCCAGAGCATCATCTACAGCTGGATCAGTTGGAGAACCAGGCAGGAGGGGAAAGCAGCCTATTGCAGTGACAGAAATATATTTGTGCTCCATAGTGGATTGAAACTCTTCCAGCCTGGCCATTTAACATCCACCTCTAAACGTTTAAAGGCACAGAGCCAGGGTAGATTCCAACAAAGATTAACGTGTTGCATATCCGATGTGTAGCCTGGCAAAAAACCTTTGGTCACATCAATGTTCTTTTCTAGAAGTGAACTTCTGGTTATGCACAAAATTTTCGATTTACTTGGCATGTCAATAACCCAAATCCAATATATTGTAGATTAGACTTTTTCCTTGTTTCTTTTGGGATGTCCAGCTCTATTATCTCATGCGACATAAAGCCCGGTTTTAGACCTGACCATTCAAAAATCACATTGTCATTTACAGCTCAAGATGCTTCCCATGGGCCAGGGTTTTTGGAAATTAAACTGTTCTTTATTGAATGATGTGGAATATATTGATTAAGTAAAAAAGACAATGTTAGAAACAAAAGAATTATACCATGATGCAAACCCTTCACTACTTTGGGAAACAGTCAAATGTCAAATTAGAGGGCAATCAATTAAATATGCATCAGGTAAAAAGAGAAAGAGAGTAAATGAAATTAAAAATTTGGAGGAAAAATTATGTTTGCTTGAAAAAAAGTTACAGGAGCAGAGTATGTCAGAAAAAGAGGGTCTTAAGCTTGAAATACAGGAAATACAGCAAAAGTTAAATAGGGAGGTTGAATATAAAACAAACGGGGCATGTATAAGATGTAGGCTTAAATGGTATGAAGAAGGGGAAAAATCTAATAAATACTTTTTGAATTTAGAGAAAAGAAATTATAACAGTAAAAAGTAGGACAGTTGCGACTCCCGAATGGAATAATTACAAATGATAAACAAAAAATGTTGAGTGAACAGGAAAATTTTTACAGAAAATTGTATAAAGTAGGAGCCCTCCTGATACCAACATGTTGGATCTTTTAAAAAATGTAGAAAATATACCAAAATTAAGTAACGAAGAAAAAGAAAGTTGTGAAGGCCATATAACTGAAGCAGAATTAAGTTCAATAAGAAAGACTTTCAAAAACAATAAAAGTCCAGGTGCAGACGGACTACCTGTCGAACTTTATAAAATGTTTTGGGTAGATATAAAAAACTTATTATTAGATGCAATAAACTTTGCATACCAAAATGGAGAATTGTCACTAGGTCAAAGACAAGGTGTCATAACCCTTTTACCAAAGAAAGATAAAGACCCAGTTCTTTTGGAAAATTGGAGACCAATTTCGCTCTTAAATACTGATTACAAAATAATTTCAAAAAGTATTACTTATAGAGTTCGGAAAGTTTTGGTGAATATTATTGATACTGATCAAACTGGTTTTCTTCAGAATAGATATACTGGTGAAAGTATTATGAGGTTATTAGACATACTAGAACATGCTGATATGGAAAATATTGAAGCATGGGCAATCTTTATAGATTTTGAGAAGGCTTTTGATTTCTTGGAATGGAAATTTATCTATTCAGTGTTAAGGTTTTTTAATTTTGGTGAACCATTCTGAAAATGGGTGTCAACTTTATACAAAAAGGTCAGTAGTCAAGTAATTAACAATGGCTGGGCAACAAAGGCCTTCTCAATTTCTAGAGGGGTACGCCAGGGCTGTCCTTTGTCACCGTATATCTTTATTATATGTGCAGAAATTTTGGCTATTGGAATAAGACAAAACCAAAATATTCAAGTAATTACAGTTGGAAGTGAAGAGTATAAAATAAATCAATATGCCGATTATACCTGTTTAACTATAGCAGCGACTAGAAAAAGTTTGTTGGAAGTGGTGCAATATTTTGACTTGTTTGAAATATTCTCTGGGTTGAAGATAAACTCTGACAAGACGGCAATTATGCGTATTGGAAGTTTAAAACAACAAAAGTTCAGGATGGATACAACAAAAATATAAAGTGGACAGATGGACCTATAAAAATGCTGGGTATTTTAATTAGTCACGATTGGGATAACATTGTGCGTTTAAATTGTGAGTCACTAATACCAAGGGTTAGAAACCAAGTCAAAATATGGTCTAAAAGAAACATCTCTGTATGGCAAGATTACTATTATAAAAACATTTGTTTCATCTCAACTTATTTATATGATGTCAGTTATACCAAGTCCCAATTATAAAGAAATAGGGCAAAAGAAAAACTTGGTACAGTAAGGTGATTTTTTCAAAAATATAGAAAATATTCTCTATAATTTTATTTGGAATGGTCCAAATAAGGTTAAGATTAAAAGAGGTGTTCTAGTGAGGCCATATGATGAAGGTGGTTTGAAAATGGTACATGTTCAGTCTCAAAGCTATGCTTTAAAACTGGCATGGGTGAAGAGATTAACAAACCCGAATGTTTAGGTAAATGGAAAGAGTTGGTGTTTCTGCATTGACATTAAGGATTGTCACATAGTATTTGATAAAATGCACAGCTTCTTCTGGAAAGAAATAATGACTATATGGTGTAAAGTCAATTTTGTAAAGCCAGAAAACAAGTCTGACATAAAAAGACAGTATCTATGGTACAACTCATTTATAAAAATTCAAGGAAAATCTGTGTTTTACAAGCAATGGTGTGAAAATAGGATTGAAAATATTTCAGATATATTGAACAAAGATGGGAATTTTTTGAATTACAATAAATTTGTTGAAAAATTTCCAAATCTTAAATCACATTTTCTGAAATATCACAGTTTTATTCATGCGATACCAAACGAATGGAAAACCAAGCTTGTGAATGGAACCAGAATTAATCAAAATATAAGCAAAAATTATTTGATAGAAAGACTGCATTGCATAGGAAAGGTGTCTAAATTTATTTATCAGATGTTAATAGAAACGAATGTTGAAGGCCAAAGTAATGTAAAAAGTAAATGGATGGGGGAGCTAAATGTAGAAATTGATGATGAATACTGGAGTGAGTGCTTTTGTCAAATCGATCAATGTACAATATCTTCAAATATAAGGATTTTCCAGTATGAATTTTTACATAGGATTATATTTACCAATTACAGATTGTATAAAATGAAAATAGCAGAAAGCCCGATATGTGCTTTTTGTAAAGAAGCAAATGAAACATTAGTTCACTTTTTCTGGGATTGTTACATAACCCAGCATTTTTGGACAGAAGTATTTAACTGGTTGAAAAACATGTTACAAATATCTATCACCTTTTCAAAATGTGATATCTTATTGAGAGTGAATCATAAGCATGATGTAATATGGTCATTAATTTTTTGTTGTAGGAAAAAATATTTATTCAAATGTAAAGTAAACAATAATAGACCTTCTTTTGAAAGTTTCAAAGGTGTGATAAATCTTGGAAACAATAGAATATAACTTGGCAATTAAAAATAATAAAATCAACAGTCATAAATGTAAATGGAGAGAAATCAACTTTTAGAGGGTGATCACAAGAAATTATTGACATGAATATTGTTGGATAGTGTTGAATATGTACCTCTGTTGTCAATAAAAAAATTGAAAAAAAACAAAAAAACCTTCTGGTGATGCCTTTTCTTTAACATAGAATAATATGATGGTTCCTGAAGACTTCTGTTAAGGGCCACAGGAATAGGGACCTATCTAAATCTCTCTCCTTCTTACACCCCAGACTGGTGCATACTCACACCGGTGACATGCGTGCAGGGTCCAACCACAGTATACTCAGAGAAGTCCAAATTATCCATGGGAAATTATGTGAATTTGCCAGACTATACTGCAGGAATAAACAATATTTATTAATTGTTTGTTCATAGACTTTCAGGATAAATATGAGAAGCCTCTGACTTTCATTGTGGCTGTTTTAAGATGCCTCGGAAGTTCATGTTATATGTGCACAACCCTCACTGATTCAGGAGTGTTATAATATTTTTGGTGCCGGTTTTCTGGTATATATAGACAAGCAAAGCCGACAAGTTTGGATGTATGCAGACCAACAATTCATGCGATTGCAAACACTGCATTTTTAGAAACATTCAAAACATGTTCATTGATACTATGGTTGGTAGCAACATGCCCAAAATTGCCTGCATTGGCTGGTTTCATATCAGACAGTATCACACCACTCAGTTATGTGGACCTGGTGGGACAATATTCAATGCTTGTTTATATGATATATTGTAATAAACTTGCCTTGACGTTCCTAGGATCAAAGTAGACTTTCTGTCAAATTTTTAAAAGCTATGTTGGGGTCTATCACAAACACGTCATGATCAGCATCAGTATCATTAACATCATCTTCACTGTAAACTTTAACATACTGCTCCTCCTAGGCATGTTTTTGACCGTGCAATGCTTTCGTGATCTATGTTCCTGTCGTCCTTGTGTTACATGTTTGATACTGCGCCGGGCTGAGAGATAAAGCACATCTTTAAACTAAAGTGTTTTTGCTGCATTGTCATTGTGATATAATGATGCTGTCTATGCATCTAAGCCAGCCACCTGACAATTCATTTTTTACATGGCCTTTAGATGGATGGAGAACTCCTTTGTTTGCCTGCTTGTGCCGCACATTTGACTTATCTTCAAATGAACACAGTAGTTTAAGAATATGAGATTATGGGGTTTGGGCAGGTCGAATGTACTGAAACATTTTCGGTCTCCTTTCTTCAGTGACATGACTGAGACTCGTTCTCCTTAATTTTGGTAAAATATCTGAACCGTATTAGGGGCTTAGGGATTGTAGAAAATACACCATGTCGCAAAAAGCGAAAAAAAAAATATTAATGGCACTTCAGGTAGGTTGATTTCACAAAGACAATGTTTTAGAAGGCTACCATTTTGTATGGTCATTACTGGACCTATTTGGTGCTTATTTGGTTATATTATACAAACTTTATCTATAAATGCAAACATATTACAGTATCTCCAGTGTTGGTAAAAATTGCCATTAAATGTTACTTTTCATGCGTTTTATCACATTTTGGGACAAAAATTCCCATTACATCTTTGATGGCACACTTGAATCCTTGATCATAATCCGGAGGTGTTTTTTTTTATTGTTGGACACGATAAGCTGGTTATTTTGTAAAAACCGAAGGTTTTGGCTTTGCCTTTATTACAAAAAACAGAAACAATTTTGGGGGTAGGGTTAGAATAAATTCTTTTTATGATTATTTACAATGTGAAAAAGGCGAACATTTCTTTGTGATGATTGAAGATCCAGCGCACACATATCATCAAGTAGTTGAGATGTTTTCTTGTGGTGAGCCAGGAGAAAGAAGCCAATTTCAACAGACAGAGCCATAAACACATACATGTGTTCGTGTGTGCTTTTGCAACAACTTCCCTCACACACTCCCGCACCCCCCCCCCCCGCAAAGGAAAACAACTTCACACTTATTTTTTAAAAAATGTCAGACGTTACTTTTTTTTAGCTAACAGTTTTACGTTTTGTACCTTTTAAGAGATATCCTGCGTTTTATGAAGCAATCACAAGGCATCTATTAAACAAAAAACAAGTTCATCAAAGTTCAGTCATCCTTGATAAAAATGAACATAGGTGGTCAAAAGTCATTCCGTCCGGAAAATGCTTCAGCAATATGGTTCCCATGATGGGTTAACATCCAGCGTTCAGGACACCTTTACATACGCAAAGACGTATTTGGATCTTAATACTTGGTTAAATTTTTACTTGAGTAAAGACAAATGTAGACTGCCCCCAGACCAGATGATCAAACTATTTAAAGATGTATTTGGATGTTTATACAATCATGTAAGATCCTTGCCACTGAATGCGGCGCAGTGCTATAACCCTTTCTTCTCCATGGACAAAACACGACAAATGTGATGATCTGATTTATTATGATTCCAGGTTCAAATTCATCGATACATATACCTGTGCAAATAGTGTATACGGTGATGTATGGTTCTTCTGTCTTCAAAACCAAATTTTTCATCTTTAGTATCAGAGATACAGCCAATAAAGATCCATTTTAGTAGAAAGACCTTTTGTTCAAATATAAGCGTGACAATATCTCCAAAGAAAGGTAAGACTATTGACGCAGTCTTCAACTTAGCATTGAAGGTATTGCAGGCAATGCACTTCATAAATTTAAAATCAATTTGTATACTACACCGGAAATAGTCAATCAAAAGGATCCATGAAGATCCTGCTTTTGACAGCTTATTACTGTGTATTAGTCCGCTAATCGGGTAGGCAGCAACGTAAGTACTGTGCGGTACACCAAGGGAACGCCACCTGCTGGTATTTGATGCCTGTTTTGACCTTTGTTTTCTATTAAATATAATCTTTATATCACATTTATGTCTTATTTTCAAATAATGGAATAGCAAAGCTTGATGTCAGAAACGAAATCGTGCTTTAGTCTTGGTGATTAGAAGCCATGGCCTTGCACCGAGATAACAACGTGCCAATTAGTCACGTGACACGCAAGGGGCACATGGGCGAGGGGGCGTGCCCTCTCTCTGAACGATGCCTACATTAATGTGTATCATGTGTACAGAAAAATGATAGATTTTATCGTACAGGGCTTGCGTTTGCTACTGTCTATAAGGGTACATTTTTAGCGTTATCGTTGTTAGCGGGTTAATGAATGAACCATTTACACTCAACATAATGTGATGTATTCTCATCATGTAGCAAGATTGATTTGGAACAATTCCCTTTTCTTCTGACAGATAAAACCATGCGGGTCATTTTGATTTTCAAAATGCACATGCAAAGCATATTAACCATGTTAATTGTGGGACCTGCCATCCAACGAAATACATACAAGCTATTACCACATCCGCACATTTGAATTAAAACTATGTTCCCTATTTGGTAATTCTGAAATGTTTGCAACAAGAGATCGCATCAAAACACTCACTCACTCACTCACTCACACACACACACACACACACACACAAATAAACAAACAAACAAACAAAAACAAACAAAAATAAACAAAAGAACAAAAAACAAAAACTCCACTAGTAATATCACTCAACACAGCAATTTTTGTTACCTCAATGATAAACAGGGTACTATATATGACGCAGTGAAGCAATATGTTTTGCAGTTAACTCTCGTATTGGTATGCTTTACCGAAGAACAAAGTCGCAACTTGCCAATATACGACGCCTTCATTAGTCCTTATCGAACATTGACAAATGGCATCAAAAGGCACATGAATGATATGGAAGTATGAAAAGAATGTGGCGAGGCGTTGTGAATGAGATACCAAGACTTTTTAAACAGTTCATGGTGAGACACCAAAATACCTCGTATGTCTGATATAATCATGGACTACAGTATAAACTTCCAGATTGAAGTAAACCTGTTTGTCGATTAAAAATGATAAAGCGATATCTTTCATTTTCCTAAATTTTGTTACAATGTGACCCCAACGTTTGACATTTTCGTTTGGTCGTCGATTTTCTTTTTTTTTTTTTTTTGTAGAAAAAGAATACAACGAAAACAGGAAAAAAATCGTTCATACCTTTTCTTGCAGTTAAAACCCTACAAATACAGACGTCCTCTGCCCAAGGGATTTTTATCTTCCAACCATAAGCCAAGCTTTTCAACCATTCTTGCCCCATATATGTAAGTCAAGCCTCAATGTCCCCCTATCCAGTTACATCGAATAGACCGTATCATCACTACCTGTATTTTACATAATGGTATTTAAGTTCACACATATATGATCAATAGTCTGCGACATTGCGAGTCGATTATATATAAACCTATTGAAACGGACATGCATCCAAATCTAGGACCAGCCAATGCGCATTTAGACAAGTATTTCCGTGTTTTTTACACCACTGTTTGAAAATCAAACTCACTGACAAATACTGGATGAGCCGTCTCTTCTTGCCCGGTAGGAAATCTTTGACATTATAGCTCTATTGGAAACATGGTTGGACAATGCTTATCATTATGAGCTTTATTCATAAGAAGGCTTTGTTGATAGACCAACTGGGCCTTGGGGGAGGGGTTGCAATGTAACTTCGAAATAATTTACTCAATATGAGGAGGCATATTTTAGAAGCCCGAGACAGCGAGAGTGTATTGAAATCCCATCAGGACATGGACTACTTATTTGAGTAGCTTGGTATCATCCTCCTGGCCAGTCAGCTTGCGACAGCGATCTTTTTGAACTCTTCAAAAATTCCATAAGTAGCGGCTTTGAGGTGAGTCGTAAAATCATCCTTGTTACCGGTAACTTGAACGATAGCGAAAGTGAGCACTCTGGAGGTGAACTCGGTCCACGCTTTGTTAACCTTCTACTTAGGAACAATCTCCAACTTTTGAATGTGCCCAACTTATGCAATGACCTTTCTGAAAGTGTCTATGGCCTCATGATTACTGACTGGTCTGGGTATATTCTAAATTCAGGAATCCAGGCCCTTGTTGCTCCTTAAAATCCCGTTATATTTTGTGCCATATGCTGTGATGTTGGACTTACATATATTTGGGATGTGAGGCAATTTTTTAGGAGTTGACCTGGAGGCTTAAAGATGCACCATTTAGTGCTGGTTTTTAAGTAATTGATTACATAACCGGCACTGTTTCTTCTCAGTCTGAACTCTTTATCGACACATCTGAACTGTTTCATCCGTCCCGTGATATTGTTGTCCATCTAAAACAAAAACGGTGTGTCACCTGTGAAATTAAGAGATCACTAAGGAAAAGAAACGTCATTACCACTGACATCGTCTATTATGCTGTTTCCAACAGGTATTTTGCGGAACAAATCAAAATCCCACAGAATAATAATACAATACCGCATTCAGATTTTCCTTTCGTATTGCAGCACGTCTAAACACATTTGATGTTGATGAGGGCAATGAGTTAAAAGCTCTCAAGTCTCTTAAGGTCAGCTTTGCATCAGGCCGGATAATATTGGGAATATCCTTCAAAAATATACAAGACCTGATATCGTCTTCCTGATTAAGAAAATTGTTTACCCAATGACCCTCTGCATCCTGTTTTACCAATTTTTGGAAAAGGTCAAATGTCTGCCTGGTATTTTAAAAAGAATGGTAATCCAGTTAAAAATTATCTCCCAATTTCGTTGGTATGCAATGTCTCCAAGGTTTGAGCGTATTATCTCTTATGTCTTCCAATGAGTGCTGCATGAGCAATGAATTGTTGACTCCTAAAACCTCGGGCTTTAAATTCAAAGGTTGTACTGTCAATCAGTTTGAATTCTCCTTTACATCATTAATGGCTTGGGATGGAAACATTAGGCAAGAATGGCTTTCCTTGATATTTCTTAGGTCTCTGGCCGTGTCTGGCATAAAGGTCTCACCTTCAAACTCAAACTTCTTGAAATCCAGTAACAGGATTTATGTTTATAAAAAAAAAAAACATGATCAAAATGTTTTTCATTTAAAATGCGTAGGTTTCCAAGGACAGTTTGTGAGATGAGCATGCCGATGACCATTGGTAATGTATTTATCATTGTTGAGAGACATTTTGCCATTTAATCACTTTGAGGAAAATAATGATTTTCTTTTAGCTTTATAAGAGGAATGTCAATATATATATATATATATATATATATATATATATATATATATATATATATATTACCGATTCCGAACCGGGCACCGTTCGGGTTCGGTATATGCATTCAAACATGCCATAATTAAACTTAGACATCTTAGACTGCTCATTTAAAGCTTTATTTAAACAGTGGTTTGTAGCTGTTACCCTTTTGCACTGGGGCATTACTATTGTTAATGTAATTCAGGCGATTAATGCAACCCATGTGACGCACGTAATTGCAAAGTAGCGTTTGTTGCATTGTTTAACGTGTATACAAGTACGAAGAGTAACCTCAGTGACCTTCTTATTTAACTTTATTGCCAACATTGACAATGATAACCAAACCCGAACGTTTAGTGACTGTAAAAACCGAACCCGAACCGGGCTTCAATCTTGAAACCCGGTGTGCTCGGTTCAGTTGTTCGGGTTCGGTCCGGCTCTAATATATATATATATATATATATATATATATATATATATATATATATATATATATATATATATATATATATATATATATATATATATATATATATATTGTATTCGGAGTTCACAAATCATGACAGAACAATACAAATTCAAACAAACAAGAAAGAAAAGAATACAAAAAGGGGGAACAACAAATATAGAGTATCCACAAAAGTTTTACGTTTCGGGTACCGAAATGGCTGAAAATGATGTATGGCCCTATCGGAAAAGGTTTTATTCAATTATTTGTCCTTTGAAATCCATCTCGAAATAGTGTATGTATTAAATTTTATTCATTATCTTTTCGTCCTTTTTCATAATTTCTGTGCGCATTTTATGTGCACCAGCTTCAAAGCACTGTCGACAAGGTTTAATTTTCAAACGTCGTGAACAATAACAAAGGTGTCTCTCTCTGCACACTGGTTCCAGATCGTTATAAGAACAGTTCTGTATTCCACATTGTCCACCCTTCGCTATAACAGCTTGTGATGCTTTTCTGTGTGTATTGTTTCCAAACGCTTTGACGAACACGCATGATTTTCCACTCCCTTAAACTGCGTTTCTGTTTTTCTTCCTGAATGTCGTAAAAATCTTCTTGTGGGTTGCTTTCGTCTTGATATGTGTCAGGCATGTTGTTTTGTATGGGGTTGTTTTTTCACCCCCAGAAGTTGTATTACAGTAATCTTGCTGTTGGTCAGACGCAAATAATGATGGTGAATATATGTAAATGACTCCACGGGACCAATGTTTGTGTTAACACAATCAGGACTGAAAATCCACTGTTGAAGTCTCGTCCGCTTGTTTTACTGTCCCTTAGCATTCTTGTTACCATGAACACGCTGGATATATTTTTACTCTGACTTATGGTCACAATCCCATTCTGTCGCTCTGATTTCCATTTTCCGGCACGCAGTCTGTCTCTCAGCATTTAATTTTCACTTTTCCTTTTCCAAACTGTATTCTTTTGGCCATGATTGGTTGCATCAATATTCTCATTATTGGTTTGTTTGAATCTAAGTTTAACAGTTACACTTTCGTCCTTTTCCTGGTATGGTCCCTCGAGTGTAGCATATTGGCTGTTGTTACAGCATCCACGAGAGTCTTAACGCTATCTAGAAATCCTTGTACTTGCATTTTTGTTAGTACGGCTTTTCTATTTTGGCGAATCAATTAGAAAATTAAGAGGGGTTTTGTTAGCAACAACAGTAAACTATTGTCCTCCAATTCATTGAATTGCTCTACAAAACTAAATTTTAATAAAATAAATAAATAAATAAATAAATAAATAAATAAATAAATGAATAAATAAATAAATAAATAAATAAATAAATAAATAAATAAATAAATAAATAAATAAATAACATTTTGGTCCATTCGAAGAAACTGATAAAAAATATAGTGTCTCAAGCCATGACATGAATCCTGATTTTAGTTATCAACTTTTATCGCAAACATGGAGTTTTGTAAGAATAATTATAATATTGAGGGTCAATTCTATTGATGAATGATACTAATCTATGCAAAAGCTTTTGGTTGATGCAGCTAAATACAAAGGGTTTGCCTTGTCATTTTACTGATATTGATGTATATTTACAAACCCCCTCTTTCCAGTTTAGTGGCATAGGGGACAGAGAAAGTTGGTTGAATGAAGAAAACTATTACTTGTATATATATTCTACGTAGCTACAATAATTAAAATTGCATAGACATGGACGTGTTGGAGGTGGTGATTTTTTATTCATTTATTACAAATAATATTTCATACATTAATATACCTGACCTGACTGTTTTTAATGACTTTATTGAATCATGTTGAAATAGATAAAAGGCAATATGTTATTTGATGGGTAATATGAATATTAGTTTCTTTTCAATTCTGAAACTCATTCACCGACATCCGATGATCTGGAAAATTTATATTCACATTCTTTTATATCTCTTATAAACAGACCAACACGTGTAATGACAAAATCGGCAACACATATTGATCATTTTTTTTCGCATAAAACCATGGCATGAGTAAATCTGTGTATGGAATATTATGCACATATATCAGACCATTATCCGATTTTAAATATGTTTAAGAATGCTAACCTGCAATCACAGGAAACAATAAGGAAAGATACATGTACACATTTAATAAGTGAAAGTACATTATCCGTTTTAGAAAATAAAATGGATGAAATTAATTGGCAAAATAATAATAGATATTACAGATACACATGACGCATATTTACAATTTCACAATATTTTTTGAAAACTCTTATGACAAGTGTATACCCAAAATTACACGCAAAATAATACCTGGGAAATAGAAACCCCAGGTGAGTGATGTTTACAGATGCCCATGAAATAAAAAGTAACTTGTATCAGTATTTTGTGAAATAGTCATTTCCCTTAAAAGAGTGTTATAATAAAAACTATGAAAATAAGTTGAAGCACTTGCTGAGAATTTCTGAGACAGTATTATCGTGATTTGTTACAACGAAGTAAAAATTATATGAAATTTTTTCTTTTAAATGCAACAATCACGCTCCACCAGATTTAAACATGGAGATGATACCTTGACTGATTTGCATCCATTTAAATCTAAATTTAGTGAGTCATTTGTGGGCATTGGTCCACCATCATCACAAAAAACCTGAAAAGAAGAAACCAACTAGATACCTCATTGGTAACTTTCTACATTCAATGTTTTCACACCATTAAAGAGCGAAAAATGAAAAGATTTCTCTGACTTAAAAGCAGTGACCCTGGGATGGAACCTGTTTAATACTTCTGTGGTTAAGTGTGTGACTCTTTAATCGCCCCTTTGGTACATGTATTCGATTTACCCTGTTAGACAGGACAAATACCCAGGAACTGAAATTGCTTTGGTTACAGCGGTTCATAAATATGGTGAAATTTCTTTCTTTACAAACTATCGAACTGTATCTGCGCTTTCTATGTTTTTTTTTTCTAAATAGAGATATATTATATAATAATATTGTATAGACGTCTAATGCAATTCCTGAATGAAAGTAGTATTCTTTACCAATTTCAGTTTGGGTTTAGTGAGGGGTATACTACTGGCCAATCACTCACAAAACGTTTGACCACTTTGACAAATGCATTAGATAATGGGGTATTTGTAGTAGGTATGTTTGTGGACCTATGTAAGGCCTTTAACACTGTGAATCATGCTATTTTGCTAAAAAAATTGAAATTATTTGAATGAATTTATATAAGTGGTTGACAACAGTTTATAAATTATAAAAATTCAATATCATAATTGAAGCTTCTGACTTGTGGAATGCCTCAAGGCTTTATATTTGGGCCTCTTATTTTTGATATATAATAATGTACCTTCAGCGTGTATCCAATACTCTTTTTGTTATGTAATTTGCTACAATGATACAGATATATCTTTTTATCGGGGAGGAATCTGAATGGCATTGTAATAGCAAGAAATGAGGACTTACACAAAGTTAGTATACCGTTCAAAATAAAAAACTGTGTTTGAATATTAGTGAAACAGTTTATATGTTTTTTTGGATCTCAGAAATACATGTCTCCTCTTCATTTGCAAATTTATTTATTTATACAATATATTTATACAGGGTAGCCCTGATCATCACTCAGGCTGCTTTCCATAGGGGCCGCGGATACACACTCGCACTCATACATCAAATGGTATAAATATAGTATGCTGTAAAATACATGAACAATAGTTAAATTAAAAAGTATGAAACGGTCATTATTAAAAGTAACTAAAAGACTGTGATTTCATGATGAAACGTCAATAATGTTTGAACATTTTCTTAATATAATGGCAAATTTACGATCATAATCAGGTTGTAAAAGACGTCAAATCGTTACACATGGTACGTTTTGCAGTATACAGATTTAAAAACTGTCAGGGATGGTGCTTCTTTAACCTTATCTATTCCAAGTCTTGGCACCTGTAAACCTAAACGATCTTTGACCTGACTTGCCTTGTGTGCTAGGGACTGTCAGATTAGCCTTACTTTGCCTTGTAAAATGCCCATGGACTTCCGACAATGCTTCAAAGGCATCACTCAAGTAGGTAGGAGTTTTGCCAGTTATTACTTTCAACATGAAAATAGCTTGATGATATTGGTGCCGGGCACTTAAATCAGTCCACTGAAGTTCCTTAAACATGTCCCTAATTCTCGTTCTACGGCCTTTAGAAAGTATTATCCTGGCTGCTCGATTTTGGAACTTTTGAAGCATGTCCAGGTTTTTTGTAGAACAGTCAGACCATTCGACGTCACAGTGATACAAAAGTGGTAATATCAGAGAATTGTACAGGTGTAATACTGAATCTTTTGACACAAATGGGGATATTCTCCTCAGAATACCAAGACGTTGTAAAATTTTGTTGCACATATTTTCAACATGTTTGTTCCATGGCATCTGCTTGTCAAACCATAGTTCTAAATATTAAAAACAGTCGACCTGTTCAATTTGTTTCCCGTCCACTAAAATATTCAGTTGGTCATTTTCTTGAAGTTTCCTACTAGTACCTAATAACATACACTTAGTCTTTTGAATGTTCAAGGTGAGATGGCTGCCGTCCATCCATTTAGCTGCATTAAACATTTCAATATTTAATGTCATCTGAATGTCAAGAACCGATTTAGCAGCAAAGAAAATAGCAGTGTCATCAGCATACAATACAACCTTATTATTTGTAATAACAGAGGGAAGGTCGTTTATAAAAATGACGAAAAATAGGGGACCTAGTATTGATCCCTGTGGGACACCACAGGCTATTTCCATGTGGTCAGACAATTCCCCCTTGAATTGGACGCATTGAGTCCGCTCGGGTAAATAGTCTCTAAACCAACAGAGTTCAATACCATTGATCCCTAAATATTCAAGTTTTGTCAGTAAGATTTCGTGTGACACAGTATCGAAGGCTTTTTTGAGATCTAAAAAGCACACACCTGTAATAAAACCCTTGTCCATATTGGTAAGGACATAGTCATTTACATCTAGCAGGGTAGTAGCTGTAGAATGCAAGGGTCTAAAGCCCGACTGGTTTAAGTTCAGGAGATTGTATTTCGTTACATAGGCATATAGTTGATCGTGGACAATTCTTTCAAACACTTTCATGGTTAAGTTTATGACTGAGATAGGTCTATAATTTCCTGGATCTGCCTTTGGGCCATCTTTATGAATTGCAGACACTTTTGCCTGCTTCCACTGAGAGAGTAATTTGCCTGTACGTAACGAACGGCTATATAAGTATGTCAAAGGACCTGATATCACATGCGCACCAGCCTTCAAAAAAGTTGGATGCAGGGAGTCATTGCCAGTTGCTTTGCTGGTAGTAAGTTTTTGCTGGCCTTGTAACACAGTGTCTTCAGGTACCTCTTGGAAATGCATTTTGGAATTGGCTTTTTGAAGCTGACATGTGAAAATGCTGGTGAATTTATCTGCCAGTCTCGAGCCAATAGTAGTGAAAAATTTATTAAAAGAGTTAGAGATGGACATAGGATCTTTAACTATGAGTCCTTCAACCTCTAAAAACTGGGTTTCACCTGTTTGCTTACTACATAGAAACTTCTTTAAGGTTTTCCACACATTGATAAAGGTATAGAATGCGTTGATGCAATTAAGTTTCGTGGTGTAATATTGATAAAAATTATAAACTGGAAGTGCCATATTGAATATATTCGTAAGAAAGCAAAGTCAGCTGTCATCATTACACAGGAACGTGTACAATATGGACAAGAGTACTTCTATGTATATAAGTTAGACAGGGACAGGTTAGCTTATGGAGAGTAAAGAGTTCGGACTGCGGAATAGGGTAATGACTACTAGGAAGTGGTTTTAGACAAAAAGACACAAATACAACAGGCTAGAGTGTATGTATCTAGACAAACTTCGATGAACCTGTATAATTGTTTTTGTTATCATCATTTGACATACTGCTATATTGTATGGGCTAGAACATATCTTACTAATTTAAACTGTCTCATGGTACTTAAGAAAAGAATAACACATCTTTTGAGCTTTACATAGAGTTGTTGTCACACAGCGCGACTGTACAGAATGTTATACATTGAAGATGTGAAACAGATCAATTATTTACAGATAGGAATTAGTATGCATAAATATGTCGATAATAAGCTTCTGGCGGTCTTGAAAAATTTGTTTCAAGTTAACATTCATATACATATGCATGAAACTCGACAAGTTTTAAATTCATTTTAATTTTTCAATAGCTAGAAATAGCTGTGTATAATTTTCGCTATATTATAGAGGAAATATTGTATGGAATGAGTCCCCATCCTATTTGACAGAATTATCATTTTCTCAGGTTAAGTAACAATATAATTCAAATTAAATTAAAATTAAATTCGACCATTTCACAGGGTAAATATAGGAAGCTAGTCTTCGGACTGACTCCCAGTTGAGGCTGGGGTCCCTCACGGTTCTATCCCCAGTCCTCGATTATTCTTAATGTATATCGAAGACGTTACTGATGACATCTTGTGATTTCTGACTATTTGCTTATGATCTTTGACAATTACACTGTTGATCTAAATAAATGCTTAGAACGTGTCCAATATGAAGGTGCATGGATCTGCCCAGGAGCATTGCGGCATACTGCTCCTGTAAACTTGCAAAGAGATTTGGGTTAGCCTACTGTAAATATATTCTGTTTTATCAAAAGTTCCACGAACCGGATTCTACTAATCTATCTGACCTTGTTCCAAGGGCCTCTACGGCACCATAAACCCTAACTTACAGAAGCGTCATAATCTAAGACCAATAAAATATACGTAAGACCTTATGTTTCGGAAATTCCTTTTCTTTTTGCGATCTATTTGTCTCTGGAACGATATACTGTTGGACATTTGCGAAGCAACATCTGTGCACCGATTCATGTCACACTCCATTGCGCTCTCTAGAACACTCTCGTTTAAACTCTTATATTCACAAAATTATGCTGTCTCCTCGGCAGGTAGCTAATGTTCAATTCCGTTTGAAGGTATTGACCACTTCTTATTATCATGTTCCCGTTATATAGCTGTGACGAAAAATCTCATGAAGGTCATATGTCATATATTTACACCGGTTGTTAATCCAATACTGACCATGTGAGTCCTTGTACTTGTCCGTCGAGTCATGCACATAACCGTGTGTCATGCTTGCATCGTCTGGAGAACCCTTTTTTCGGTATCTTATTGCCTTATTTATGTAAAACAGTGGAAATATATATGTTTATAAAAAATGGAGCAAGAAAAAAAACTGATTTCTTTAGGGATAGCCAACTGAATGATACAGATTGTACGATTAGAAAATAGACAATGTTGCTTCCATCGAGTTTATATAAATATATATATATATATATATATATATATATATATATATATATATATATATATATATATATATATATATATATATATATATATATATATATATATATATATATATATATATATATATGCATTATTGAAAATTGATGGAAGCTGCCTGCTAAAACAGACCATTTTCTGCATTTTCTAAACACCAATAGTAGCGCTAAGATAAGGCTGGATTTGTTTTGGGCGCAAATGGCACATATATTATTTTAAAACAATATTATATACTATGGCCTACAATGAAGTGTTAATCTTTTTATACTCCAACGCTGAGATTTAATGTTCATTCCCTGTAGACTGGCTTGTGTTGAGCATAAGAGCAACACAAGCTGAAACCATACCACGCCTTATTGTGAAGAGAGCTAGCACAAATCAAACTGCTGGTTCTCCTTATTTTTCTGATAGGATTCACCATTATTTGGTTCTTCTCAGGCGAAATGGGGAGTTTATAACAAACCATGTATGGTCAGAGATGAGAATGGAGTCTAGGCAAAACGGTTTTAGAATGCGGAAAGGGGGAGCTCAGCCAATTTACTGGCTGTCCTGGTTCTCGTTTCTGGTTCTCGTTGCAAGTCGGCAAGACTTGCATACAACAAATGCATTGCGGTGTAAGAATGAACTCACAATTTGGCCCTGCCTTGAAGCTCTCATATTCATATGGGCCACCATCATAATGAAATATAAATATTAATATTTGTTACACTCAGGAAATGTATCACATATACTATTATATAAGAGGAAAACATTTCCTTCACATCTATGGGAGAATCTCTGGTCCGGAATTATTACGGTAAAACTGTATCAGATGATACAATATACTGATGGATAAATCAAGAATGCACGTCATATGCTAATGATCTCAGATGAGCTTATGATCGGAATTCAGTTATTTGAAGGATGAGATCTGTTCAGTCGATTATTATATAATCCATTGACGTAGACATGACTGTGTAGTAAATCGTTTACCACTGTGTTTCAACTTTATCACCAATTGTCCAGGAGAACGCTCAGAGAGTTTAAAGTCAGGCCTAAATGTGCTGCAAAAAAATCTATTCACCAGGTTAATGTTTTGAGTGATATCCTTTCAATCCGTCCTGGCTGAATCTTAAAGTCTGACATTGAGAGAGAATGTGCAAAGCACCCTAGTCGCTAGAGGTAATGATAAAGAGTTTATGGCAAACTTTAGTAATTTTTGTTTGTTTGCTTCGTTGGTCTCCACCGTGGTCATCAATGTCGGTACCCGTGCGTGATTGAAAGATATTGTTACCACAGGTTTATCATACTACATATGACGAATGTTGAACAAACACAAATTCATGATTCCCCGAAAAACAAAAACTTGCTTGTTCATTATTTTAATGTGGACAAAGCATAGTGTTTTTTTTTTTTTTTTTTTTTTTTGTTTTGTTTTTGTTAATATTATCTGTGCATATTGGTATATCAAATGTAACCTAGCTGTCTCTCCGGGGCAAGGAATTAATCTCTTTTGATGGGCTTATTCTGAGCAACCTTACTGGTCACAAATTACTCTGCTACCCGAGCCCCAACGTGTTTTGCTGAAATGTACCACCGATTTTCTCCTCCGATGATAAGTATTTTCATTGTCGTTGTTCTTCTTTTTATCTCAGGTCAAAGTGGTTTTGTCTGGATTTTTCTTTTTAATTGAGCTATCAACAGAATCCAATAGCATATAATGGACCACGCTAGCCATTTGCGTTAATAAATGTATGCGTGAGTGACCAAGGTCCAACTGTGACAGGCAAACTGTTGGTCAGATACTACAGCATATTATTACCCACACTAATAAATTCAATCCCAACAATGACATCAAAGTCAAATACAGCAAAAGGCAGGGATTCAAGAATTGCCAAAACCTCAACATTCTGCTTTCAATACCATTGTAAAGAAACGCATTCATTCCTGACTTGAGACAAATAGTCACCCGTGAAAGGCAACTGATGGCAAAAAACTTCTCAACTTTTGAAATATTCTTCATTGACCACAAACTTTAGTTGTTTGGGCCTGACCAAATAAAAACTCAAAATGTATCACTTGAGCCAAAGATAAAAAGAGAAATGATAGGCCTGCAACTTTTTGGTGTTCCCTACCGGTTAGTCTGCTGAAATGATATCAAAAGAAGAAAGTAGGCCTACATCGTTTTTGTTAATCTGGAACATAACAAAAAAGCTCCACATCCATGGGCCATAGGGTAAATATGACACAGGATTGTGACATCGGCATGCAGTAGCAGACCTTTAAACAGAAACGAAGTGCTATTGCGACCAGGCGGCTAAGTGAATATTTAAGCTTCCTGTTTTAGAAGGAAATTTGTTTCCTAGTAGTTTCTTTTTATCCTAGCTTTCCGGAAAAGATATCTAAAACTATCTACCTCATTTTATGATGAAGGTAGAGTGCTTTTCATATTGTTCTAGATTTATAAATATCACAAAAACGATGTAGGCCTTCATTCTTCTTTTGCTGTAAACTCAGTGGACTGACAAGTCAGGAAAACTAAAAAGTGACGGGTCTACCGTGCCTCTTTCTATCTTTGGCACAAGAGAACGTGATTTGGGGTTTCAGGTAGTTAGGCCATTATGTTTTGGAATGAAAATAAATTCTGTAGTTAATGAAGAAGATTTCAAAGATTGAAGGTACCGGCTTAGCATCACCAGTTTCGTTTTATGGGTGACTGCCTGTCGTAAGTCAGGAGTAAATGTTTTCTTTACTTTGGTGTTGGATGATGAATGCTTAAGTTTTGGTAACTCTTGAATCTCTCTGCTGTCATTTCCGGGTTCAAATTTATGAATGCAGGTAATGTTTTTCTGAACTAGCTTTCAGTGTACTTATTTCATGTCCTTTCTTTATTAAACTCTAAACTTTGTTTTCAAGTATACAAAGTTGACATAGGGAAGAGGCTCTGCAGTGAATCAAAATACGGCAGTGCGATATCTGGTATAGTTTATGCAGAGAACAAGAAAATAAGGGAGGGTTGGTATCGCTCCATACGGGTCGGTCACAATGGATTGTCACCCTTACAAACCAATGACCGCTCCCATCAAAATGATGGGTCTACATTACAATAATTTACATGCAAATAGCGACAACTTTGATTACATGAATGTATAATATGTCAAAAAGTCAGTGCTAGAGTCAGTATATACGAGATTCCTAGTTGATCAAATATTATCCAACAAAGTCTGGCCTGTAGATGACGACGCGCAGGTAATCGGTACTATTGCAGAAAGGCACAAATTGATTGAATTGTAAAATCTCATCAGAAAGAGACCATTTTCGAGCAAGAACATCTTGCTCTTTTCCTTTTAGGCTGCATGAACAATTGTGAACCTGATGCTAGCAGCTACAGCGTCCGTGGATACCTCCCGAAACGTGTAGGTTAACTTAACCAAATCTGGTTCCCAGCATTAAACCGTTTTATATTTCCAAATTTTACTCACTGACAGAATACGGCCTAATGATGACTTTGAACTCAGGAAAATTTATTTCTCGACGAGCACCACATTGGCCGCACAAGAACGCGTACATGTAGACCTAGGGTTAAACTGGCATATTTTGTGGCGCTGCGATACGTCAGTCTGTGCTTTATATGGCAGTGTTAATTTGGCTCATAAAAACAAACAGTTTCCCATTATAAATCGCGGTCAAAAAACATCTCTTCATTCGAAATACTTTTTTTCAAATGCATGATAAGTAAATCGGCCTAAAAGGTTAAGCACAGGAGCCACATATATCCAGTGTTTTCATGAATTCTCATATGTGCATGAAAAGATGTGTATCTATGTTCTGTGTGTTTGCCAGAAATAGATTTTTTCCGCTCAAGTCCGTGTCTTTTTAGTAACAGTGACCCAATTACAAAAACATGTAGGGAGGCTAATCCGGGTGTTACATATAGCTGGGCTGCAAACTGTGTGCTTTGACTGTGTTACACATGACGGGAACACCGCTTGAAAGGATGCCAGGATAACTTAATATTCCTAGTAGATAAAAAACCAGATCGGTGCAATTGGCGGGGGTGGGGATGGGGTGTCCATGTAAAGTTTTCATCTGTTCCTTGGCGTGCACATTATGCTTATTATGCTAATAAGGATAGCGGGGTGCCCACATGGGTGGACAAAGCAAATGATTACCATCTGCTGTTATTTGGACCATGGCACTAGTTGAATGCCAGTCCACTTATTTGTTTATCACTGATAAAGCTGAACTGCATGCCGTGCCTGACATACAGCACCTTATTCTCAGCTCTGAGGGAAAGTTTCCAACATGCCTGAAATTTGACATGTTCGAATGAGATTCAGTCACAAGGACAAGTATGTTGGTACATTGATACAGTTATTTGGATGTAGTTATTTTTGTGTGGCTTCGTGATTTTGACTGTTTCATGACACAAACGTCTCACATGTATGTGCTTAAATCGGTAGTGAGTGAAGCCTCTTAATGGTTCTCTGCGAACGCTTATATCATACAATAATGGACACTTACTGAGGCCATTGGGTTATTTTTTGGATGAAAAGAAGAGCGTGGACCATAAAATAAACTAGTAGCAATAAACATTTTGTTGAGGCTTAATTTTTGCAACTTGCATGCAACAAAGAAACAAACCGAAAAATTGAAATTCTTTCTTTCATGCAAGTGTCAGTTTGGAAAACATGAGAACTTTAGGTCCATAAATACTAAATGTATCTCATGTATTTCATGAAATTTCCATAATGATATACCTTGCACATGTCATTCAGTGAACATGTTTGCTTCAGGGTTTTCCCGGAGGCCTTGTAGCTTATCGGCACCATAAGCCATAAATGATTCCAAAAAGCCTCCTGACCCTCAGGTTTAAAAACCTTTCCATAAAAGAATATTTTATGAGAAATGAGATGGCTGGTCATACATGCATTGGCCAGGCCAGCAAACGTAAATTTCTATCAGCCCAGGATGTGGGCAGCACCTCAGCCAATGTTACCCTGCCAGGCTTGGGTCACAAAAAGAGCTGAAAAAGAGCTGATTATTACATGACAACTGTGGCATGACGTCACACTAAACAAAGCCTGCCACAAAGCAAACAGTGGTCCACCATTTTTCTGAACGATTTTTTCTTTGCTTTTAATTCAGTTCAAAACAAATACAGGTGTTCCCTTTATTCACACCTATTTCATTCAAAAGATGAAAATATAGAAGAACAAATGAAACATGTTACAAGTTATTGTTTGGTTTCAAAACTTTATTTATCTGATGTTTTGATAAATTCTAACACCAAGAGTTTTTTTCACTGAAGGGGATAGATATTCCAATACTCTCTTGTTTACCACATTAAAAATACATTTAATCTAGAGTATTTAAGGTAATGGCCAACCATTTTTAGATAATTATGTTCATTTTGATATTTATGACAATTTGGCAGACATATTTATTGTCTATCAGTTGCTCAAACTTGGTACTTCTAGTCCCAACGCAATCTGAAGAAACTACGAGAATAGGTATTTGCACCAAATGTCCAGTTCATGTGGATGTTTCTCTGAAAATAATTGTCTGATTTGAATTACTGATTTACTGCATACATTCTTTCGAGCAAAAAGGTGTCACGGATTTTCTAATAAATGAACATTTTTATAAAAATGTGCACTAAAAATAAAAAGTCCACCAAACTTTAAAAATTTTGAATAAACAGCCATTTTGCTATTGTTGTATCACCACTGTAAAGAACAGGTGCAGTTATAAAATAGCAGTGATATATTTTTTGTAGACACATGTATTGATGTCATAATGGCATATATTTAGGCTTTTTAGTTTGATTATTCTTCCAGAAATGTCCATAATTTCACAGAAATCAACACATTTTACTTCAATTCTTTGCGTTTATTCAACAGCTCTGTCTGTAAAATTCGACCTTCAGTGCAAAGCCTTGTGGTAAACTGAGTATACAAGTATACTATGTAGAAAAGCATACTTCAGTGATATTTGGCCTAGAAGTGAAGCCACTTCACAGGATGGCCATTGCCTTAAGCCCATCAGCCAGAGTTTCTCATGCTGAACTAAGTATGCAGGTGTACTATGTAGAAAAGCATACTTCAGTGATATTTGGACTAGAAGTGAAGCCGCTTCGCAGGGTGGACATTGACTTAAGCCCACCAGTAACAGTGTCTGATGCTAACTCCGTAACCAACTAAAAATCTGTCCCTCCATGTGGTTACTTCTTTGTTGAATGATACAGGCCAAAGCAGCACCGCATCTAATATAAATGTCTCATATAAGAATAAATCATCAGTTCATATCGTGATGTAGTGGTGAGGTGGAACACTTATTTAATATATCTGTCTGTGCATCAAAATTAGAAATTACCTCATAATCTTTCATTGTCATTGGTGGTATAGTCCACTTAAAACCTATGATATGTACAGAGGGATATCTGTTTCATTAGTACTCATATAATAACTATTTTTAACCTTTTTTACTCACCTTTATTTTAATCAAAGTGGCAATATGGACTGATTGCTTACTGCCAATGTTGTCTTGATGTTAAAATAGTGGTAACTTATCCACACTAATCACCTTTGTAGCATGTCCAAGGTTCCTTACTTTTTGGCTCCCACCGTTGAAATCTTAGAGGTCACTCATAGTGTGTTTGTCTGAAAGACAAAAGTATCACTGATATATATATATATATATATATATATATATATATATATATATATATATATATATATATATATATATATATATATATATATATATATATATATATATATATATATATATATATACATATATATATATATATATGCTTTTAATTACTTATTTTGCTGATCCCTAGAAAGTTTAATGATATTACAGCCACATAGTTTGATTCGTCATAACAAATTTGATGTTTGCATGTGTAGCAGATCAGTAAACAAACCAACAAAACGCTTCTCTGGTTGTTGTTACGGCGACAAATATCCTGTTCCTTCACAAGAACATTCTGCAGCACAACTAATATTCCATAATTGTTCCTCACAAGCGCCATTTTAACAGACCACCATCATCATCATCATTATCATTACTATTATGGGTAATCAAAGTATCGCACTTAGCACTTAACGTCGACTTGCACCTGAGAATCCTGTCTGATTAACTCAGGAAATAACATTCTTACAATGGAGACACAGAAAAAAACCGTATTGTTCTGTCATGTGTTAAATCCATTCTTCATATATTATCCATCATTGTCATGTCAAGTCGAAATTGTTATTATCAGAACAAAAGAATGATGCATTTATGATTTGCGTCATCAGATTGTCTTGAATTGAGGTGGCATCAACTTTCAACATGACGCTAAGCAATTAAAAGTGCAAATTCGCCATCAAAACAACATATCCTTTGCCCTAAAATAGAAGCATAGCAAGACAATAACGTTTACACAACTGCAGAAGAACGCCTAATATAATCACCCACATATTTGCGTATTTGTCTATAAAAATTACATTAAACCCAGTAACTGTCGACAATGCTTTAAGCATATTGTCTCAAAGGCAAAGGTTTTAAGCCACTTCGTGGGACACACAAAATATTGCTGAAAAAATCCTCGCGCAAAATTTGTACATTTTACTACTCACAATATTTTATTGCTTCCATTTAGTGCATTTCAGATCCTTTACATATAGCTACCGAGTCATAAATCATCACGCCGCTATTCCTTCGGCCACAATTTAATGGCACTGTTGTTCGCAGAAACGCCAACATGTAAATTGAGAGAACATCCGATAAGTTTTCTACACCAGACACGGTCAAAAGTGTAGCTAGAACGATTCACAGGTCAGAAAAACTCACGATACATTGAAGAACAAGGCCTACAGTCAAGATTTAGATTGGAACAATATAATTGACAGAGAGAAGATTGTAAGATACGTTCTTGAACAAGAGACATGGTCAAGATTCAAAATGGGACAGTATGATTGACAAAAGGGAAGGTCATATGCGTTGTAGAACAGCAAATACCATGAAGACTGTAATTGGAGAACATTGTTAATCGAAGACAAAAACGGGCAACGCGGTGTAGAACAACAGATACGTCAGGATTATAAATGGGACGGTATGACTGAAACACCCTCTATGGAAAGAAATGGTTGTTTTGAACATCTTTGTTAAAATATTTGTTACACTTCTACAAGTGGGAATAATTTCTGCAACCAGTAACCTCGATACTACCTTTAAAATACGGGTGAAATATTCTACATTTAGTTTAAACATATTTTATTTGATAAAGTATACCAATTACAATTCCAATGTTGTGAATAGCAATCGGAAGACTGGGCTATGGCCTATAAGGATCCCTCTTTTAGGAAAGACAAAACAACAGGACAATACTAGACACACAAGCACACAAAAAACGCAGACACCGACAGGACAAATAATGGGACAGTGACAGATCTCGTGACACCAATTAAGTAGCCAGCAAAGTTATCGTGAAATACCAGGGAAGTTAAAAATAGTGACAGTTGACAAAATTTATATGTATAACTTAAGCATGCGTTACATGTATACAATTTACCCAGTACCAGAACGTTTGAAAAGATTGTGAAAGAAAAATTACAAGAAAGAGGAAGGTCAAATTGCTGGCGAGTATTGTGGTCTCTTGTATCTATGTTGGGGGTTGTATGAATATAACATAATGATTCGAGAACAAGCCTGTTCACTATTTTATACATTAATATTAATTTTGATTTTTCTCTACGTTTGACCAAAGCTGCCCAACCAAGTGCATAATAAAGCTTGGCATTACCAAGTACCTTATGTCGTTTCAGTTACGATGCAAACAGGATTTAATTGGACACTTTCTGACTTTTCTGCATCTGATGCTCTACAGACACGATACAATGGATTACCACATTCAAGTATGGGTCTGACGAATGAGATACATAGTTTCTAAACTTAGCCTGTCTCTCATGATATCGATCAGCTTGCTCCATTTATTCAAAATTTCTGTGTTGTGATCACACCAACCTCAGTCTAAACGTTTTGTAATACATAAACATCTTGGTAACACCAAGGTGTTTGTGTGTTATATATGTCCAGTTAAAACTACACACAACACAGAACTAACAATAATAGATACAGTGAATAAAGGTTAATAAGGACTACAAAGACGCTCTGCTACATTGTGCGCGATGGACGCCATTTTGGCTAAATTTTCAGATCCTTTAAAAGTTGACACAAGCTGTCATTTATGCCGTAAACTGCGCAATATGCGGCGGGTAACTGCCCAGGTTTTGACAACACACAAGAATAATTGTAGTATTTACGTAAACGATCTGACAGGCTCCCTTTTACGACTAATTTGTTTAATATACATTTTAACTGCAGGCAAAAGAAGACAGCCCAAGTGGGTACTTACACTCGTATGATTCGAAAAAGTAGACTTAAATCATCTTGCTAGACCTCGACAAAATGGCATGGTTTTTCAAAACGTCTTTTGGTGGAGTAAATTGATGACGCTTGCCAAAACCTAACATATTTTTCACCGTTGCACTTTATGTGGAGTCTAATAATGCACGGTTGCTCATAAAGAGGTCTATGCAATCCATACCTAAGTGATACTGGGAATACCTATTGTCTTCCAGAGATAGGTCTTCACATGAGACTGAGGATCACGATTTGACAAACCCAGGATAGTCTATAGATCGTCCGCGTGGAGGCGCTGCATCTTGCATTCGCATAAGAGGTGAAAGATAAATTGCTGTGAACGTTATACCGAAAATGTTTGGTTCCACCACCGTTTGGATTAGACTGCCTACTAAGGACCATGGGAACCACAAGAAAATTCTGTCTGGCGTAAAGGTGGGGGTGTGACTAGCCAGACATTTCGATTTTCTGTGTCCAAAAAAAAGGCCACCTCTGGGCAAAGCCCCGCTTGATATCAACATGATCAATATCGATAAGAGACTGAAGTCCAGAGGCAGTTGAGGAAATCAAAGTTATATCATCTGCATAAGCACAGTGTTTAATTTAATGCTACCCTATCTGTAAACCACAGTTAGAGTAATGTCTTTTTGAAGCAACAAGTGCCTTTGGCTGTGCCCAAGTAACAAATTAAACTGACGTCAAAGGAGGTAATGTGTAAAAGGGGAAAGAACATCCATTTTAAACATGTTTCTACATCTGTCCAAGTTACCTAAGGCCTAACAAAAAAATCATCTGTGTGGTTCCGATAGCCCGACCGATCCCACCGAATTTGATAAGGGCCGCGTCCCGCCCCTGAGTAAATTTTATGAAATAAAAACTTTTTTAAAAAGTTTTAAGCAGCCCTTCCCTAATAAAAATGGATCGACCCTGGCTGAAAGATTTGATGAGAAAGTGGCCGGCGTGTGCCGTTATTTTACAGTAAAGACAACTCAAGCACAGTCAGAGTATATGAAACATAAAAAAAGGTTTCAAGCCGCCCTTCCCTAATAAAGATTGATCGACTCTGGCTGAGGATTTTATTGAGAAAGTGGCCGTCGTGTACCGTTTTTTTTTCCAGCAAAGTCAACTCAAACACAGTATCTTATTTCAACTTGTCGGTAGTGAAAAGTTTACTTTGGCCGGGGAAAGAGCATAGCTGCAAAGACCATAGCCACGGTTGTACGGTTGACATAAGCCGTTGTTTTTGCGGTTAAGTCAACTCAAACACAGACTGTCAAGCCGGCGAATCATGCACCATTTTGAACATGGCGAATAGCAAGAGCCATAGATCATGGAACCACCGTGCAAATTTACATTTAATCATGTCAAAGCACAACCATATTTAAATGATATATACTAATGATGCACTGGCGGCTTCAACCGACTTAATCTCGAAACAAAGCCAGAAAACGTCCGCGTCACAAAAGGCCGCGATGTCCATGTTGTAGATATCGTGCACATTGGAAACATTTCGAGACTGTGCCTTTTGCTTGGGGGGGGGGGGGGCAATCTCACAAAAATACATAATTTGGATATCAAAGTGAATCGCGGCCACATAATATCTCATAACATTATTGATGCTCTGAAATATTTGAAAAATATATACTTTTGGTTTTTATCATAACCCCCAAAGATACTAAATACTACTATCCTCATTTAAAAAAACAAAAACAAAAAAACAAAAATATTGGATGCAGGCTCCACAATTTTCAAAATGGCAGTGTGGGTTAGTCCCGATTCGATATTTTGAAGAGGTAATATCCAAAAATGTATGTGTTATAAGTGTTAACGGAAGGTTAATTTGTCAAATGAATGTATTAATTTGTAAAATAAGAAATGGAACTTTCCGGTGTGAGCATTAACTAAAAATGTGAATGCAACTGCTTGTAATTACCAGTTTTTGACTGCGGTGGGCCCCAGAATTGGGATATTGTAGCAGACAATGATGTCATCCCGAAGCAGTGAATTAAGTGGCACCACTGCACACAGCAGTCAAGAACCCCCACAGAACCAAAGATGGAGCTTATAGACCTGCGGCATAGAGGGCCCTTCGGGGGTCATACCCCAACACTGGTATAACAAGTTACAACCTATATTTTCTTATAGGTATATATGTCCTCTTCATGTAAAAAATAGCTTGTGGAATCTGAAAAGCGTTTTATCATATATATTTCTGCCCGTATCCATGATAACCTATGCCATTTCTGAGACAACTAAAATTTGTCCTTAAAAATAATAACTTTGGTGATACTGCTTGTGGAAAGGCTAAATAAACATCAAAATGTGCTCAATTGCTCTAAAATAGTCACAAAATACAGAGTTTGTTCAAAGTGCCTAATTATCATATGTTAATTTATGCAAATATATGAAATTTACATCGAAATTAAGTACTGTGCAACGGATAACATACTATATTTACTAAGATATAGTTTCGTTTATTTAAAAAAAGGCAAAATGATTAGGAACAGTACTCATACAAGTTTTATTCATCATGTTCATATGAGTATACCATATGCATATTAATTAATATGCTAATATGGCTATCATATGTCATCTTCGCTTAGCGAACCGTCATAACAATTTCCAATACAACTGATAAAGTAAGATAGTACTTTGTACCATGTATTAACACCTACACGTAATTTACAGTGAACCATCCCATGGAGTCCTGCAGCATAACTAATGTATGTCTGGCATTAAACTATAATTTAAGATGCCTTTTAGTAAAGGAAAACAGTATAAGTACATGTACACACTAAATACAGAAAGCTGATCAATGATGATCACGGTTTGGAGATTCTACGCCAAGATTCAATCCTCATCTTCCTCGTGATCACTGTCTGTTTCAGTGTCAAAAATATCATTTGCACACTCATGTCCAAGGCATGCACAAAATTATGTACATTTAAGTCCTGTCTGGAGGCAATGGCACTTTCTTGCGACAGTACACTCAATACCGGTGTACATCTTTGAATCATCCTGACTCAAGTTTATTGTAAATAAAAAGTTGGTTCTGGATGCAAAGTCCTGGAATTTAGAACAAATACGACCAAATCTCAAAGTCTGTGAAAAAGACGTATTATATCCAATAGTATCCCAAATAATACTGTCTGGGAAAGGATAATTAACTACTTCAAAGTTAAACTCATCTATTTTGTGATAGACTTTAATACAAAACCTGTCATTAGTAACCTGAATATCCAAGCCCAAAAACACATCTCTGAAACCATCTGAATTGTTACCCTCCAAAGGGATATCTTTTGGGTAAATTTCTTTATAGCAATTTTACTGAAATTTTGTACATTTACACAAGCAATGTCATCAATATATCTTGCGTTGTTTGATGATTTTGTAGCCATTTGAAAGTCCTTTTTTTATCAGTTTATCCATATACTTAAATTCAAGCCAGGTTAAGTACAAATCTGCCAGTAAATGGGAGCAGTTGCTACCCATTGCAATGCCTCTTATTTGTTGAAAAACCAATGGTCCGCATTGAACAAAAGTATTATCCAAAATAAATTTTATAGCATCTATCAAAGTTTCAAAAGTGTACGATTTAATGTTACTTTTTGAATATTTGTTGTGTTATGCTTTCTTTGTGTATGAATTAATATTAATGTATGGTTTACCATTATGGTTAAACATTTTGCTTATTAATTCTGACAGCAAACTTTTAACTTCATCAATCGGTTGATTTGTGTGGAGTGAAGAAAAATAAAAACATTTGATAGTTTTTGCTTTTATATCTTTGATTTTAGATACTAACTCGGAAGAATTGCTAATACTCCAAAAACAATTTAATTCACTGTTTCTAGAAATTGCATTACAGTATTCACGAAAATGATTCCTAATTGCAGTCAAACACAATGTCCCTTCTTTTGATAATTGTTTTCTTGTACATTTTGCAGCACCGGCTATGAATCTAGATTTAAAAGGGTTTTTATGTAATTTGGGTATCCAGAACAAAAGTGGAATAGAGGAGTCCCCTTCAAAAATTTTGATATTAAAATTCCTTTTCATCTCATCTTTATGTGTATCTATTAAATTATCAATTGATTGTTTGTGTAATTTATATACGTCATTTCCTCTTGTGTCTGAAATATTGTTTATACCAAGTTCTTTTTTCAAAACATCCAGATAATATTTTTTTGCAGATGATCCCAAGATTGTTCGCTGCCTTATCTATGTTAGTGACTACAAAACTTTCTTGTAGTTCTTTGACTGCTTTTGAAACTTCAGGTTGTTTTAGATTAACCGTATTGAAAATCGTAATGTGGGGTTTGTAACAATAAATTCTTTTTCTAGAGACTTTTTTCAAGATTGATAACCGTCCTTTAAATTTCTGAAATTTATTTTTCTTTCGTTGCCCATTTCATACAGTAGGAATCAATTGCATCACATGTATCCTGAAAAATACTGTCAATGTTCAACTTGGGACATATCCGAAATTTTGTACCTTTTTTCATAATTTCTTTTAAATTTGAATTTTGTATGATATCCAAATTACCTGTAAATACATGTTTGCGGTATGCATCAACAAAATGTGAATATTTACTGTTAGACATACAGTCACCATTTTGATTCGCTGCGATGTCTTCAAGAGTAATTGAAGCCAGAAATTCCTTGTAATTCATGATACTTTGTCCAATATGGTTGCCATATTGATAGGAAATGATAGGGGGGGGGGTCTTTTATTTTGCATTCCTTGGGAATCATGTTTCGAAACAATTTCAATTTGAAGAGGGACTAAATGTTTAGTGAGTCAATAATTTTGTGTTTGAAAGGAATGCTGCAAAACATTTGATCTATTTTTTTTCTTATTAGAATCTGGTTTCCGATTACTTGTTGTGTAAGCGTACACAATTTCACAATTTTTTTGCGGAAATGTGTGTTCTGAATCAGTAAGACCCAAATATTCATTAATTTTTGTTATGTCTCGAAATAAAGGTGCTTTAAGAGCTCTATGTAATTGATCAATGCCATTGTGGCACCAGATGACATATTGGTATTGTGCCCTTTTCACATGTTGCTCAAATGGATCCTCAGTAGGCGGTAGTTAAGCAGCTGATCGGTCTGTGGTGGAGGCAAGCGTATATCGTAGCTTGTCCAAAGTAGTTTTTTAATCAGTCCCTTTTCCTGTGTTGAGAGTTTTGCTGCATAAAACAGGTATTGGGATTAAGCTAGGCTGGGGGTGGCTTCTTGGATGGCGATTCCAGGTTCATGATTTTAGGTTCACGGTACAAAAGTATCTAACCTGCAAATACATTGAAACGTGGGTGTTCTTACCAGGACCAAGCTTCATTTTAGAAAATAATCCAGTTCACCATGTGTATATTATCAATCATGCAACACATTTTGACAATATGCACAGTCATTATCAATAACACTGATAATGAGACAATCACATAGCAGAGTTAGAATCCGACATGGACTCTGGAAGTCAAAGAAATGTGACCAGATTTGTGCTTTCTGGTGCCTCTACAACACAACACATAAATTATAAAATCCTAATTAGAAGATGACCTCATTTGCATAAATTTAATGACAGGGTTTCTAAATTGTCTTCACTTCATTTTTTTGGTCATATCTGCTAAATTTGTTCAAATTCCAACAATATGTTCTGGAGAAAGCACTTTTGCACAAGCTAGCCAGACCAGACAACCCATTAACATAATGCCCCCCCCCCCCCCCGTGGCGGACCCATAAAATTTCAGTAAAGTTGTGAACGAAAAATGTTGATAAGACGATTGGGATTCTATGTTCTATATGCTTTGAAGCACTGTTCAAAGAAATGTAACTTTTTTGCATTGGTACAGAACATAATGTGTGATATACATCTCTAGAATGGCTTCAAAAACCCCAACATCTCAAGCCTAATTTGCATACATGTAATGGTGTCCACTTCATATACTCCAGTAAATTTGGTATCAGTATATCCCTGGAAATATATTGCCTTCATCATTTAACATTTACCCATTTTTGGTAATTTGGCAACTGCAGCAAACAACATCAACAAATAGAGGTATTTATATTGCCAAATAGATGACAAAATTTTGCATATAATTATAATAATAATGATGTTAATCAAATATTTTTTCAAAAGCTTCACGTCTGTTGAAAGAGTAAGGTTAGTGCTACCTTCTGATGAAAATTGGAGTGCTTATCTTCAAAATTAAGGCAGATATTAAAAAATTAGTGAAAATTAGTCATTTTCCACAAAAAATAGAGGTTGCCATAGAAACGGGCGTGTAAACATACCAAAAAACGCTTTTCGGACTCCACAACCTATTTTTCTGTAAAGAGGAGACATGTGCGCACATTTTTATATAGGTTGTGTTTTGTTATACCTTTGGTTGGGGTTGCACCTATTTTTAGGGCACTTTTGAAGCATTTGCCGCTAGCCTATTAGTAGAGAAGTTTGCCCGGATAGTGGACACAGTTTTAGAAGTACCGGTGTTTTTTTTTTTTTTTTTTTTGTTTTTTTTTTGTTTTTTTTTTTTTTGTTATTTTGTTTTGTTTTGTTTTGGTTTGGTTTTTTTATGTTTCTTTTTTTAGTTTTTGATTTTTTTGTTTGTTTTGTTTGTTTTTTTGTGGCAATAAGTCATTAATCGATACATTGAAAAGCTTGGGAGAGAGTGTGATCAACTGCCGTGTCCCTCTCGTCACCTGAAAACGTTTATTCTATGAAGGTTGCCTCTTGACAGCAGTATAGGTAGTTTTATAAAAAGTAAGCAATAAAAGCCAGTCAGTAGGTTACAAAACATGCCCGCAATTTTTAAAACATCCCACCATGCCATGTTTTGTCAAAAGGTCGCTCTGCATCTAAACTCCAGATGAAGAGGGGGTGATTTGTTGAATTCATAGTGAGAGATAACGTCATTCAAAAGAAAGCTAGAGAAGCAGGTACCACGTTTTTCTGCCTCCATCTTCCGTGTCTGAAGCGTTACCTTGAATATTGATTAATAACTCAATTAATTTTGAGTAAATGGAGAATAGCGTAATTGTCCTAAAACTCACAGCGTCAATCGGGTTCAACTTAGGCTTTTTCAATGTAAGAACTATGACTTCAATTTGAAGAACAGCGGAACTAGTTGTGCATTGAAAATATATGAACACATTGCCGCCATATGGCGCCGTAAAATATCAGAGGTACATGTAAGATAAGCCAGATGTCCCGCCATTATGCCGTCGAAACCAGAAGAACAAGCAAACTCAAGTTTCTTGAGTGACAGCATATCTGTTTCTGATATGTTGTTAAAGGACTTGTTGTTTCAACCTTGCGCCACTTTATTTTTAACCCATTGGTGGATATCCGTATTCCAGCATTCATATATATCGAGGCGTACCCATGATACCATAATATTTTACAAAGCCCTCTGAATTGAGGGCAGAGTTATAACTCTTCCGCTGCGGCATTTTAATTTCATTCCAGAACTGTGGTTATTTGTTATGTGAGAATATTGCGTTAAGACCATGAAACATATTTTTTTTCTGATCCATGATACACTTACGGTTAAGCTTTGCCGTTACAAGCTTCAGGATGTCAAAAATTGGCCGTTCCTCGGCTTATAATGTCCCACATATATTTTCCAGAGCATTATTTACCACTGGACACCAATACTCTTTCCGGCTATGATGCTTTTGGGGATGCATCCAGCTTCCTGGACGGTCTCGAGCATTGCTTTATTTATATATTCTCAACAGGGAGGTCAATTTCAAATTATGTGTGCAAGGCCGGGATACAAGTAATGTTATTGTCCAAGATATTATTGTATGTCGTCCCCCCTTCTTCCTTTTCCGGTCACCAGCAACAACATGACTCGAATGAGTAACCAGACCGGGGAGATAGAGGGTCATATGTATGGGCAGATGGTCACTAAGGTGATCACTATAGCGAGCGGAACAATATTACAGCTCTGAAGACAGTTAACTTTATTGGAGAAGATAAAACAGTGATCAATCTACGTGAACATATTGGCAGAATGGCAAAATATGTGTGATCCGCAGGAAGCTTAACTATAAAAGGGAGCGACAAAATGATCATTGGAAACCATAATATCATTAAATGTATTAAAATCCGCATTGACATGGTCTGTTAAAATAACATTTTTCAATTTCGCGTGTTATTCCAGCAATAAAATGGAGATTTTGCAACTTTTAAGAGAAATTTGTTGTTATGAGTCTAATTTCACGCCAGCTTGAGGTCTGCTACCTCCAAATCTAGACGACGAGTTACATGTCGTACAGAAGTGACTTAAAGCGCTGCTCACTCATTCACGGTATTGGGATGATAACGACGTATGATATCACGATAGGATGTCAAACAAAGATAAAGAGCAGTAGAAGATGCAGAAAGAAAAGTGTCAGATTATAGAATTACATCAAAATCAGTCATTATATCAGAATGAACAGATTTCAATTTGTCTTCCGAAAAACTGCAAACATTATAGTGTCAAAATGAAATGTCACAGAAGTTTCGGTTGGGGACTGTGCCAAGTATCATATCAAATAAAAATGTCAGATACTGTGAATGAGGCACTGGACAGTGTAATGAACTTTCCAGAACCGTACCACTGGAGAATGACTGCTGTATAGGCAATAAATGGAATGTAAATATATGGTTTCCCACCATAGAAGTATTTAAAGAATGTGAAGCACCCATAACAACATCATTTACAAATCACAACAGGGAACAGCATGCTACATGTCACGACAAAACGAATATAAATTTGGCAGATGAACATAACGTAGCATAAACCGCCAACACATTTATTTGTCTCAGTTAAGAAATATATAATAAGAACGATTTTCCGCCCAATATAAATAAAGAATGGAAACGTAAAACATCATGCTCAGCGACGAAATATTTACAATTGGCAAAGTCGGCATGAGTCTGATCAAATAAGAAGGAAGAACGTTTGATTGACCAAAATAATCCTTTTATTATTATTATTATTATTATTGTTATTATTATTATTATTATTATTATTATGATGATGATGATGATGATGATGATGATGATCATCATCATCATCATCATCATCATCATTATTATTATTATTATTATTATTATTATTATTATTATTATTATTATTATTATTATTATTATTATTATTGTTATTGTTGTTGTTGTTGTTGTTATTATTATTATTATTATTATTCCTTTCGATTGTTAACACATCATTGATTTACCTCTGTCCTTTATATTCCCGGGCTTGGTAAACGATGAATGTTTTGACTTTTGTTAAGCCCCCCTTGCTAATTATGTCCTTTGAGTCCACATCAATTTTCTGAAGGATGAACGGAGCCTGGTATAAGAAACACCTGGCCCTGTAACTTGTGAATTCTACGGAGACTTGTCTGGGACTGCTGTTTTGGGTCGATTCGATCACTGAGTCACTGAAAAGCGTGAAGACAACCATGCGCATGATTTGCATGGTTGATATTGTTTCAGGCGTCGGTTAAGTTTAGGGTAATGGGACGTTCAGGTATCAGGTGGAGAAGATAAAACAGAAAGTAAATCGTACGATGGGAATGATAGAGGCTACACCACTGAACAGTTTCGACAGGGCGCATACAGCAAGGGTATATAACAAAAATGTTTGTTTTGCGGGCATTGAGATCTTTTGCGGCCCGCGCTTCTCGACTTGCTACCAGAGAGTGATCATGAAATGATAGAGTTAGACAGCGACAGGGTCAATTAGAATTCCAAAGTACCGGGAGTAAGAGGAATTTTGGTACCCCTAGTAAGGGCTCCCATGGAATCTCCCATGGGAAATTCCTGAGCCTTTGAGGTGGGGATAGGGTATGCGAGGGAAGGTTTTAATTTCAGTTTCTCCTACAAAATATATAAGCGAGTGTAGGAAGGTATATCCAGGACCACGGGCCACCACAGCTGCAAAAGAATGTGTGGGGGACCATTTGCTTCGCCGCTGGTCCTGGAAAACATGACAGCACAAGCTGATGAGGATTACCATGGTTTCCTCCACCTAATCTCCACCTTTTTTTCTAGGCCACCTGTATCACACAGGACCGTGTCAGAAAAGCGGAAAACCACTGCATTATTTTTATCATTACAAAAATCGATGAAGACTAACCAGCACGATAATGTGGGATACACTTGATAAAATGTTGGCCAGGCTTCACTGGCTTTGGTGAAGTCCAACTAACACCTAAAATAATGCCAACTATGCGAATTAAGTGCATGGTTGTCTTCACTTTTTCAGTGACTCAGTAATCAAGTCCGCCCTCAAGTAGTCTGCCCTTATTTTCTCCATCTTCGGGTTCTACCCTGCGGCTGCGATCTATGCCATGGATGGATAAGTTTACCTCCAATTTCTGTTCACACAGGTCTAGTATCAGCTTTCTGGCGTCTTCGACGTCCCTATCAGGCCATTTGTTAAAAATACGCAGGTCATTGCGACGGATGCATTGCTCTTGCTCATCAAGAGCAGCCTTCAGAGATACGACCCGATTGTCAAGACTTTTAATTTTGGTCTCATTAACAGCAGATTGTCTCTCTACCAAGTCGTCCAAGAGGGTATAAATTCTACATTTGGACGTAAGTACGTGGCATCCCCACGCAGAAAACAAGACCTCTATTTAAAAGAAGGTTATGTTTTGTCTCGCCACAAAAGAAGCACAGAACGACCCACGGACGGGTAGAAGCAAGGAGTCTAAATCCAAATTTAGACTCCTTGGTATAAGGTAAGGATTTTTATCCTTTAGATCCTCATAAGAACAATTATAAAGGAGACACGTATCACATTTGGCGTAGTACAATCTAATGAGTAATACTGGCCGTGCAATTAATGATGCAAACAATTTCAAGGCTTAAAATTGCATCTTTCCGTGTGTTAACATTTGTAAATGCGGCAAAAAAAGACGAAACGTGGCACACTATTGTAATTTTCTCTTCTTCCAGCACTTTTATCTAATTTACATTTATATGCACAAGAGCATACAAATACGAAATAAAGCAATACACCCAATGTTTGCACTGAAAAGAATTCTTTCGTGCTGTTTTCATGAATTATTTTATACGTCACTTGTGATATGTTGTGACCCGTCTCTCACTGTCGTGGCTTGTGCGAAGGCTTACCTATTCCACTGCATTAATTCAGATGGAGAGAAAACGGGGCGTCTTCCTGTCCAACGTGAAGCCACCAATTTAAAAAAAACCTCATTCAAGTAACCACAACATCACCAAATAAAGATAACGACATCACCGATACAGCCAGTGAGGAAGACCACATGTCAAGTACAAGCCACGACGGGGAGGGACAAGCCGTGATTTCACAGGGAGTTAACGAAAAATACGTTTATAATTCATAATTCATTTTATTAGTGTGCTCAAATTTGTACACTTTACATTGTAAGCTCACATCGTGGTTACAACATATAAATCATGAGACTCAGTTGTTACATATTATGAAATTAAAAGATTACTTCGAAAAAAATCTACCAAAACTGATGAGATCAGATGTATAACCTTCTTGGAATAGTACCTTAATGGACCATTTAAAAAAAATAATAAATAAAAAATAAAATAAAATAAAATAAATTGAAAAAAAAGCTTTCATGAGACTCTGCAGTGATTCAACAGCCAATATAATTAGCGTTATTACAACCTGACCTAATTACAGATGGTAAGTCGTTAATGTACAGAACAAAGCGGGCTGGACCAAAGACGGAGCCCTGGAGTACGCCACTTGTTCCCTTGACCCAGTCTGACCTGTTGTTATCTACGGTTAGACACTGCTTACGGCTATCTAGAAAATCCTTAATCCATTTATTCACTTTATCCTTACTACCATAGTTATGCAATTTGTACACAAGTCTTCCATGAGGTATTGTATCAAATGCCTTGCGGAAATCAAGGTAAAACACACCAAATGGTACCCCGTCATCATTCATGCCAGTCCACTTCTTTAAAGTAATCAATAAATTAGGTAAACGTGAACGTCCCTTCCTTAAATCATGTTGCTTTTTACTTAGCATACTGTTACTTGCAATATACTCTACTAGACTGTGGCGTACAATCTTTTCAAAAACGTTGCATGACTGAGAGGTCTATAGTTAGATACTTCCGCTCTGTTATCTTTTCAAATGGTGGGTGATATGCGCACCAGTTTCCAGTCATCAGGCAAGATACACTGATCCAATGACTGACGGAAAATACAGAATAGTGGTAAGCAGATATTATCTGCAGCTTCTTTCAGAACACGAGGATGCAATCCATCTGGGCCAACAGCCTTTTTATACAAACTATAAATACCCTTGCAAAACAAGGCTAAGTAAGTTTTAAATTGCATGTATAAGAATATATATATATACATATATATATGCATACATGTATGTATGTATTGTATTTTGTGTACATATGTGTGTATGTGCGTATGTCTTTGTGTGTGTGTGTGTATGTATGTTTTCAGGTTCCATAGTAGAATTAAAATTATCATCTTAAACTTTTGACCAACTCCAGCAGTCAAAATTTAAGCACAAGTTACTTCACAACATTTTTATTTACCATATTATAGATAGTACTTGCATATACATTAGGGAATATAGGAACAGTAATTCAAACGTCACATAACATAATAGATGAATCTATTTTGAGAGCAATGTCAACTTCGATTAATGTTCATTGGGAGCTAAGGTTCTGTTTTATTTAGCACCATGTATTTGCAGGAACTAGTAAACAAACTGCATAATGTTTTCTTAATTAAACGTTGCAGGTGCATGTATTACAATAATATTTGCAGGAGGATCAAATTAGTGAAGTCAAATTTACTGACACACAACACATCTGGAAAACAATACTGATTAACCCATTCAGTGACATGTTGGAGACTAGTCCAACAGCTTGCCTCAGCATACTTAGGTTGCTCTGCATTGTTCACCCTCCCTGTTTATTTTGCTGCTGGTTCTTAAATGAAAAGGAATAATAATAAATGGCTTTCATTATAAATCACAATGATAGTGCGAAAGGAGAAAACGACTTAGGCTGTGAATCCCACTGAAAGAGTTAATATTACCTGTATTATTCGGTTATTTTGGAAATAAGGTTACTGTGCTCAAATCAAATAAAGTGAGCACAACATTTACATTGTACTGCCAACCCATCCTTATTATATAAGAGGACACTTTTAATGTCATTTGCTGATAAATAGACGATAGGCTACAATAGTGAATGATAGTGCGACAGAATTTGTCTTAATCTCAAAATTGTATTTAATTGAGTGCAGTTGTAAGATGTTTATATAGAATCTGCTATATTTTGGTGAATGGTACAGTGCCGTGTTTTACGAACTTGCACTGATTGTTTATAAGCACTCAAAAGACTCTATAGAATATACTTTTATCCGGACGGATATGAAAACTACAGCTAAAAGTTCATTTTTCCTCTGTGATAACATTAACCAGTCTACAAATGAAATACAGGTAGTTTTCCCAAGATGTTAAACAAGCTGCTGTCTTCTGTTAGTCATGGTGGACCAAACGTTTACTGATTGATATATATCTCAATGTCAACGGAACGTTTTGCCTGAATATTTGATATCACCAAAGGCAGATACGTATCTGGAGACCTGATTGGTTTAAGTGGGGATTCTCAATGTTTTTCACGTCTGTGGCACTTGTTTCATTCTGTCAAAAACAACGATAGTCTTATTTATCACAACAGACTTTTAAATTAATGTCTAGTTATACAAAGGTTTTAACGGACCAAGACCATAAACAAAAAACAGCGACCTGTAATTACTTTGAGTTGAAGCGATATAAAAGATGTACGTGTCTGTCAGCTGTGCCAATTTAAGATTGTATACAAGTGGCTGCAACTGTGCCTGAGTAACAAATTAAACTGACGTCAAAGAAGGTAATGTGTAAGAGGGGAAAGAACATCTATTTAAAGCATGTTTGAACCAATGTGCAAGTTACCAAAGGCCGAACAAAAATATACATCTGGTTCTGGTAACCCGACCGACCAAACTGAAAAGGTCCGGCCCTTGTAAATTTTATGACACAAAAAAGTTTCATGCCGCCTTTCCCTATTGAAAGTGATCAATCCTGAATGAAAGATTTTGTCGCTAAAGTGGCCGTCGTGTGCCGTTACTTTGAAGTAAAGTCCACTAAAACACATCATTGAATTTCAACTTGCCTGGAGTGTTAACTTGGACCGGAAAAACGGCATAACTGCATAAGTACAGTTGTTCGGTGATCGCTATTGTGATATTTTGCTAGGTTCCAGGTGTCTGTTCTACGAGTTACCAGGCCAAAAGGTCATTAAAGTACTGACTTACTATCTCAACATTAATCTGCTCGGTTGGGTCTGAAACAGGTATCATCATTAGTTACAAATCCATATGTGACACTATACCTTGAGCCTGCAAATCATGCACGTTGATGTGCGTCATTTCAAACATGGGGCAATGTATTGTGGGACAGGCGCACAAAAATCACATTTGATTTGGATATCAAAGTGAATCGAGACCACAGCATATGTCAAATTCGTATTGATGCTCCGAAATATTTGCCAAGTGTGTGCTTTTGGTTTCATATATTATAACCCCCCCCCCCGATCGTCCCAATATTATCCTCATTTTTAAGCCGTTGGGTGCGCAAATCACCATTTTCAAAATGGCAGCCAATTCCGTGGGCTAGTCCCGATTTTATATTTTGAAGAGGTAGCATCCAAACTATATGTGTGATTGGTATTAACGGAAGGCTAATTTGTCGAATGAATGCAATGTTAAATGCATAATGGGACTTTCCCAGCGTGAGTATTACCTAAAAATGTAAATACAATGCCTTATAATTCCAAGTTGGGAGTGGCGGTGGGCCCCAGAATAGGAATACTATATCAGACACTGAAGTTACCCCCAGGCTATGAACCAAGTAGCGGCACTGAGCACCGGAGACCCACTGAGTCAAAGTTGGAGCTCAGTTGAGAATGCTTCCCCAATAGTGGATACAGCTGCGAAAGTACTGGTGGGTTTTATATAATTGGTAACTATAGGCGGCATGGACCAGTGCATTCCATTACATAATGTCAGCTTAAGATTGTGTGGTTCCAGCAACTTAAATCATGTACAGCATATTTAATCCACTCAACGTCAGTCCAAGATAGCATATGTCAGAATGAAACTTTAGCTGTACCTTTGTCATGCCTACGCCAAGATTGGACCGATACCTCTGGCCTGTTTATCATGCAGAGGCTGGACAGGTACCCATTTCCTTCATGATTTCGCCATAACTATGTAGGTACCTGTCCCCTGCTCATCATGCCAATAGTGGGACAGATACCTGCCCCCTCCTCATTACGCAGAGACTCAGTAGGTACCTGCTCCCTCCCCCCCCCCCCATGGGGGGATACTTCCATGTAGGATTGTACTGGGTATGTGCCGCGGGAAAGGCCCTGTTTTCTTCACTCCCAGGATTAGAAAAGCCCTCCAAAATGTACAAGGCTGGATTAGAATAGGGGTAATAATTATTTGAGTGAACTGAATGTCTTACTCATTTTTCCAACAAATGTATAGATCTTGGATATTGGCTGGAGATATAGGTTATAATTAGTAATTGGGGGTGGGGATTTTTGTGAGAAGTAACAATATGCTAAACTTGTTTAAAATTAGAATGTTTGTCTCCAAAATGCACCAGGATGCACCAATGCAGCACTCCTTTCAGCACACTACAGGATTAAGACAGGATACCTTTTTACATTTTGTGTAGGATTAATATAGGGTATTGTATAAAAATGTCCTCGGCACATACCCACCCTGATGTTGAGTATGTGCCCCCCCCCTCCCTCCCCATCATTCCAAGACTAATTAGGTACATGTCCCCTGATCATCACACCAGGATTGGGTGCACACCTGTCCCCTCCTTATCACACAAGGACTGGGTATATAGCTGTCCCATCCTTATCAAACTAGGACTGGGTAGGTACCCGCCCCCTGTCCACCACACTAAGACTGGGTAAGTGCCTGTCCTGTGCTTATCACGCCAAGAGTGAGCAGCAAATGTCCCTTCCTCATCACGACAAGAATGATGCGGTACCTTGCTCGTCACATTGCAGCACCTCAATTATCATCTGGATGGTGATAAAGGAGCTGCAGAGGAGAAACCACATCCGAATCTTGCCTCCTTTAAGGTTGTGATATCATCTGGATGCCTTTGACATGTGTTCTCTAAGACCGTTCTGCTGTTCTTAAAAGGAGGGATTCTCCACGGGATGACACAGCTGAAAGGACTTTTGGGGAAGACGCCCAGAATGCTCCTAAGAATCCGTTGCTGAACGTTGGCCTGTCAACTCATAACCTAATCTCGCACGAATATCATTGTTGGCCACAAAATTATTATTGGTTATTTCTAGTAGCCCAGTGGTGTAAACACTTTTGGAATTATATCATTTTAAATGAAATCTAGAGCTAAACATAAAATTCGCACAAGGACATAAAATTCAACCGAAGATACCACGCATCTGCTCTGTTACTGCTTGTAACCAGTTTTCGTGTGTGGTTTCGGTATTCTTTTGTAGTAAATTATACTCCAGTAGTTTTGACTGAAACAACGAGTCTCAGGTATATTGATTGTAGGTGAGTTCAGAGAGTAAGAGGTCAAGTGCGTAGGAACAAAGAAATACAGGTCCAAGTATGCAAATCTGTGGCTGAATTTAATTCCAATGGCTTATAAAGTGACATACCAGGTCCCAGGTATGTTGTGTGTGTGTGTGACATACAAAATATGTACTAAGTATGTAAAAAGCAAACAAAGTTCCCAATACAAGCCCAAGACTCTAAATCTGCACTTAAATATATGTGAGCCTGCAGATCACACAGGGCCGTGCACAGGCACCCGAAATCAGTATAGAGCAGACAAGGTTCCCTAGCGCCCTTTTACAGGGATCTGTGTAAACATCCTCCGTACTCTGGCACTCATCCTTTGCAGCTACACCTTCTTGTGGCTCCATCAAGATGTCACAAACCCGGTTGGAAATATTTGCACACACACACGTCCACACACGTACATACACACATACATTCAAACATACATACATACATACATACATACATACATACATACATACATACATACATACATACATACATACTCCTGGTAATCCCTCAATGTTGGTGGACTCAAGTCCCCGGGCTCACCTCATCGTTTCCGGGATATTGCCGTATACAATATTTTGTATTTGCCCATGGGCCCAGCATCGTTTATACCTCCATGATTGGCCCATATCTAGCCAACGCGTAGACAATGTCATGCACATATATATATATATATATATATATATATATATATATATATATATATATATATATATATATATATATATATATATATATATGTGTGTGTGTGTGTGTGTGTGTGTGTGTGTGTGTGTGTGTGTCTGTGTGTCTGTGTGTCTGTGTGTCTGTGTGTCTGTGTGTCTGTGTTTGTGTGTATGTATTTTGATTTAGCCCCACTTAACTATTCTTTTTCGGAACGGGGATGTGGATAAGTGCATATGTGTTTCCAGTTACGGCCGGTCGATAGGTGCAGAATTTGGCTGGTTCAAGAACCGGTCGTTCAATGGACAAAGCATGGAAAATTCCTGTATTTTCTTTATGCGGGCGGACCTAGGTCCCCTGATAGGAAAATGCCGTACAGTACTTTGTACTGGTGAATAGACAGTCAACCTCGCTATACATGGCATTCACACATTTTTTCCCCGCTGAACCATCCTTTTTCAAGAATGGGGATGTAGCTCATTGGCTATGTGCGTTTTCCATTTTCGGCAACACGACAGGTGCCGAACGTTCCTGGTTGAAGACCCGATCGTTACGTAGTCATAACATGTAGAAAGAAAGTTGATCCCACGTAAGTCGAGGTGACCGACAGACAGGCTTTATGAGGGAAGCAACGAAGTAGGTTTGCTGGCATGAGAATTTTGCCATCTATTCTGCAAAATACAACCATTGTAAAAAGGGCTACTTTTTGTTTCGTATTAGAAGTGCTACACAAGGTAATGCAAAATATATCAACATGATTACCTTTAAATGGCTGAATTGAATACGAAGGGTAGAGATATTGGATGGTGTTATTTTTGATGGATAAGAACTGCACGCTGGATTCGGATTTTAAAGTCTTATTTAAAGCTTGGAAACAGGTGGTGAACTTGAAGGCGTCGTCCATTCTTTCTCTCAGTATGGTATAGGATGCCTGTTTGGTAAATGAGTCCCACCTTACCCTCTTTTACTGCGCGTGCACTGGGATATGTTATACTGACATCTTGTAAAAGAATCTGTCCCAGCAACTTGGTTTGGTGCGATTACGTGCAACGCATTAGTTTCTAAGGCCGGCAGCCTACGCATTTGATATGGAAAATCCCTAGGCTACCAACGTACAATCTGGTTTTGACCAAGTATGCTGGCTTGCTATCATGTACAGCTTCACCGTGAAGACTCACAACGTCTGTAAACCTGTGGAATACATTCCCCGAGCGGAACTTAATTGCTCATACTGTATGTGGAGTATTAAAAGGTCAATCCAGCATTATGACAACTGTATTCAAATTAATGGAATAATGATTTTTTTTACATGTACGGCTATATCTTGAGTCCTTGCAACCCGGTAAATGTATTTCATCATCTTCCTAAAATGTACAGATATACAGGTATTTAAAGTAACGGAATAATGATTTTTCACATATCCGGCCATATCTTGAGAGCGTATTTAGCCTGTAAATGTATGTCACCAATTTTCTAAAATCTGCAGATATTTAAGGACTTTTATAAAAAGGTACATCAAAATATGTCCATTAATTGACGTTGTCAAACAGCAATGCCGAGCGGCGCTGTGTCGATGCAGCATGGCCATATACACTTGTTTTTGTTTTATTTGATTTTGTTTGTTTGTTTGTTTGTTTGTTTGTTTGTTTGTTTGTTTGTTTGATTTGGTTTGGTTTTTTTCGGGGAGGTTTTTGGGGGGTCGTTTTTAGGTTTTGGTTTTTGGGGTTTTTTTTGTTTTTTGTTTTTTGTTTTTTTTTTTTTTTTGTTTTTTCTCTTTTTTTTGTGACAAACATTACTTCTGTTTTCATAAGCACAATAAATATTTTCAGAACAGTTGCTTACTGCTTACCAGTGCATTAGTGTAAATGACTTGAGCGTGTACAGTTGACGACTTTTGACTTTTATACGCACGGGGCATTGACGAGAACATGTGATTTCAGAATCAATTTTTGTGAGACGTCCCATTCTTCAACTGTTCGATCAGCCGCTTTATGACCGGGCTCGTTCCGGCTCGACATTATGATCGCCCTTTTACTGATGCTTTCAGATTGATTTTGTTGCATGCCAATTATATATATATATATATATATATATATATATATATATATATATACATATATTAGAAAATTAACTATCGAAGAGACTTAGGAAAATTCTAATATTCACATAGGGCAAAAAATGAAGGACTGCATGGCTTCAACACGCAGGTTCGTATGGCCATTCATGTTTCTGTTCATTTAGGTATTTGGCCTTTCCACCAAATTGATAGGACAGACAGGCCCAAGTGATGTGGGTTCCATTTAACTTGCTGTTGTATCTGGTCTTTTATCAATTGTTTATAGTTGTTAAACCTGAAACGCCGGATAACACAGACGGCACGACAGAGTTGTCAATAACCTCCAGTAGGAGATGACCTAATATCTTCCTACGCCAAGTTAATAGTCCTTTTCCATGTTGGAACAACGATTTTTGTCTCTAGTTTGCGCATGCAATAAACCTTTAACATATTTAGGTCCATTTCTATTAGTTTAATATTGCAGCCATAATTTATGGTTAAAAATAAAAAGGCCACATTGAAAATATTCTTGACCTGGATCCCTTTCCTGTGGCGGATGACTCCTCGTGCTTCGCAAATGGAGTCATCCGCCAAAGACACTGAGCCAGTTAGATGCATAGCATTTTCGACTTTGGCAATTTCATTTTTGTAATGTGGATCTGATCCTTTATAAAATTACACTGGGGCTGCTTTGAGTTGTACTAGGCGATGATATTTATTTGGAAAATAAGACCAAAAATTACCACGAGGAGCAAGGATACCGCCAAGAACAAGGCTGGATGGGGCTGAAAGGAATTGCTTTCTTTGAACTAAGGTCAGCATTTTTCAACTCTAGCTTCGCATTGCTAATATACGCTTCAAAGTGACAGATGACATGAAGTATAGTGTGTGACGGCATTTGTCTGATTCATTGGTCCAGCTGTGTATGCTGTTCTTCCTGCGCAGTGTCTCGATGCACAAGTTGTCTTTTTTTTTTACAAAGGTAGGTTACAGTCTTGGACGTTATAAATAAAGCACAGAGACGTGCAAACTACTGAACTTAGGATTCCAATAAACGGTTATCGTTATCATTATCAATAGGTCCCAGCATTGGACATACAAGAGCCTTATAGTATCCGGGTGATAACTTTGAAATAATTTATCAAATTTGAATAAAGCTTTAACACCGTATGCATCTGCATGTAGGCCGGAACTTGTATGGGATTTCTAATAGGTGACCCTTTCCACCATGTCAAATTCACCCGTTACTTAAACAAAACTGGTTTCCGAGCGATAACGCAAGACCAATTTAATGAAAGTTCTAACTTCATCAAGATTTTGAATATGGCTTCACTTGGAATTGCAATTGGGTGTCCTTGACCTCAAGAAAATGGTCACATGGCTATGAAATTCGATGCTTAAAAGTAATACATGCTCTCACCGGAAATGCTGTTTTGTTTATAAACTGAGCAGGTATCAACTATTTTATATCTAGGCTAATTGTGGGCTGTATTTTCTGCAATAATATTGTTGAACTTCGTTGGTCACAAATACAGTTGAATAATTTGCCTTTGTGTGTCTCCATCGGAGATAAAATCTCCCATGCTGGTGGACCCCTGCCTTTGCCCAACAGTGGCGGCTTCAACCGGATTTGCTTGACATGCAAGAACTAGGTCATCGCTAGGGTAACTCATTACACACAATCAAAGTCCCATTAAACTGTTGGTGTATCATCAGCGCCTAACTCTTCATTTCTTTATTTACTTTTGTGTTTGTTTGTTTGGTAATTTATTTAATTACGTATTTATTTACATATTTATAAATACAGCACAAGTTTTAATTTCTGGTAACAAAGGCAATTGTTCTCTCAGGATATTTGAGATATTTTGATGTTTAATCCTTCTCTCAAAACATTTGAACACTTTGATATTGATTTTTCTTTTTAAGACTGTATGTGCACAGAATGGATTTTATATGACATCTCACCAGAAAACCAAAATACCTTTTAATAATAGCACAACTGTTGATAAGTAAAATTTCCAGGACAGTACTGTAAGACTGCAGCCAACAGTGGTTAATAGCCAATGGTGTACATATTACATTTCAAACTAATGTCAAATTAGAGAATACCAGAGGTTATTAGAATTTGTCTCATTAATCGTTTTAATCAGCTTAAGTCATCTGTATTTTTATGCCTTCATCAAATGTATGTCAGTGCTAAAATACCTACAAAGAAAAGAATGCTAATATTTGGTTTAAACAAATTGCAGTGGAAACACAACTGGGTAACAGGCTCACCAGCCTATATGAAGCCCCTTGTGAATATTCACCACACAGCATGGAAATTTCGAAATACCAGTACACAGATAGATAACAAACAGGACCACAATTAGGACGAAAAATGAAGGAATGGAACGGTGTATGGACAAAATATACTTCACCAATTTCTGGCTGAAAATCATATTTTAAACCTTCCAGAAAACTTAATATATTTATAAATTGTCTGAAAATTTTCCCCTTCTTACTTTTTTTCTATTCCCACTTTTTACATTGCAAACAGTAATATTTTCATATTAAAATTGCCAATGATATTATTTTAGATACGAACTCATTCCTGAGTAGGACATACATGTCATATTTGAAAAGTAGAAAGAGGCAATTGAGTGTCAATATCATTGTTCTAAATTCAGTCCAAGTCAAGAACCGTCCAAATCTTGACGAGTCCATCAACGTGAACATCACCAGATATAAGAGCAGTCTTGAATATGCACAAAGCAAACCATTATTCATTGAATATCAAAAGATGATAAGATATCAATCTGACGATATAAAATATTAACTATCATAAAGAACAGAAGCAGAACACAAGCTTCAGCAATGCCAGACAAACTGCACCAACACTCCACACACAAGAACAACCAGCCTTGATCAAAACATGCATGTACCAATAACGATTTAATGCACGCAACTCTCAACTTTAAGAAACATCTTGCCTCATGGGTGCATTGTATGAAATGTTTGTAAATGATGCTGAATGTATCACCAACCTATTCAAATGTCACCTTTGAACCTTTATAATTTTTTTTTAATGTTCGGAACGAGCGGAACTCGAACTTGCAACCTTTGGCACCAGTCGACTAGCTGAAATGGGAAATGCACATATCCACTCGACCAAATCCCCATTATAATGCAATTTCTTCTCTTTGGACAGCTTTACGAAAAACTTCTGCTAATAGTAGTATAAATACACATTAGCCAAAAGAGGTGCATATTTAGTACCCAGTGGAGTAGAAGTGGCGACGAACATTTTCTAAGTTTGCTCCGCATTTATATGAATATGACACTCAACGACACCTATTTTATACAGATAACTTTTCTGTTGGATGTAGCCCATTTGTATTCTGGAATAAATGAAAGCAGTTGCCAGCCTCTGTAAATGATTTCACAAGTTGTGTGGGCAAATGCACCCTTCACTACCCTGGCTACAACTAGCCGGTCAGATTCCAGACTCTTATTATCAGCTCATGCCAATATTTATTACTTTTAATATAACTATTGAAAAGCATTTCATTCTATTAAATATTGGATATGTATTTTTACATACATTTTAAGAAAATGCGAATAAATATTTTTTTCTTAATCCTCCTTTTCTCCTAAAAAAAAAAGAAAAAAAAAGACGATAAACTATTTTTTTTTCATTGGGCCTAGCAACTGTCCAGACAATATGTTGTCTCTTCATGGATTCATTCAAGCCCCGTTTCAATGGATGCTTTACAGGAAAAACTTGATATACTACTATGAGAGGTTTTGGCTTTACGACAAAAACATCACAATTCTGGGTTATTATTCCTTCGATCTGCCTCCATCAAGTAAAGGAGGTAACCGAAACTGATCATGGCGCTTACTTGCAGGTGAAATCCTTTCGTTTCGCTATGGCGTCTAGTGACAGCGAATCAAGGGTTAAGGACCCCAGTGATCAATAGATATTCTTCCTGAGAATATCCTATCCCAAGTAAATACGGGAACTAGCAAATTCAGCAAACCTGCATTGAAGATGGCTGAAAAACCGTATGCAAGTAAGTAACCAGCAAATGTTCTAAGAATTTCCCAATACAGTGGTGAAGAGAGGGACTTAAATTTTTGTTTATTTGTTTGTTATCATTGTCATTCCCATAGTCGTTATTACTCCTGTCGTACCCAGTTGGCTTATAATCACAATCCTCGTAGCAAGGCCAAGAGTCTCGGCTCTCCTGGGAGCCATTGTCAACTTTTTGCAAACCCACTTTAGGTATTATTGTTGAAATAAAGCTTCAACTCAATCCGAGACATACATATCAATTTTCCTCAACAATGTAGAGGGTTCACACCTGTCAATCACGGAGGGCACACGGGCATATTACTGACACAGGCAGGGCTAGATACCCCTTTCTCACAAATTTTTTTTTTTTTCCTTTAGGGAATTTAGGTTTACAAATGCCAAAGTCATATTCAACCAGTGATTTCTTAACTGGATATATGAAGAGATTTTTACATACCTATACTAAAGATTGTTTGATTTCCAAAATATTAGTAATGTGCCACTTGCCCGCACAGAAAGCTGCCCGTACCTTGCGATGCGAGACTGCGGTAACTAAGACAACCAGGCATGCTATTGTGGCGGGAAATTACGAGATAAAAATTGCGTATTAAAATGTGGTCTCATAAAGCAGGTGAGGTGGCGCTGTAGTGCATGTCCAGTGTCTTGTCTCGTCATTCCAGTTTCCTCGTGATTCTATAGACCAAGACCTATATTTTTTGCTTCGAACGTAATCCTTCCACAGGCCACATTTTTCCCCAAGTCAAGTAGGCCTATGTCGCAAACATCGTATCCAGTTCACAGCGGACCAGACAGGTATACTTTCCCTAGGACATCTGCCAATGGACGTCTCTGTAAACGTCATAAAAGTGGAGCTGCATAACATGAAATTCACTTTGTTACGCACTGTGGCCTCTTTTTCAAAGAAAAAAATATTTGAAAGTCTTGGATGATCCACTCAATTTCACCTTCGCTAGATGGCGCCACAATCTGGTGCCGGATCTGCAGGGCATCCGCCCTGGCTGCCTTGCTGATCCGAGCACACCCTATGTTCTGAGTCCTTTGTTAGTTCAGTAAGTTCAGTTGTTTGCACATTTTTGTATACATTATATATATATATATATATATATATATATAAGTGTTTGTAGTTATTGTATATTGTTAATGCTGACTAAATTGCCGTTTTTAGCTGTTTGCTGAAAATACAATGAAAGTGAAATTGAACCTTATTCGATATACTAAGGTAACATTATTATGTTATGACATAGTCTATTTATTGTTATTGCGCGAACTTGCGGGACAAAAATTCCTTTATTCGCAGATTTGCACTTGTGGTGATGGCGCCTGACACCCTGAAGAAGGGTTTGTGCCCAGTGTATTGGCCTCGCAGTGTAGAACGCTTCCGCAATGGCAATTCTGGAGGCCTTTTGACAAGATTTGCTCATTTGCGATGTGTGAGCAAGTTGGACTCTTCCTTTTTTAAACCATGGAAAACCTGGTTCTGCTGCTTCATGACAGTACGGAGAAAAATGACTACTGATCATCTTTGCAAGGAATTTTTGAACAGGTGAGTTGACAGAGTGAACTGAACAATTTACTGAACTGCAGATCCCCAGTGAACTCACTCTCGTATTTAATGGAGTTGTCTTGTCCGACGATTTGTTTTTCTTACTTCAAGTTTACGTATTTCTGACATAAATTTATGTTACGTAAATTTGTCATAAGTGGACAGTTAAAGCATGGCATACCAACTTGTGGCCTATTCTACTCAGGTTTCTGATATTGCCATTTGCAGTATCACTTGTCCTGGCGGTGATAACGCAAATGATATTCTACCCATTCATTATATGTTTGAAAGTGAATTAATATTTTGTAGAGTGAAATTCAAAAAGCACAGTAGATCACATGACCTAAACATTGTTACAACTAATAGGTGACGCCGACATCAGTGACGCAGTGCATCAAATGTGGCATGTTTGATTATACGTCAAACGTAGAGATGAATAACTACGACCAACGTAAGCAAACAGGGCACCCCAGCTACGAGTTGAACGTAGGCCTAGGGCACATTTTTGCGATGAATACCAAATGAAACATAGAATAAACAAATTCTTACATGGCTGGAGAGTGAATCAGCATTTTTCTCTCCTTCGGGATCGTTGTTGATGGGGAAAATCACTAATGACAGCAGGTCAACAGTGATTTTCCACACCACCAACGACCCTGAGTGACAGAAAAATAGTAACTCACTCTCAAGCACGTAAGATAATCTATTTCTCTCAATATAGGAAACAAGGAGAGTGCACTTGATAAGAAATACAACTTTTCTAGTCGGACGTTTGGCAATGTCGCTCTGGTAATAGTGATTTTAAACCTTTGCTTAAAAATAACCTCTGGATGTTCCGAAGTTGCTTTCTGACATACGTCGCTTAACAACTGTGTAAAAAAAAGGATTCAATCATTTGTTAATCAATTTCATGACACCAAAATGTCGGCTGCGTGACTTTTATGAGGCACCATACCTTCCCGATCCCCTGAGCAAAGTCACACTGGTGTCCGAAACTTCCATTTTTATTGTGACAGAAAAACTTCAGCTGGTCGCTATTGGCCAATGCTGATCTTACCTAATGTGATACGTGATGTGATTGTTATAAATACACAAAGAAAGTATTCAGTCATGAATCAGCTGGGCAATGCATTCATAATGAAATCGAGATTTGATTTTGTAGATTATTTGCCATACACACGAGTCATAATATGAATGGTTTCTGGAATTCAGTTAAAAGATGCACATAGAGTAAAAATTTATCTAAGGGTGAATCAGGTCAGGGATTTTTATCTGATTATTATGACTGGTAATGCCGATAACAAGCCTTTGTCCGCCGAGCAACAGAATATTTGTTCCTTTGTTGAAAGCAAATTTTCTGAATTGTTGGGTGTTTAGGGTGACTTTTGTGTCGATCGATCGATCGAGAGAGACAGAGAGACAGAGACAGAGACAGAGAGAGAGAGAGAGAGAGAAAGAGAGAGAGAGAGAGAGAGAGAGAGAGAGAGAGAGAGAGAGAGAGAGAGAGAGAGAGAGAGAGAGGACGTAATGCGAAGATTACCTAATTGTAACTGTTCGCTACGAGTAGATGGAATCACCACTCAGCATAGAGGATTAAATTATTGTGGGTCGACAACATTGATTTAAAATCCGGGACAAGTTTTCTTGTCTTGTAAAATCATCACTTGAGTCAAACAAAATTTTAAAGGCCAATAACGTGAAGTTAAGCTCGCGCCAAATGGCTGAATTGTGTTTTTCGTCAGACGATGTCACAAGCGTTTTTTTTTTTTTTTTTTTTTATTGTTTTGGATTTTTTACTTATTTGTTTGTTTGTTTTGTTTTATTTTTTCTTTGTTTTTTTGGTTTTGGTCGGTTTTTCTTTTTTTTTTTTTTTTTTTTTTGGTTTTGTTTTGATTTTTTTTTTTTTTTGTTTTTTTGCTATTTGTTCTTGGAAAAGAGAGAAGCACATTAACTAATTTCTGTAACTTTGTAGCTAATATTGAACAGCCAAGTTTCCCTGTATTTGAAGTAGTTTCGATCATACCAAGTGTTTTTACATTCGGCATCATGGCATGTTTTTAAAGCTTTGGTCCTACTTTTCTTTTTCTCAATGGACCGGCCAGGGGAGTATGTTTTACCCGACACTCTTTAACATTTTTATATGAGAATCATTATTTGAATTAAGGTGTATGCCACACGATCTGAAAATTGGTGTTAACATCCTACACTGCTTTGCGTTTGCAGACATTGTTATATGCGGCATTGTTCCCATACATGCAGATCCATGTACATATTTGTTGTACATCCTCCACGGGTAAATGTCTTTTTCTTTCAATTAAAATAAGTCGGTCTGTATAGTGGGTTGATTAAGTTAATTTTCCAGATGAACTAAATGGTATCTGGCGAAGCATGGACTAGAAGTTGTAAATGCACTGGCAATACTTCTGGTCAGGAACACGAAAAATGTTGGTCCATTTTGGGACTCGGCGCAGCAGGTATCAGCTGTCCTGACCTGCCTTAGACCTAAGCTCACACCTGAAAGACAGTGGGTGTTGCGTCGCTGTTGCACAGCTATACTTCTGGTTTTTGAAGCGTTATAACACCTCGAATATGGAATCAGCGCAAGGAACGGGTGCACAAGCAGAGTATCTCCACATTCGGCATCCCTTTCCGCTACACGTGTACCGAGTGTTTCTCGCATCATAGCACGAGACACACTATTTGTGCAAAAACACAAAAAACAAACAAACAAACGGACCCCCCCCCCCCCCCGCAGTATGCAGCATTGGTTGGTCACACTTCTAAGGCATTTTAATGTTTTATTTTGTAGATCTGTATTTTCTGTATATAATTAATACCACTGTTTTAAGATTGAGCGTTCCATGGAATCTGACTTTTGTTTCACATTAATGTCTTAACGTACCGTGTTTGTCACTTTATAACATAAAGGGAATACTATTCTAAGCAGAGATTCTACTGGAACCAAGCGGTCATTGGCCTTTGCGATTGTGTAGAGTTATATGTTCACCAGATTTTAGCGCATCCTTATTCTGCGTGAATGACAACCTTTCTGCAACCAAGAATGTAATATATGCGATCAAATTAATCTTTGTTGTTTTAAAAAATCCCCTAATACCTAAATATTCAGAGTTTTTTTCCCAGATAGACTGTATCTGAAGATCCCCTTCTTGAACACTTATTGGAAAGTGAATTAACGAAAAAAAAAAATCGAATGAGCTTAAAATATACAATCTGCTGTCCGAATGTAATATCTAATCAAATTTGCAGAATATAAATAAAAAAAACCGAAAATATTATTTACAAACACGGGTCCTAATGGTACATGTAAATCAACGTTTAAAAAAAAATCATAACAGATCACGAAGCATGTTGATTATCTGTCTGTATTAGTATCTTGGTCGCAGTACAGGTCTGCCAATCTTGCAGTGGCTATGATTTGGCAATGTCTGCTGTGTGTATGCAACACATGTTTTGTTTTGCCTCTGTAGTTAGATGTTTTCATTTTGTGGGAGTAAATGTGATCTTCCGATCAGAAGTACGCTCAATAAAATGTCTAAGATTGACATGCAGAACCCAGCTGTGACATACAGCTGGCCGTGACACATATACGTGCAACCCAGCTGCGACACGTGGAGCCAACCAGGACATACAGAAGCCACTTCTCCATTCAGTCAAAAAGACACAAATACGAAACAGTCGACCATGCCATACAGAACCTAGGTGTCATACGCAAAGCCAGTCGTGACAGCAGAAATAAAGTGTGGTAAATAGAGCCAACCGTGACTGTAGTGATCATCCACACATATCACAACATTGATGAAAACGGGAAAATCGTTACTTTATCCTGCGGGATATAGGATTTGGTGATAAGTGTCTGCACTGCAAAGACCCGAATGCTAGCAAATCATAGTTATAAAAGGATCGGTGGTCTGAAACAACACGAGTCTCTTCTGCGTTTTCAAAAGCATGAGACATACAATTTCCTTGAGCTTTAAAGCACATTATATCAATTGTGTACTTGGATCCAGGTAGCATAAAGAGTAGTGAACCCCACTTCGGGAATGTTATCTCAAGGTTAACCCGAGGGCTGACATTCCAGGTCGAGGATTCAAAATTCTTTATGTTACCTGGGTCCAGGCGCACTGCATATTTTACGATATTGAAGATCATAAAATAAACACAATTATTCAAATTAATTATATTTTATTGAGATTAACCAAAATAGATAAATAGAAAAATATGTAACATAATTATTATTAGTAGTAGTAGTAGTAGTTGTAGTAGTAGTAGTTGTAGTAGTAGTAGTAGTAGGAGGAGGAGGAGGAATTTATTTATTCCATTATTTCAATTTTTTGTTCCTTTTCTTTACCTTTTTTTGAAAATTTTTATTTGATTTTCTCTCTTTCCTTTAGCGCATAATAATATATACTTTATTTTAATGTAATGCATCTGGAAACAACTGTATATATTGTACATATTTTATACTGTCTCTTTGCACGATTAAAGGTTTTTAAATTGAAGTTTGGTATTGCAGTGACAAGTTTCTCGCCATCGTTTCGGACTTTATGTCGATAATCACCTATGCCATGGACGCATACACAAACACATTTTAATTGCTTTTCACACCCCCTTTTTTCGATCCTTAGTATTTTGCATAGACTAGCAACTGATTCTTTTAGGGCCATCTTTTCAATGAGTCGCGTCTTTCAACATTACCAACCCACTCCTGCTCTCTCGCCACGCGTGAATACAGAAGGCAACGAGGAAAGTTGTTAACCTGATCTATACTGATGATCTCTGGAACAGGCATGTTTTCAATCAGAGCTCAGTGGAAGGACAAGGATCTTCTGGTTGCCGGTGATTTTGAGGGCAAGGCAGAAGGTCTTTATTGTGCCATACTGGTTAAAAGATCTCTGCTAAGGGGTACCTACCAACGGTCACGTAATGCTCACTGAGAGACCTGCTGTGCCCCAACGCAATACGTACATCTGTCTGTATACTCACAATGACGTGAAGCCAATTGCAACTTCTAAGCGCTTCAGCAACCATTTTGATGAAAAATCTATACAGGGTTTATTTATCGGAGCTAGATGCAAACAATAGGGAATAATATGACTATATACCCGGTCTGAATACGCTTCAGTACGATGAATCCAAATGATTGAAGACAGATTCAGTGGGCCAAAATGTAGCTGCACTAAACTATAAGCCAGAGAGGAACCGGCATTAATTATCAGGCAGCATAACTGTTTAGGTAAAACAGATATCACCCACAAAATCATGGACCACATATATTTGCAGAAAATTAGAATTTTTATAGTATTTTAGAACATAATTGTATAACAGAACAAAGTTCTTAATACCACTTTTGATTTTCAAATGTCCTGTTCAACGTCATATTTCCTTTATCGTAGACCTTGCAAAAAAGCCCGACTGAACGTTGCTAACAAGTTTTGGCAGATAACGTTCTCTTATTCTCTTTGTAGAATAGCACTCTCTTCTGCTCAATCGTTTTGGTACTGTCCACCTGGATGATTGTTACAATGGTGTTCATCCAGTTCTGTATTGTGCTGAGATAATGCAAAAATGAGGTAAATTGAGGTAGTGCGTGTGATTGTATTATGAACCCACGGAAAAAGTCACAATTTAAACGTCAGTAATTGAAAGCACGAAATCAAGAATAATACATTAAAGTGCACAATAAAACATGCAGTGCCAAAGCTTGGTAACAGGCATCATAATCATGGCCATCATCAATACATCTAATGAAAATACGGAGACTTTGTCTGGAACAGAAATAACGTAAGAATCCAACCGAGGGAACCTCAATGCCATATCCAGTCGATACATCTTGGTACTAATGGGGCAATGAAAAAACTCCATAGGAAACTGTAGTAGGCGGGTAATAAATAATTTAACTTTCCTATTTGGTCTGGAAATATCGTAATGCCATTGTATGCGATTATTACGGGTTGGGAGCTGAGCACAGGAAACCCAAATGGCCAAACAAAAGGTTTGACATTCGTACATCCGTCCGGTAAGGCAGACAGACGGATAGGATTAATTGAGCGCTAACATAGCAGTTTTGTGCGAGTACACAGGGACACGCCTTGGTGCCTCGTCCTCTACTATGCTATGTAGGAGATGGACAGTAACAAAAACTATTTAAAGCCCTTCTCTTTTTTTTTAATTGCGTGAGTGCAAAGTCATGTCAGTACAGCTTGACTATGAATGGTACATTCACTCATCGAGTTCAGCTTAATTATTTAACCGGTCTCTAAAACGGTCGATTTATCTTGCACACATTTAGACTAGAGACCAATCCTATATCAGAAAGCTATTACTTATAGCATATCAGACGCCTATATATGAACTATTTATGAATTGTTTCAGATCAGTGAAACTTTCATATCAAGTCATGCAGCTGTAATTTTACCAATTTTATTTTCAGTAGTCTTTATCAGCTGCATCAAACGCAAAGCCCGATTACGTTGCTGCAGCCATACGACCGCCATTAAAGCTGACAAGACAATCAATTATATTAGTCTGCAATAATTTCAGAGACTTCTTATTTTACATAACTTTTTAAGCTGTCGTGTAAAGTGCGACCGACTTAAACCCTCTTTGTTGAACTTACAGAGTGTCGAACGATCAATGGAATCTAGTCTGTACCACAGGCCCCAGTGTCATCGATTTATTGCCACCTTTCGCCAGAGTTCCGAACATTATAAAGTAACATCCAGATGTCCTTTGTGAAAAGTGACAATTTTGAATTAATTTTACCTTACAGTCACTTGATAGAAATACAGTTTAGGTACATAGCTATTCAGCAAAAACGCTCGTCGGGTACCCAACAATATTTGCAGAAGTCAGCTACCTTTCGGCATAGGGTCTCACATCGCCCTTGAGGTAATTCCCAGCTGGTACCGCAGACATACATTTAGCACCAGGTACCCACATGCAATGACAAATATGTGTGTCTATGCTAAGTAAGCCCTTTCAAATTCACCGACGAACACTTAAAATAAAATTAACGGTGGGTGCGCTACTTCTGATACTTTTGACACCTTAAATGCTCCGAATCACAGGCTTCTTGGTACCAACTGCCGTCTTTACTCATGCGTTCATTGGGTGATTAGTGGCCATCTAACTGAAGCCAACCAAATAAAACCCGTCACCAGAAATGTGTCACTGATTGATGAATGGACCTTAAACTTTTGCCCAACATGAAGGAGATTTTACGGATGAAATCGATTTAAAACCCCAATATGCTGTGAAAAGGAGTATAAAATTGATAAAAAGAACACCGATGTCTGTACTGTTCACCTGGCAAAGTAAATCGAAAACTGTGTTTGAAATATACAGATCGCTCGCACTGCTGCTTGGCGACACTCCTCCTTGTATGTCAATGGAAGAGTTACAGATCAACACAGTCTGTACCCTCAAACAAGAACAAAATCTATTCCAGCGGATTGCTCGTAATGTAACCGTTACACACACACACACACACACACACACACACAAACACACACACACACACACACACATATAGATAGATGGATAGACAGATAGATAGATAGATAGATAAATAGATAGATAGATAGATAGATAGATAGATAGATAGATAGATAGATAGATAGATAGATAGATAGATAGATAGATAGATAGATAGATAGATAGATAGATAGATAGATAGATAGATAGATAGATAGATAGATAGATAGAGATAGATAGACATGGATAGATAAATAAACAGACAGACAGCAGAGAAACAGACAGATAGGTAGAGAGATGGAGAGTGTCTATGTTTGGATTTATCAATTATTTTTACAATTCACAAATAACTTGGTTTCGGGTGAGATACTTGATAAATGTAACTTTAGGTTCTGGTTGAGTAAAAAAAGCAATACATAGATTGTGAAAATACATTTTATTATTATAAGTTTGGGATGCAAGGCTAATAAACCGAAACGAATGTTCATGTAAAAAGCATTGTTAACAATTAACGTACAATATTTCACAAGATGTAGAAGCAAGAGTCCGTCCCATAACGTAATATATTAACACCACATTTCAACATTGATTTCTGAGGTAACGGACGGCAATATAGACAGTGGCAGATTGTACTGTCCTCTTAACGTCGGGAATGCATGAACTTTTCTAACAAAGTATGCGACAAGATCTTTCAGCATAAAATGATCCCTTCCATTAAATTTGTCGAAGCACATAAACACAACCCAAGTGCACTCCGAAAACCAGCAACGTGGGAGGAGGAAAGCTTTTACTAAGAAAGCTGTGGACTTCGCCATGTTTTGAAGAGGAAAATTGTCGACCTGCACCTTGAAAGCTGTTGACTGTTTCATGCTTTCATGGGGGAAGTGTCAGTGAAAGTCTTATTGATTATAGTAATACACGAGTTGTAATCTAAGTGTGATTATGGACCTGCTCACCCTAGATAGTCTCACGTGCTCCCGTAATGAAAAATGTTATGTCAATCGAGGCACTATATGCTGACAGTTGCAAAGACGTTCACCTCATCCTTCTCTCATTACATATCCCAAAACTGCGGGAAAGACAATTTGACAGCATGATAATGAGAAATCAATGCTAGTTTCTATAGCTACACTTTCAGAGAAATTGGTACAAAAACATTGATAGTTGCATTCCATTTTTTTGGACAGAATTCCCACTTACTGTCTAATATAATTAGTGAATTAATGTTGAGGCTATATGAAGCAATGTGGGTGGACATGTGAATCCAGAAATATTTCTTCTGTACGCTTGCTACACGGCCTGGCCGAAATGATTTCTCTTGCTGCGTTACCCCTTAACTATTTGTGCAGTACATTGTCTTTAACAACTCGCCACATAACTCCACATACTTTCCAAAGAGACCTACGTGCGGCTTCAGCATCTTCGTAGATGTAAATCGAAGAATTGATTGGGCTGAATAGCGAAGTCTGAGAAGAGACAGGCATTGCGGTTGTCCTTAATTTCAAAGCCGACACATTCTCTGCCCTGCTCACATATGTCCCTGCAGAAAGCTGCCCTGGCCTTATTGGACGTACGCTGTGTTGGAGGGATGAGCACAGAGTTCCTGAAGCCACCAGTTGAGCCGGACAACAGCTTGAAACAGTTGGCACCTGCAGTCAAGCCACACATAAAGTACATTTATTCAGAGCCTTGAGCATCTCGCCCTGCTATATAGATAAAACAAAGCCTGGATTCACCCATGAATGAAGAAACAACCCACACAGTTCCATTCATTCACTGTATTCTACTAACCCACTTGACATTCACGATATATTCATCACGATCTGTCCAGACGGGGCAAACGATTTACAAATCACACGGTTTTTGTGCGTGTGCGTTTGGAGGCAGGGAAGTTGTAATATCAAACTAGCGCTGTCAAGACCTTTGTTTAATTTCTTTGCCTTCATGGATGTTAACCTCCACAGCGATCTGTATTTGAAGAAAAAAGTACCCTTCCTCTGTTGCAAGACAGGTCGCTGATCACGTTAAGAAACTGACACTCCAAAATATTATAAACATACAAGCATTTCATATTCATGAATCAAGTGAAAAGACAGAATTTAGCAAAACGAGGTGAAAATTTTGATCTTCCTTTGTGTTCAAGCTCAATGTCGTGACACAACTGACTTGTAACCTCTGTGACGCCTGAAGACAGCAAGGATAAGGAAACACTGTACTTCTGAATGGAAAGCAAATTACGGTCTGGCAGGTTGCACTCTACCTTGCCGAGTAGTTATTAAAGTGCCAAACTAGATATTCAGAGATCATGTGATGCAACCTAGTTATTGCTGGCATTCAAATTTTAGTTTTCGCCTACCTGTCCATCCAAAATTTACATTTTGACTTATCCAAAACTATTTCCCACATCCACTTCAAACTTTGTGGGGATCTACCTATGGCGGACCCCTATAAAGTTTGCTCGTATGGTCACGTTCCAGTGATTTTTCTACTTTTATAAAGTTTTGTTCATTCTAAGCACATTCTTGAAAAGTGTTCTACAAAGCCGCCTGACCAATTGCTTTGAAATTGCAAACGCATACTCCTGGAGACCCCTAGATCGAAATTCTTCAACAGATAGCGCTGCAACTTTTTACAATTTCCTATATAATTTTGTCGGCGGGGGGGGGGGTGTATTATTTTGGACTTCTTCTCCCAGGGTATCAATCAGATTGGTCTGAAACCTGATTGGAATTAAGCCTGTGGAACGGTCAAAGTTCTTGACTCCTGGTGGTAATACACATCCCTGACCCGAAACAAAGTTTTCAAGATGGGCACTTATCGGTTAATTCTTTTATTCACTATGCAAGTCAATAGGGATTTGCAAAGGTGATTCATATTTCCGGCTGCTTCTCCAAAACCGTCTGCCACATTCACCACAAACCAGGTGGGGATGCACTTTGGATAAATCTCAACTGATTTTATTCAACAGTCTCGCTACAACGATTTGTAGATTTTTTTTTTACTTGTTTATATTTGGGTAAAATCTTCGAAAAGATTTTCTTCAAAAGCACCAGGATAATTAGTTTCAATTGCATAGGGGCATTCCCAGGGATTTATATAGACCTAAATTTCTTCAACAGGCGGCTTTGCAATTTTTTTCCGAATTATGTAATGATTTTGTATAATGTGTTTTTGCTATTTTCGACTTCTTCCCCAAAATTGTTATGCTGATTGTGCTGGAACTAGCTGGAAATGTACTTCTGAAAGGGTCAAACAAAATGTTTCAAAAGGTGCTAATGCTCCAGATTCCTGATTTTTTTAAAAAAAAAATTTATTATTATTATTATTATTATTATTATTATTATTATTATTATTATTATTATTATTATTATTATTATTATTATTATTATTATTATTATTATTATTATTATTATTATTATTAAATTCGGAATTTGGGTATTTGTTGGTTGGTGCATACATTCATCTTGGTTCCTGTGTAAGTCAATGAGGATTGCAATGGTAATTCACATTTTTAAATTCTTGCTCAAAACCGTCAGATTTACTTTAGTCCTTGGTGGAATGTACCTCAGCTGGGCTTTATGAGTGCAAGCAAATGATCGTGCTCCAGTGAATATAGATTTCAATGATTTTTTCCTACTTTTTCACAACATCCATCGAAATAAAACTTCACTAAGCTAAAATATACAAATATTTGGCCTTTGAGTAATACATACACGGCATTACATCTTTTGTGCAAATATATATACGTTCATGCTATCAAATCAAAATTTAAAAAAAAGCTACGAAACAGTACCTGCGTTGCAGATTCGTTGGTAGTGTTTGCTCCAGAAGTTATGGCGGAGGCGGTATCCCGTGATAAAGCAGGAGCCAGGGTGACGTATGAGTGCGGCTGTGCAGTGGAAGTCCGTCTCGAGCGAGCATGCTTGGCGGCATTGTGCATCAGACATACCCTCGCTCACTTTCTTTAAGGCCTCTGCATTTGAACTCCACATTTTCTCCAGTTTGATGTATTGGTTACATGTCTGGGTACCTATAAGCAAGATATGATGATTGGTGAGGACGTTTTCTCCAATAAATTGGGCTATTGATGTCTTATGAATACAGATATGTACTTGACAAGATTGCTAACTGTATCACTTTGGCTTTACCATATTAAAATATATATATATATATATATATATATATATATATATATATATATATATATATATATATATATATATATATTGGAAATCTCTATCGACTTTGCTTGAAATATGTAACTTTGTTTAAAAAAAATCAGCGATATGTCAAAGTTACCATGACAGGTAATGCTTATTTTGATAGCTTAGTGGAAAAAACTAGATCAGGAAAATATTGCATTTTTTCTTTGCTAATGGAAGGTGAATGGTAGTATTATAGGCTGAAATCCTATTCCAAATTTATGAAAAAAACGTGATTTTTATTCTTCACTTAGCTGAAACAAAAATTGCATGTTACCAATTATTTGTATTATCTAAAATTGCAGAGTGCACACATGTTAACGTAAAACGTAAGTAAGGGATCAGCTGGCGATGAAGATTATCAACTTGTTCGTAATAAAGATGGGTCAGAACATACTAAACGGTATAGCCTAAAAGAGTACAAAATGCAGCGCTTGCATTCAAGGCTCGTATTGCCTCAGTAACCAAATGAGAACAAAAGAAGGTGGAAGACAAACATACTTTGTCCCAACACTCTTAACAGGGGACTATGGTATCTTTTATGCTGAAATGGCTAAAATAAATGTGTTGATTTTTTTGTCTTAATCAGTAAAATTACAAAATATTATTTAACAAAAGATCGTAATCAATTTACTGAGCAAGGGATTCGTAGGTTCAGATTCTACGAACCCTATCCCTTCAAACCAGTCAATTGTCCGCATGTCAACCGGTCATTTACGTTCATAGAGAACATTTGAATTAAAACTGTAGATTATGCATTTATTACAATAGCAATATGAGCGCTAGAATTAACGTTATCAACTCAATATTATCCTTACCAGAAAAGAGACATAGCATCTTACCGGTTTTTTTTGCTTGTAAATAAATGGGAAATTTGTATCATTTTTCAAAGAAATGTAATTTTAAAACCTACTGTGACGTTTTAGTACTCCATCTCTTAGGTATTTGCTCTGGAGCAGTTCATCGAAGGAGAAGGCATTGCTACCGCAGACAACGATCAGAACGGTGATTCCCCGCACAACCAATGTGGCTACCATCTGTGAATGCAAAAGAGATATTAGCCGTGCATGATAACGTCGAGTAGATTAAGCCAATCAACATCTAAGATGAACATGCCAAATGGGGCTCACAGATCAAATTTCACGCTCTTAGAATAACTGGATCTGGATGATAGGTTGCACTTGACGTTCTTAGATTAAATGCGCTGGTTGAGAACGTATCCTAAACGTTCTTGTTGCCTTTTAAAGGTGACTGCTTGTCTCAAGTCAGGAGAGAAATTTGTTTCTTCACATTGGTACATGAAGATAAATGTTGATGCTTGGCAAGTCTGGAATCTCTTTGCTGTCATTGTTGGGTTTGGAATTTACGAATATGGATCAAGACTTTCTGTACTAATTGGAATAACGGTTCTGGATAAAAGCTTTAGTTTAACGTTCTTTAATAACTGTGCTGGGCGAGAACTTGACTCATTTGGGTATTATGTACGTGATGTCATTATCAATAGCATGTGTAACTTTAGTTTTCATGAAATTGCTTCAGGAAGGAGATAAAAGGAAAATGTTTGGTTCTGGCTCCCAAGGCAAATTAACAAGTCGACTAGAGACAGGTAGCTAATGACAGTTATATTTATTAACGTTGGCCCAAGTCAATGGTGCAAGGAGATGTGTAAGAACCTCAGGTTGCGGTAAGACAATCACAGTAGGTCAGAGTACATGTACGCATGTAATAGGGTCTAACAATGGTAGCCAAATTTGTAGAAAAGGTCGAGCAAAATAAATTTCTAAATCTTAAAATCTCTGTGTACTAACCCTTTCATTGCTAAATTTTGGACTGAGTCAACAGGATTGAAACTGGTGCCCTAGCTGGCATGTTTTTTTCCTGAGGTGTACCCTCTCTTGAAAATAGACTGCATACACAGCTGAGTTGGCCAGATCAAGTAGGGTAGAATTTGTGTCATCTCAGTGGACACTTTCATGTCTTTGTTTTCAAACACCAGTGAGATGAAGCCTGTTCTTCATAGGCAATACTGAGACAATATAATTTCGTCTTGGTTCACAGGTAGATGTTTATGTAGTTTCTTGACGGCTTCTGTTAAAATTTGTTCATGTAATTAAGGAAGAACGACAGTTTTGTATTGCATGTATAGACTGTACACATCCCCTTGAATTATAATATGTATACAGTGTACATATCTATATGTGCATGTATGAATAGTGTACATATACATGCACCCATACTCATCCATACTGCCCAGAAGGGATGACCCTTTGAGGAGTAGGCATTTTTCTCTGGTCCCAAGAATGTCCACTTTAGAGAGGTTTCACTGTATTAGTAAACACTGGAGTTCTTTTCCTTTCTCTCTCTCTCTCCTGCCTTCCTTCCTTCCTTCTTTCTTTCTTTCTTTCTTTCTTTCTTTCTTTCTTTCTTTCTTTCTTTCCTTTCTTCTTCAAAACCAAGTTGATCTGGGGATTTTCTCAAGCACTTTTTTTCTGAAAACCACCAAACTTGCCATGGTGACTGACCTAACTATGAAATTGTGCATCTAGTTTGGAATAGTCATGATGTTTTAAAGCATGCAAATTTAGGAGCAATTATAATTTTAAAAGTTCCATATCCTCCAAAATATCGCAGATACTGAATATTTCAATGTGCATATATAGGTTTGTGACACCTGCCAATATAATGGACAGTATAAGTTAAGTAGAATTTCAAATTATGCTGATAAGGGGCTTTGAAAAGTTTAATATTTCAAAAACTATTATACATAGACATGCCATTCTAATTTCAATATATAGGTTTGTGGCAAAGCCACATCCAATGAATCATGAACCAAAGTTGTAGGATCTTAATTGATGCAAATTAGGTAAACATGCAAAATGTAAATCTTGAATAGCTTCAAAACTATTATAGATAGAGGTGCCATTCCGAATTCAATTTATGGGTTTTGTGGCAAAGCCCCATCAAATAAACCATAAACCGAAGTTGTAGGCTTTCACATTAGGCAAATACACAAAATTAAAATGTTGAATAGCTTCAAGACTATAATAGATACTAGCTTCATTCAAACTTCATTTTGTGACATGGCCACATCCAATGCAGCAAGAACCAAAGTTGTAACATTTTACTTTATAAACATTAGGCTAATACACGAAATTTAGATTATGTTGAACAATGGCAAAAGGTAGCATTTCAAACTAGTCTCATTTTGAAGGCACCCAGAGAGATTTGCAGTGAAGCAAATCTTCTTTTCTAGTTCATACTACATGGCCATGTAAAAACTGCGTTAGATACTGGTGGCCACAAGCGGTTAAGTAACTCCTACAATGACATGTGTACAAATGCGTGGTAGTGAAAATAAAAACAGCCTGATATAATAATCATTTGTGGAAGTTTTACAAGGAGTGTACATTACAGGAAACCAGAGTATCTAAGCCACATTGAAAGAAAAGTATATACACCATATGGAAAGTGCAGCATTCCCGCCACATGAGACGTTGAGAGGCTGTATATTATAGCGCTGTCAAGAAATGACTTTCTGTAAAATTACCGGAAACGCACTTTTTGGTTGTCCAGCTTCATATACAGGTGGCTGTGGAGGTTGTAAAGCCTATGTCTCTATCTCCACGCCTATCTGCCGACCCTGTTAATCACATGCGTAAGCCCTTCGGGATTTTTTAGTACGAAAAGCATCCCGGAAAATGATAATCCATCTGGGAGAGATTGAAACATACTGTTGAAAAAACAGGACATCCTAGTTAGGAACGCACTGACAACGACATAAATTTAGGCATGCGATGTGGACGTGACATCCTCAAAGCTCGTGTTTAACTCTCTGGGATGCTTCTTGGACATTATGCATTCAATACCCAGGTGCGCAAGGGGCCGAGGTCATTCTGTTGTTTATCTCCCTCTAAGACACTTGTTGACGTGAACATCATTCTGTGACTAGACATTGATCAGTGTTAACCCCAGACACATGTAAGCTTTTGGGGTTTATTGTGCTGGTGTCCGAAAATTTAAGACCAAGATGAGAGTCCAAGGAAGCGCCGTATGCCCTTCACAGAAGATAAAGCTTCTTTGCTTTCACTTTCATGTTGGGCTGAAATAAACAATCCCTACAAACTAATTAACAAAGAATCAACATTTAATTAAGTCAAATGCTGCAGTTTCAGGCCTATACAGCGCTGACGTGCAAGAAAAATTTGGAATTAATTATTCAATCGTTACCAGTTGGTGCGGTCTCTTGTACACTGGTTCCTTGTTTGCAGGCGCAATGTCTTGGCTGGACCCAGACATATCAGATGGGTTTTTTTTTAATTCGGTAATTATAAATGTATTTGCCTCAAAATGATGAATATAAAGACAAGAAAATAATGCAGCCCATGTGCACCTAGTACAAAATCGGTATCCCCTTGCTAGACGAAACCGTATCTTCATTGTAGACTTTGGACATGACTTTTTTTCCTTATTTGGAAGCTTCTGGAGGTCAAATTGCAAGGCAAGCGGCAAAGGATTGCTTTTATTGGCTGATCATCTGGCGGGTCGCGTAACCTGCAGCTCTGACCGTGCCCTTGTAGCGCCAGAAAATCAAGATGTAAAAAAATAATGTTACTCGCATGAAATAAATACTGCGGAAAGCCAGTGTCTGTTTGTTTTTCTTCATTGAACGTAGGCATGGCAATACATGTTTCGTTGCTCACTTTTGATTGAAATCCAGTGCAGCAATAATTCCTGAATAAAACTAAAACCACCTTTGTGGAGGATTCCGTTGTATAATTCGTAATCACATAATATAATTTCAAGGAGCAGAATACAATTCACACGTGGCGGCGGCTCCGCGCGTGCACTGGTCTGAGAGGCCAGTTATGCCAGCCACAGGTCAATTTCAGACCTGCTTCAATGTTCATGGAAAACTTCCCGACTCTGGTAGCAGCAAAACCTGACAGTTATTGTATCTAGGCTGTAGGCTGCATGAAATTCGGTCCTATATTATACATTAGCACATATGCAACCTGCAGAATCATTCGCATTTTGCGAACTTTTTGCCATGCATCGGCACTCTCCCCCCCCCCCCCCCCCGTAGTCTGAGGGCCTTTAATTTCTGTTGCTGGCGTGACAAATATGGGAACATCTGATGGTCTGGCTGGGGAAAATATTCAGACACTTGATGCCCCTAACGGAAACTGTCAGAAATACAGAATGAGCTCTCAGCTTGTAACAGGAATCATATTTCTTGGTCAAGATGGCTGGCGGATGGCTCTATCACACCAAGTAAAACACCTAACCTTTTCCCGTTATATGTGTAGGTAAAGATTCAATGCATAGTCAATTGTAACTTGCCCTCTTGCTCTAACCAACAATAATGTCCCCGAAAGCTCAGTGGTGGATGGATTAAAATTATTTTTTAAAAATTCTGACCTTTTTTAAAATAATATTGTGTCAAATATGACTTCCATGCCTCCTACGTATATAACTGACGCGTTTCTGTCAGGGGCGCCCGTGCATTCTGATCACCTGGCAGTATGTAACTTGATTTTTTGAAATCCTGGTTGTTACCGATATATAGTCATCTCATTATCAGCCGATGATGAATAACAGACACTGTTGACTTTATAATTTCCGTATAGGTTAAGATTCCTGTAATCTGATTTGTTGAAATACTGATTGTTACCGATATAGAATCTTCGTATTATCAGTTCACGACGAACAACAGACACTGTTTACCTTATAAATCTCGCATATGTTAAGATTCCAGTAATCCAAAATGAAAATATGTTCCTTCGCCATTGACCTACTGTAGAATGATCAGCACGGATTTTCAACATTTGTCCAGGACATGCTTACTAATCATTGAAACAACTGATACAATACTAGTACCATGCAAAAATTAAATAATAAACACCATCTGTAGAGATTTGACAGAACCTGGGTAGCCATCAAGCTAATCTAACCAAGGGCTATTTGTAAATATCTTAACTGCTGGTTTACGTAAGACAATAATGATGATAATGATAATAACAATAATAATTTTATTGCGGAAGTATACCCCTTTGACACGGGGGGCACCACGGTCGGGTTAAGTCCAAGATGCGTCCGCCATTGCTTAAAAAGAAAAGTTCAATGGACATGGAATTAAAATTGACCAGTATTCACAAAATAATAACCCTTGCATACTTTTAAAATGCGATGATGACACATATTTACAAGATCATGTTCGCCTAGGGCTACTTTTCCATACGGGGCGGTGGGAGCCATGACATTTCCCCGCCGTACCGCAAGCCACGTGTAACCCGGGGAGGGGGGATGGGAGGACGCCGGCGGGACATGGGAGCGTTCCGGAGAGTTGCCACCAGAGCACACACCACCCCGTGTGGTGTACCTTCATTGCTATTTACAGTATATGTACATTCCTTTCTGTATACAGAGTTTAGATTGGGACAGCAGCTGAACTCTTTATTGCACGGTTGACTAGCTTAATGGGTGAGAATGAGCTGGCTTCCGTAGCCGAAATCAGCGCGAGGCCTTTTGTAAAGACCGCCTCCTGTGGTGCCAAGCTAAATCAAGATAGTTTTTGACCACATTGTAGTATGTCACAAATATCTTTACCAAAATCATATGTATGTTTTCCCATCGACCAGCATAATTTGGTGCATAGAGAAGCAGCAGAAAAACGTTGCCAAACAGAATCGTAATTTAACTTTTTGCACTTTTTTCAATGTATTATGGAATTTTGTTCTTGTATCGCTCCGTGCTAGGCACAAGAATAAAAAATGAGCCAAATCTTCTCGGTTTTTATTACATAGTCCACACAGACTTTCGGATAAACTCCTTCTTTCTTTGTCGTCTCCCAACCCAAGGCATCATGTGCATGCTTGAAAATTTCAGACGTGTAACAGCAATATCATTGACATTAAATAAATATCTTTCGACAAAAGTGGACTGCTTAAACGTCTGATACAATTTTTATGATTTTTTTGTCTTCAATTTCGTTGAAAAAGCTTATTCCTTATGCCTTCAGAGATATTTTTAAGAAGTAACGTAGCCATTCGGGATTTCCTGAATGAAAAGCTCGGTCCATGGCTACATTGTTGAATATTTTCTTTATTTAGGCCGTGTATGGCCACGCTGTGGCCTCTTGCTGGCTACAACTTTGTTCCTCCGACAGAGCATCAAAAATTTATTGGCAGAGACGTGTGTTGGGCAAGTCAGATTTCATCCTATCAAAATACTTTATCCTTTTTGTGTGTGTGTGTGTTTATCGGCAGCCAACCCAGCTTGCCAATTGTTATGTCATATTCAAACATTTTTTGTCGGCAAGAACAAATGTCATAATTAGCAGTGGCGGACCCCGTCCGTGTTCTTAATTTTCATACTTTGTCATATACGTTCATTAAATGGTCTGATCTCCATAAAAATTGCATACCGCGCATTTTTTACGCATACAAAACCTATTACAAAGTGTGACTTTCTGTGGCTGAAATGAGCTTCCCAGAGATTTTATTCTTCATGTCATGACTTGCACTTACAATATGTAAAGTCGTGTGTCAGAGTCCCGCTGTGGAGGGATAAGACCGTATTTACAGGCATTGTATAATCAATGGACGGTAGCACGTAATATGTAAGCACTTACATACAAATATCATCTTTTGGGTATCGAAACTTTTCAAAAGACCTATGGAATTAAAGACATCCCTTTTTCATCATCATCGGTTTTTGTTTTTTGTTTTTTCCTATTTTTACATATACCATATAAAAGCGTAGAACACAGGCAAATGACAGTGTCTTCTGTCACCAAAGTCTCCTAGCTTCCTTTCAAAGTTATTTAATTCTTCTTTTAATTTTGTGATATATTGGCAATTGATCTTTGTGGGTTGTGCTAAACAAAATCTGTCATAACGTGGTACATGTATAAGTGACAAGGCAATATGGTATATTTGAGAGACAGCCAAGGGTGGAGCCCGTGAGTGTCTTTAAAATGTGTTGATGTGCGGGGTTTTTTTTTCAGCCGACTTTTAGAACGCAACACTGATTGGCTAAGTACTGTGATGACAACTGTGTCCAACCCCCAATACACAACAAACCTGGCCACTGAATTAAGCACGTGCTTCTTGATCGTGAACAAATGCGAGGATAACGTGAGAGGCCGCAGATTACTCCACCTGACCTCCCTAAGACCCATCCTACTATAAGGGACCCCATAAGAGAGCGAGGTAGGCAGATACCCGGTGAGCCACATCCCTGGGACTTCAAAAGGGTCGGTACATGGTGGGGACAATCACAAATGGAAACCGCCCCAAGAGACTATAACCACGGATACCAGTACAATTTCCAACGACGCATGGACGCACGCCATACCGACAGAGACTGGTACTATTGTCAGCCCATCGAGCCCCGTACTCGATGGTAATCCTTGTGGCACTACAGAGCCACCAGTGGGCTCTAACATTAACTTTGACTGTAAATCTGGCGCTCCCTCAATATCTCATTTTACTGAAAGTGTTTCCTCTCCTGCGACTAGCATACAGCTTGTAATAGAGACTCTCAATTGTCATGGATTTAAGCAGTCCTCTCATTATATATGTGAGAGGTTGCTAGACTGTGATGTAATGTGTTTAAATGAAACTTGGTTGCACCCACATGAACTTAAAGTAATTGATGACGTTGTGAATGAGCAGAGTACCGGTAGCTTTACAGTATTTGCAAAAAGCTCAATGTGTGATATAGATGAAAATTATTCAGGTCGACCCTTTGGGGGTATTGCTGTGATTACTAAGGCGTCTAATGAGTTAAGTTTTCATTCTCTTGATGCTGGCAGTGATCGTATTCTACCAATTGCAGTGTATGACAGAATGGGTAAACCTGTACAAATCTTTGTTTGTGTATACATGCCTTATTTCCAAGCAGGTAATTCAAAACAAACAGATTTATTCATTGAAACTATAGATGGCTTGCAGGCTGTCCTCGACACATATGGTATGCTTGCCCCTGTTAAGATATGTGGGGACTTTAATGTCCAGCTCCCACAATCACATATACTTCATAAACGATGGTTTTCTTCCCCTGAGTTTAATGCACACAGCAGTATCATGTTTGATTTTTTGGCTGCTAATAACCTGATCGTTGTAGACTTTATGTTTAAGAATACATGTGATTATACTTTTTTCAATCATTCTAGACGTGTGTATACATGGATAGATCATATTGCTAGCAGTGAATATGACATTGATAATATCATGCATTGTTCTATTGTTCCAGAAGATAGCTCAAATGTGAGTGATCATCTGCCCATAAGACTTGAGTTAGTAATCAAGACTGAATTAAATAATGCGAACTCCATATCCGCTCCAAATACATCAGACTTTTTATGTCATGTAACTCCTAACTGGTCTAATGAAAGAAACAATTTGAAATATCGTGAAATATTAGAGAGTAAGTTACAGAATTTACCAAGCCTTAATATTCCTACTGGTTACAATAAAGCTGATGTACAACAGCTCATTGACAATTATATCTCCAATATAAATAATGCCATGCACGAGGCCTGCAAAGAAGCGGGCTGTGTCCCTAGGTAGCGATTTAGACCCAAAGCGTATTGGTGCCCGGACCTTAGCAGACTACGTGATAAGAAAAGATGGTGGTGGCACCTATGGGTCGAAAATGGCAGCCCCCGAGAGGGAGAGGTTTACAAATGTTACAAGGGTGTAAAAAAGCTATTTAGAAAAAGATTGAGGCAACAGGTTGATACTGTACAGAAAAATGGTTATACGAGACTAGGTAATATGTTCCATTCTAGAAAAATGACTGCCTTCTGGAATCACATTAAGAAGAAACAGAGGAAAAGGGTTAATTCATCTTTAAGAGTAGAGCAATTTGGTGACTTTTTTAATAATATTATGGGTGGAGATAAACACTCTGCTCTGTCTCCTAGTCAGTCTTTAATCTCTCAACATGTCAATACTTTCTATACTGAGAGATTAGTAAAAGATTTCTCTGTATCAATAACGGGAGATCAAATAAGTGATATGTTAAACTCATTGAATAAGAATTGTTCACCAGGATGTGACGGAATTAGTGCTGAACACCTTGTCTACGGTACATCTAACACTCTTTGTGAAATACTTGCTTCTCTCTATTCAGTTATACTGTCATTTACAGTTGTGCCTCATATTTTCTGTATCGGCATAATTGTACCTATTTTAAAGAAGCCGACACTTAACCCTAATGAGGCCAGTAGCTACAGACCAATAACTTTATCTTCGGTTCACTCAAAATTGGTCGAATTAATTATGTTGCCTGGAGATGCGGTGACTGGGACTCAGTTTGGTTTCCGAAAAGGTCGCGGTACTGGCTTATGTAATAGTTTCTTACATGATATTAGTACTTTTTATAACGCTAAAGGTAATGCTGTATACGTTTGTAGTTTAGATGCAGAAAAGTGCTTCGACCGTATTTGGCATGATGGGCTCTTTTATAAATTGCAGAAAGTACTGCCTGTAGAACATTGGTTATTTTTATATACTTGGTATAGTTCTTTGCTGGCGGTGGTGAGATGGAATGGACAATATAGTCGAATGTTCCATGTCACCACCGGCACCAGACAGGGTAGTTTGCTGTCTCCGTATCTCTTCAATATATTTATAAACGATTTACTTATTGACCTGGATTCTACGGAGATAGGTGTGCGAGCTGGTGACTTTAAGTTTAACTCATATGCTTATGCAGATGATATCACATTATTTAGCCCTACGGTGTCTGGATTACAAATACTTATTGATACATGTATACGTTATGCTGATCACTGGCGTTTTAATTTTAATCCAGCAAAATCAAAATGTTTTATTGCTGGTCAGCATCACTTTTTACACAAACCCAGTTGGTGGTTAAAGGGTAATGAGATGGAGATAGTGGACAATTTAGAAAACCTAGGTACTTTATTTTCATATAACAGGTCGGGTCTTCCCAATATAGAACGTCGTTTGAATAGTTGTAGACGTTCGTTCTATGCTCTTGGAGAGGTTGGCATGGTTTATCCTGGCCTGGACTCCAAAACTAAATGTTATCTATGGAATACAGTCTGTGCTCCGGCTTTGTTATATAATATTGAGTGTATGAATTTGAGTCATTCATTACTATGTAAAATGGAATCATTACAAGGATGTCTTATTAAACAGTGCCTTGGCATTGGAAAGAGACATCATCATTCGAACATATTGAAGGCTCTTAATATAAAATCTATTGAGTCAATACTGAAAGACCGTATGGCATCACTTTATTGCAGAATTTTTGAAACCGATTCCCCCGTTCGGGACCTAAATATATATTTTCTTTCACAGTATCTGACTACGGGCACAACTACCAATGGTACTTTATTGCATAGTATAGTCCAGCATGGATTATCCCCCATTCAGTTGGCTCTGGGAGACCGACCTAAAAAACTGAACAAAAATATAAGCCCTAGTCATGATGGAATCGTGGATTCTTTAAAATATTTACTGTTTCATGAAAATTTTATTAAGCCGTATGGGGAGGAATACTTACTTGTCTCTCTCTTAACGAAGTCATTTTAGTAATTTTTCTTATTTTTAAAGAGCGCCAATGGGGTGTGGTGCCGGACCCTGGCTGCCGGGGTTGTCCACACGGCAGTGCGGTATTGACCTCACTGCCGCGTGTGCATTGCGGCTACCCGGGCCGGGTACCACGCCCTCTCATGACCGAAAAATGTCATATGTATCACAGTACGAACTGTTTATAATTTTCATGTTTGATTATAGTTTGTATTATTAATATCTGCGATGTATAATTTCAATAATTGTGATATGTCATTTCGATGTTGTCATCTGCTGGTCACTGTGTAATATTTTTTGTACTTGTGTTTTCATATGATTATAATCTCGATGTATCTTTTAATTTCTCCATTCGTGGAGGTTTTAATAAAAATTATTATTATTATTATGAAGCGTGGTTAACTTTTCATTAGAGATAACGCAAAACAATCAGAGCCGCGTGATCGTTTCTGTGTGCACGAGATCCTTTCTCACTATGTTACTTCCATTACGCAAGACCTCTTTGTGTTTGGAGTGAGGGTTTTCTCTTGACGTCGGGTCAGTCCGATCAACCAAAGCTAAGATAAAGGGATGCAGAGGTTGTGTGGCTTAGAAAATCAAGACAGGCTTGTGTTTTTCCACCTTTGCTCTTGATATATTATATTTATGTATTTTTGTCCAGAACCACTTCCTAGTAGTCATAACCCTGTCCCACACTCAGAGAGAGAGAGAGAGAGAGAGAGAGAGAGAGAGAGAGAGAGAGAGAGAGAGAGAGAGGGGGGGTAATATACCTATTTTCGATATGATCCTATTGTCGATAGGGTGGGCAAAAACACTGTTATTATCACTTGCTAATCTATCGTTTTATACGACGAGTTACCAGTCCATGAACTGTAAAATTTGGTGCAACGATGTCAAGCTCCGTTCACCAGCGTCGCGGTTGCATGGGTAAACGCGTATTTTGGTTCATTGCGCGCAGCAAAAAGCACACTTTTCAGAGGAAGCGCACACTTTTTATTCTAATCGCAGAGGCCCCAGCGTTTTAGATTTTTCATAAAATGTTTTCATGCTTACTTATACAAAAAAGATTGTTGGCCCCGCTGACCCACTCCGAACTTTATCTGTGAATAGATTTCAATTGCTATATCGAGAATAGGAACATTATTTTTACAAGCGCGTCACTAGAATTGAAGAGACATGTCTTGCACAGACTGCCTGTGTTCGCCAAGAGAAGACAACTTTGGTTAGGTTTTACCTTGGAAGTACTGCTTAGAACATGAAGTCTCTGATTTATAACATTAAATTTTCCTTTCCATAGTTAGGGACGCATTGGGCTGCATTTTGCAAAGCGCACGGCTCAGCTTATCGGTACATCGAGTGTATATATATATATATACATATATATATATATATATATATATATATATATATATATATATATATATATATATATATATATATATATATGTGTGTGTGTGTGTGTGTGTGTGTGTGTGTGTGTGTGTGTGTGTGTGTGTGTGTGTGTGTGTGTTTTGATTTTAGTGCTATAAGGCAAGTGTATGAATATGATACAGGCCACACCACTATGGGCCGTATAATAAAGTAATCAGAAAGTGCTGTAAAAGGCCTGCTGTTGTCAGCGACACTGCTGAATCTCTGTTGGAACATTTGGCATCTGTTGTCGATACAAAGAATATCAACTCTCACTGGGTACCATATAGCAGAACTGTTCGTTTCGCCCCCTTTGTTCTCCATATATGGCACGCAGTGCTCGTTGATATTCTTCGTATCGACAACAAACCATACTTTAACACACACACACACACACACACACACACACACACACACACACATATATATATATATATATATATATATATATATATATATATATATATATATATATATATATATATATATATATATATATATATCACAGTTCCTACTTCCACAACATTCAAAAGTTTCCAAACAGCACCAATTGCGAAAATAAAATGCACCTTTTCTTTCATTTTTTAACAATGAAAATAGCAAATATGTAACTATGTACAAAAAAGTATATATGATAATTGTGAAAGGCTGGTTATTAGTCAAGTCGGGGAAATTTGATTTTGTGACAAATTTGCAGGCGCGATTAAGGTGCCTGCAAGCTTCCGTCTACTATATTGTAAGGTGGCGAAGGTATCAATCGGATTAAAAGCAGACAATTATTGCGGTGACTGGATACTATTCATTCATTTTAAAAGTGGTTAATACGCGTGCCATCTTTTTTGCAGTGCAAAGCTGACCTGATTCTCCGAAACAACCGGTTGCCTTCGTCTGATATCAGGCCGAGGTGGGAGGCGTGGAAGGGCTCCAACCAATGAGCATGCAGTTATAACCGGCTGCACTCCTAATACTATTTTTTTTTAACTCCCGAGAACAATAGAAAAGCAGAATCCACTTAATAAAAATGTGCTGATAACATATACAACAATTACAGACCTATCTTCTTACTAAGCTGTGTTGGTAAAGTACTTGAAAAAGCTGTTTTAAAGCACATTTTCAATCATTCCACAGACAATCTGTTGATTTCTGCCAACCAGTCTGGCTTTACTCCTGGCAACTCCACTGTCAATCAATTAGTTATTGTCTGTCACGAATGATGTCTAGCTTTGGGTCAACAAAAAGAAGTGCCCGTCGTATTCTTATATATAAGTAAGGCCTTTGACAAGGTCTGACACAAGAGCCTTTATGCAAACTTGAGTAAAATGGAATCGTACATAATTTACTCAGATAGTTTTCGAGTTACATAAATGACCGTCCATAGAGTTTTGTAATTAATGGTCAGCGTCCAAGCGTCCCCCAGAGTTCTGTTTTAGGACCACCTCTGTTTTTTAAAGATATATTTATGATATTGTGGACCTTCTCCAAAGTAATATCAAATTATTAGCCGATGATACATTTCTTTACTTAACAGTTGATAATCCTGTGACTGCTTGTGAATTTAATAAATTCTAATCGTTCCTCCGTTGATAAATGGGCAAATGACTGCCTGATTACCTTTTACGGCATGTCTTGAAAACTGATAGTTTGATAATTCCACGCAAGACTACTCCTCCAGCTCACCCCCTCTTAAGTTTCAAGTTCTCACTTTGCAGGAAGTTAATAGCCATAGACACCTTGGCGTCACAACACGTACAAATTTGCGGTGGATCGATCATTTAAGGGCTATTATTGTTGAGACAGGGAAATTATTGAGTATAACGAAGAGTTTACAATATCGCCTTGACCGCCGAACTCTAGAAACCATTTAAGTCTCGTACATTAGATTTATTTTAGAGTATGGAAGTCTTGGCTGTAATGGCTGCACGATTGCAGACGTCAAAAAGCTTGGAGTGGTTAAGCTTACTGCAGCCCGAATAGTTTCTGGCGCAATGCCCGGTACTTCAAATGATAAACTATATTAGGAACTTGGATGGCAGACGTTTGCTTCTCTTAGGGGAGATGCTAAGTTAATCCTGATGTATAAGATCGTTAACAACCTAGTCCCAAATTACCCACAATCAAAGATTGTCAATCCTGAAAGGTCTACTCACAATACTCGTCAAATGTTTGACCTACCTTCTTTTAGAGCTTGCACTTATCTGTTTAATAATTTATTCTTTCCATCAACAGTTCGCCTCTGAATTGAGCTGTCTCTTCATATTCCCAATCACCATCGCTGTCAATTTAAATCTGAAGTTCTTACATTCTGCTCCCGGCAGAATCCGTTGTCGGAATTGTATAACTTTGGAAACAGATATGCTTGCATGTTACATACTTTTTTACGCTTGGGCGGCAGGCAGTTGAACTCCCATCTTGTTAAAATTGGTGTGAAAGTTAGTCGTAAGTGCTCGTGCGGTGAAGCTTTTTCTTGCCCACTATGTATACCGCGGCGCGTTCAGAACGTCATACAATCGTCTCAAAATATGAGAAAGATCTTTTTTCTTTACAAACGGTTTTATACGGCTCTCCAGTTTGTTTGCTTTTAGAAAATTTTCAAATTTTTTTCGGCGGTTCAAGATTAATTTTTTTCTCCTCTTTTTTTTCGCCAAAGTTATTGGCTAAGTTAATGTAAGTTTATCAGAATATATATGAGTATTTCTACTTGCAATTTAATGAATTCAAATAAATGGATAAAATTTTCTGAAGTATGCCCCTCTTTTGTCCGCCATTAACGCCTTCTGGAACTTGTTCTCGTTACATGACTGGACAACTCTGAACATTGACCGTTAATGTAACGTGTGTGTCACGCAACGTCCTGTTTATATGTCGTTCCCCTTTCTGCAAGACGGATTAATATATACCATTGTCTTTTTCCCAATTGCTGCATATTATTTGATGTACCAAATTATAGTTTGCCATAGCAAGATTCGTTTAAACCACAGCAAGGTGTTGTGCGTTCTGAGCGGACAGAGTTGTTCATTGCGTTGTTTGAAGGTACAGAGAAATCATGCAGAAAAAGCGGATTACTATTTTTCTAGGTGGGCGGGCATCCAATAAACCACCTGGTGGCAATAACTCTTCTCTCTCCAATAAACTGAGTGGGCGTTGCTTGGCTTCTTACAGCGGTCAGTTTTATTTCCTCGTATATTTCCAATGACCCCGAGTTTGCACCGAGAGGAACCAACAGGCCTACAGTCTGTCTGAAGACTTAATGGGACCCCTGAATTTAATTTTACAGATAACACTAGGTCTTAATATTCCTGTATGATTTCTCTTTGCCTTACCAACTCACACAATTTTTCAAATAATGATAGGAAACAATGTATATGCATTTAAATATAAAGATACGGTGTTATCTGTAAAATTTAATTTAGGGTTCCCATTAGGTATTCACACAGACTGTAGCTGCATCGAGCTGGTGTTCTGTTGACACTGTCCTGCTGCCGACAATGAGCTCGCTGTTCAAATGGCCAAGCGGCAGGTGTTCATGTGTTTGCGTTTGACTTCGTAAGAGATGCCACACCAGGTTTACAAAGTTACACGCGGACATCACAGCCCACCGACATTTTTGTTCAAGATTTTATATCTGTAGGTCAGTGGCTCCGGTGGACTTTCCAAACGTCGATGCTTGGCATGTCTGAATGAAGCAGGCGTAACTGGCTATTTACCACCTTACAACCATTTTTCAGGTGCCTGACTCCACTTGAGTCAACTATTAAATCATTTCACGTCTCCTATGCAAAGGGGAACGCCCTTTGAGCTAATTTTAAAATTATAATCCCGGTGCTAACATTACCATTTTAAACGCGTTTGACGCACTAGAGTTGACTTTTTAATTATACTATGGTTGCTATGACAACCGTTTAAATTGCCGGATCCCACTAGAGTTGTCATTGAAATCTTGCCATCATTGCTATGCAAAAGTTCCATGTTCGTTTTTCCTTGGGTTTGACGTGTATTCTTCTTTCAACTTGATATACATTGGATTACTGTCTTGTAAACCTAAAGCTATTCATTTTAAAGACCAATCCGGTCTGTTGGATGGACACAGTATTCCACCTTCGGTATAGACTTCGATACAAACACACACCAAACGGGACTGGAATCGTCCGCGGGACTCTGAATCGAGCACATTTATCGATTTGCATAATCCTTCGTCCGTGATCGTATTTTTCGTTTAATTATGCCAAAGTATCAACACATCTTTCAAGCAACTCCATTAATAGCGGATCCAAACCTCAAGCTGTACCGATCCTGCCTGCATAAAGTCTATCATCATGTTCTTCCAGCTGGTTCCAGGTTGCTTCGCACACCATTTTATTTATATTATACTGTTTAAATAAACATTTTGTCGAAAAGATTGGGTGATTTGAGTCCTGTATCGCATCTTTTGACCATACACATGCACAAAAACGGCGACGCTGTTGTGGGTGGACACTATACCTATGTGGTGATAGGCATACCGGCGACGCGGGAATAACGTCTGATGTGACGCCCCCGTGTTGGCCTACAGTTTTGACCCGACCAGCTCATGCGCTTAGCCTCGGGTGTCGACCCCCTTTAAAACAAGTGAGGTAAAAGTCTTTAATTACCGACAAGTATACTTGGCAAACATGACTCGATTTCTCACTGTATGGCCATGGGTGGAAAATTTATCGTTTTGCCAGGAAAATGTAAAACTTTGGCCTTGGGGGGGGGGGGGGGGGGGAGGGGGCGGCTTGGCATAAAATTATCGTGAACAAGGCATGAAGGGATGCTACCTACCCTTTTGAAGCCTTAGTACCTACCCCAACCCATCCCATCCCTCGTTGTTTCATATTTTCACCTGCTAAAGCAGACAATATCTTGATACTTTTACCTGCCAACAATTATACTCATGTTCCAATTGCCAGATACAATAATGCCCAAAGGGCGGTAGATGGGCATGGCATATCATTAATTGATTTGTGTATCGCTGGTGGTGTTAGGATCTTAAACTGTCGAAAACTGGGATACACAATAGGTAAATGCACATGTCACAACATGAATGTAGCAAAACCTACACGTATGGACAGCATCATAACGCACTATTTTACGCTATGATTACATGCATGCCCATCCACCAGTTTTCCGACCATTTAATGCTTATATGTGTGATATTAACTGTTGTCCCAATTATTTTCATTTTGACAAATCTTTGCGCAATAAATATAAACTAAAGCTAAAAACACTCCCAATTAAAACAGTGTTGAGAAATACCGACTCGCATGTCTTCCAAAGGGTCTCAGAAACGGTTTGGAAAAACACGACACGTTTATGAGAAAGTTGTAAACTTAAAGCCGCCCCTGGTATCAACATAACGTTGGGTGATTTGAACAATACTTCTGAAAACGCTGGGAAAAGACCACCAGTCGAATAGAAAAAGCAATAAGAAATTATTACCTAATTATGCCAATAAAGACTGTTATATTCTTTTTCAAAAACGTAAAAAAATATTTCTTCGTCAATTATCCTCAGATCCTCACAATCACCTATTACGGAAATCATATTACGCCACATACAACGAAGTTTTCGTCAGTTGAGCAATCTGTGAGTGGATTGTGAAAAACAGTAAAATAGACTCTTAAAGCCTACCTCAAAATGTCAACTTTAAGGAATAGTGAGACTTGGTTTAAGAGCTGCAAAATGTAGTCAGTCCTAAATCAGACCCTTCCAAAAAAAATTGAACCAATCCAATGGTTCAGACATTTAACAAACATTATGTCGGATGAATCCAAAGCAAAGAACAGTCCTTTATTGGAAGAGACACGTAACAGTTTAAATAATCCTATGTCACCTACATTTTCTTAGATATGAAATTGTATTGACGGATTAAAAATGGTTAACTTATATTGAGAAGGGGTATTTCTAGGCACTTGTATTATCTAAATTGCTCTGTGCCGTTTTCAAAAATCGTATACAAAAGTACATGGCATATCGCAATCCTAACCATAAATTGCAAATATGCTTTATAGAAAACTCGAGCACAAGTGATCATACGTTTATTGTTCGATCTTGTATCGATAAATGTACCAAAATTTCTGGCTAGATGAAATTTCTCAACGTGTGCTTTATCAATGTATTAAAAGCATTTGATGCGATATGGTACGATAATTTGTTTTATAAATGCTGAACTACCACATTTTAGGATTTATTTATGATATTTTAAAAGACATATATAACAATACGTCCATCCCGATTAAATTTTATTGAGGCCTATTTGGGAAAATCGTCTGAAGCGATGGCGTAAAACAAGGGTGTGTTCTGAGCCCAACGTTATTTAATTTATTCATTAATGACTTGCGAGGTATTTTTGCAAATGAATGTCACCCAATCAGTCTCCTTAGTTAAAGACTAAATTGTTTACTGCCGACGATCTGGTGTTCATTTCCGAAAATGAACATGGCCTGCAATGTTGCCTGGACAAATTAAATTCATATTGTAAAAACTGGAATCTAAATACAAATGTGGGAAAATCAAAAGTAGTTATTGTAATAAGTTAGACCCCCCCCCCCAAATAAAACCCAGTAAGTTTTTATTGGCAGTAAAGAATTAAAAATAGTTTCTATATAAACCTTCCTCGCTATAGAGATGACTTTTAATGGGAATTTTACAGCAGCCATTCAAGAAGTATCTTGGTAGCTTTAAACGGACTGTATTGGATGAAATTAATCTTGAGTTGTTTGATAAATTTGTTGCCCCTATATATACATGTATCGATGCGAAGCGTGGGATGCAATGCCATATTGCTCATTAAAAAGGCATTGGCCAGGACAATATTTTATGTTATTTTAAGGCAGAACTCGAAAAGCTAGATTTAAGTTTTTTTTAATAGATCCTAGGAGTGAATTCCACAGCATATAATATAGTGGTGTAAAAAAGTGAGCTCGGAACATTGCCATATCCTTTGAACATACTTGAGTGTGTGTGTGTGTGTGTGTGTGTGTGTGTGTGTGTGTGTGCGTGCGTGCGTGCGTGCGTGCGTGCGTGTGTGTGTGTGTGTGTGTAAAAACAGGCACCGAATCAAAAACTCTGATCCCACAAAAAACAATGTAAAGGCTGAATACTATCATCTAATATCTCGAAGTAGCTCAGTGCTGTTAAAAATTGTTTGACATTGATCGAATGCGACGCTATTCGGAATAATGTTGGTGACGAATTTGGTGATTGTCTCCAATATGATACAACAATTACTGCAAGAGAAATTTCCTTTCCAAAAGCAAAGTGCTTTTTCTGACCAATCTTTATTCGACCCGAAACTAAGAGCATATTCAAAATTAAAATCGAAATTTGAAGTAGAGGAATATTTACTTGTGGTGAAAAGAGTGGAGCAAGGAGGAACTTTACTCGTTTAAGGATCAGTGAACATAATCTGAATATAGAAAAAGCTTGACACAAGAGGCCAGTCAGAGTACCTATAGATGACAGAACATGACATTTATGTCTCAACATTGAGGGAGATTTTCATTAATTGTTGAAATGTCTTACATTTGATGAAGCCAGAAAAATAATGGGTACTTTGTCGGAATTCTGTGTTAACTTTTCATATTTGATTTCGGAAGATAAATTCACAGCATTGATGAAATGCGACGGCGGGGAAGTAATTTGGAACTAGTCAAAATTTATGATGGGAATGAACAAATTTATAGGTAAATTAAAATAACAATAACTCAATTTGGATGCATGTGTTACAGGGAACTTAAGACTTGTTTTGCATGTTGGCGACGCGGACTTCTCTCCCGCAAGGCGGACTCTCACCCGCTTTTTAAGAGTATTGTATTGCGGGTTTGACTTGTCCGGCTTCGGGGCAACCTCGGAGCCCATATATGTTGGTTTATTTAATTGAGCTCTTCCTTCATTTTGCATCTTTTTGAATGGGATGCGGAGAGAGGCTACGTGGAAATAGCTAAATATTTAATGTGTATCATATTTGGGGGGAAAGAATGTCAACGGTTGTAGTCTTTGCTTGTTTGTTTGCTTTCTTTGTTGTTCATTTACTACCATTTATGTGTGGAATATGTTTTCCAGCAGTCCGTTGTGTGTACATGTATTTGTAAATATGTCATACTGTTTTATATATGGCAAAGTGCCTTTAATATGTGTAAAGGTAGAGCCAATAAAGATTCATTAAAACACCTACTCACCTGCTCATCCTTATTGCCTTCTTTTGTGTGATTGGCTGGATATGGCGCCGATACACTGACAGATTATAACAGGCAGTCTGCAGTAACAAGTTTGACCCCTGAGCATTGCATAAGAGTCTGGACTACAGTTAATTTTGTTTGTATGCATGTAATCGTTACCAGAGGGCAGTGAAGATACAAATTTATGCAATTATATTATAGTCGGTTTAACTTTTGCCGCTAGAATTACCAAAAGCGCCCACGTATTAAGTCTTGGTTACTCTTGCCTCTAAGACGGTGCATTTCTACTTTAATTTTCTTATTATTTATACCGCAGGACGTTAACAGATAGCATTGGTGCTTTGAAGTCACAGAAGCAGTCGAACGCTTGACGAACTATCCGTGTTACAGACAACGTCCATTGTTGCATAATTCAAATGCTATAAGATATATGAAAAACTGCTGTCATCCACCATTTCTACAATTGTGTCATGGACGTTTTGGCACTATCTCTAACGGTGGGGGGGGGGGTGTTTTTTTTTTGCAATCAGTATAGTTGCTTTCGTTTCCGTGCAATTTAAGAGGCGGAGGAAAGTCCTTCAGCGTCAATTGTGGCATCAACTAAATGAAGAGCATATGGATGCGGAAGCGCCTCGGGATCCAGCAAGGCGGCCGTTTGCGGGTCTGGCTTCCTGTGTCCGTTGGGTACACACAAAAATTAATTTCTAATGCATGACAATAAGAAACATGATAGAAGTTTTGGTTTCCTAAAGTTCGTTCTGTCACTCTTTCTTACCGCCTGAACTTTGGATTTTGCTTGGAGACTACTGTAACAGCAAATCCAAACTGATGCATGGCCCCATTACTGAAATTAATCCTTTGGTTTGGAATAATGAATATTTTCAAAACTATGCAAAGAAGAGGCAATTGAAATTTTTAATCTTCTCGATCTTTAAGCGTATTTTAGAAAGAGGTACCCTTTTAGGTAATAAGATATGGGTTTGCACCATGGGCCACTCCCATGGCATGCAAATAAAAGTGGACGAGTTTCAGTTTAGGCTAAATTCACTTGATTTCCCTCACAGTACACGTACTCTTTTTTATGGAAATATGTGCAAGCCGGTTACTGTCTCATACCTTCACGCTTAAACGTAATCATTTTTGCGTGCATAATAAATCAACTTACGTACTTCATAAGCTGTCTACTAGGCAACTTACTATTATAGTACAATTGCCAAGCAGCTTTTTAAGGATCAAGTCTTGTAGCAAATGGCAAAAAACCCTCCCAACAACTGGGTTGTAAAGGCACCCAATATCTCTCACTGTTCATTTTGAACAGTACTTTTTCCCAGTCCCAACGGTGCTCCAGTGTGGAGAGGTTATACTGTGAAACAGACGTTGGAATTGTCTGTATATCTGATACTAACTTTTCTTGATACATAACTTTGAAAATGTTAAATGCTTGTACTCAGCATAATTTCAAATGCTTTGCACAATTTTTTTATGTGCACTATACTGTTGCAAGCAGCAGTAAGTCCTGAAGATATTGAAGCCTCGAAGTTTGAAAAGGGTCCCAGATTTCAATGAAGACATAGTACAAATATCTTGTGAACAAACATACTGATTTGCTCATACAGACAAATAAAATCTTTCTTTCAGAGTATTAAAGATAACAATCATGTTAATACAAATTCAAATATTTGATTTATGCTTTCAATGCATTCAATGAAATGAAAATGACAGTTAAAAATATCAATTTATGCTGAGTGGACCAACAGACAAACTTCGGTATTTTATATCTTGAATATCGACAGAAGTATTCTGGAAAGAGAATCAGGAGCAATTTCAATTCTTCGGTTTTTGAAATAGGTGAATCCAGGTAAATGCACATAAAAGTTTAATTTATGTTAATTAGGTACTCTTAGATCATTTTAATGTTCATCAATTCAAAATTATTAAGATGAAGGGGTCAGTCAAATATTAATTCAAATAATGGTGTTGAAAATGTATTTTACTACCATTGCACAAAACCTAAAACGCTTTGAATTTTACAAATTTGCAAGGCACACAGATAGGGTTGCTGTCAAGCAAATTTTAATTTTAGTCATTGATAATCGAATCGCGCTCACGTGCAAACACACGCATGTATGACAGTCCTGGTTTAATCTCCTCTAAAACAGGTCGATTGTTGCATGCAGACCTTACCTACCTACCTACCAGGTGTGAGCAACACAAAATAGCACAAAAACAAAGGGCCAGCGCGTTGTTACCACTTTGTCAGCACGTTCGAATGCCTACGTTGAAATGTCATATTGCAATGTTATTTACACCCTTAATTCAAATATAGGTATGATTACACCATTGCGGCCAATCAGGTGCTGGTTACCGTGCTGAATAGTTCTTGGTTTTCTTGTGCTCACACCATTGGGACCCATTTATCTGTGTTTAGCCCTCTCTTTCAGTTAGAATATGATATGAAGTCATAAGGCTGGTTATGTTGTTTGGTTTGACAGATATTTTTTCCATGATGAATATTGTAAATAGACGGCGAATCATATATTCATGCCCAGTGAAGTAATGCTGGCAAGCTGTGCTCGGAGAACGTGTTTCCTGAGTACAACGGGTAAAGGCTGGCATAACTTTTGATTCTATCTATAGACTCGCCCTTTTTTACTTGCATGTTTTCATTGAAAGGTGTCTGCACAACACCACTCGCATACTTTATTTGTAAAAGTGACACAACAAAGGTAATATGCCTTTATGCTAATGTGAAAATACAGTGAATATAATGGCGGTTCCATCTCTATATATCTCTCCGTATTAACAGATGAACAGAATCACCACATGTAGTCGTGTTCATTAAATTATTGTGTTATTTATCCTGAATGTCACTATGAACGAAAAGGTTCTCTTCAGTCTTGGGTCTGATCGGACGTGACCTGGCGGGATGATGCGTGGTAATTTGCTTTCATCCCCCCCCCCCCCCCCGCTGGTTTTACTAAGATGTACTTGAGCACGTTTCGACAAAGGGTGCATATGTTACCCCCCCGACAGATATAAGGGCACCGAGGGGCTTCGCTCAAAATCATGCATCAGCAAATGAATTTCCGGACGCTGCTGTCTTTATAGACAGGTTATTGGACGGCGCCCAACTGGGCGTCTTGAAGCAGGAACTGGTGTTCCCTACGGGCATAGAGACTGAGGCACTCTGCATGGAAGCCATTGTGACATTCCCGCCATCAGCCCATCGCCTCGTTATGTAAAAGCAAGGTTAATTTTTGCTGGAAGATGACTTAACCATACAGTAATACTTCCTGTTTTCTTACCTTTTATGCCGTGCATTTTGTCTTCAAGCTGACAAATATGTCTTGATTCTGCTCGCCAAAAATGACATTGAAGTCGTTTTTGGCCAAAATAATTCAGTGTCTAAAATTTATTTTTTCCTTCACATACAAATATGCTTTGTCTGTTGTCAGGTTGGTTTGCATTGTTATCATCAATGTCTCTCATGACCCTACCTTTATTACATAACATGTTTGTTAAAACAACATTGTGTTCTTAAAACAAAAGAACTTGCAGAATCTTCACGCGACATTTGGAAACACCATTTGCCGACATCCACCAATAGTTTTAAGCCTTTGGTAATTGAGTCAACAGCTTCCCGCCGCCCTTTGAGGTAGCTGTTGATCACCAGCCTACATGCATTATTCCTAATGAGCGATACTCAAAAGTCAAGCCACAACAGTTATGTTATAATGACTGAAAAATCAAACCCTGTTTTAAAAAAGGACCCTTATCATCTTGGAATTTAGAAATGAAACCAATCCTACTCCATTGCAACAGAAATAAGTGATAGTTTCAACATTTTAAAACAAAATAGCCCAAACTGTTGTCATGATCAACTGTCTTTGTATGTTACGAGGTGGCGAATGTTAAATGTCAAGAAGCCTACATAGCAAGACTTACGAGAGTAATGGCCGCAGTACAAGTGTGCAAAGCTTCAATTGTGTCACGGACTTTTTTTTCATAAAATGCTTTAATTTACTTCACTTGCCGCCAGTACAGCTCCGTATCTTAAGTGTAATACCTAATAATCTTAAATTTGGACCCAGCACTTCTTAAGTCAACACAAAAATGTATCGTGTAGTTTGGAGTTGGCCCCTGAATACGAGCCGGAATGCAAAGGTCCGTGCTATTCCCTGACCATATAGAGTAACGGCTTTAACACATTCCAACCGATAAGCCGATTGGCTTGCCGTCATCTTCTCTTTGACTTTACTTTACAACATTGCACATGTACAATCAATATCATACAACAAACGTACATCAAAACATTCATGGTTATATCCTTCGTTTAAGGCCAGGAGCTATGCCGCTGCACTTAGGCTCACCTATTATGGTTACATTTGGGTCACGTAGTTTGATAGACTAACGGGATATAAAACGTCATGTTACCAACAAATAATTGCTGAAAGCTGTTGTTGAAAGCCAGTCCATTGCATTCAAAAACTCCTTTTTGCTTTTTCATTTCATGTATGTTTATTTACACAAATGTGTTTCATACAGAGTAAACCCCAGGACGTCAGTTAGGTCATACTTTATTGTTCCTTTCGAGAGACAAGATGTGGTAAGGGATGTTCAACACGGCAGACAGAACAAAAAGTTGTGAAGATATAAAAACAAGTAGAGATGGTGTTTGCGCAGAATGTCTTTAGATTTTTAACTTTAAACTCAGCAAACCTTTCAAAAATTACAATTGTCACCACCAGGCCTTAGACTAAGAAACCTGGCCCTCCAAATGGTGATTCACACTGGCAGCCGGCTTCCCACATGATGTCTATCTCCCGTCTCATTGTACTGATCAGTATGGTTGTGAGTGTCTTTATTTAACTGCAATGGCCAGAGTAGTCATTCAAAGACAGTCAGAACTATGTATTCTCACCCGAACGCTGACTCTTGCATTAATAGCTTCATATCTTTAATAAATGTATAACAAATGTTAATTTCCAGTGCTTATCATCCGGTACGTGTAAAAGCCAGGAACTCACAAGTAGCCATTCTATTGCCTCCAAGGCAATTTCCTTTCGCCTTGTGTCTGGCAGACTCTGTGCTGTTGGCATCATATGCACTCACACCAATTTGTTACCTTTTAATTTGTATATGCCAGGTGCCACAAATCACGAAGACAGCAATGTGAAATTGCATGAGGAGATACTGCCTCAAGTTTCGCACTCTGGTAATTAGGCATAATGTTTAATCTCCAATTACGCGTGGTAAACTTAATACACATCTGTGCCACTATAATTACCAGCATACTCGTGTCTGAGATTAATTCCTTGCAAAGGAAATGCCTTGCCAGTATTCTTTATGACAGAGTTGCTACTGTTTATTATAGTTATACGAGTGCGTATGGCTGCGCCCAACTAGCAAATTAAACTGACGTCAAAGGAGGTAACGTGCAAAAGAGGAAAGGACATTCATTTATACATGTTTCAACAAATTTCCAAGTTACCCAAGGCCTAACAAAAACATGTGTGGGTCCTCGTTTCCATCCGCTCTCTGCTGAAAAGGCCCGACCCTAAATAAAGTTTATGAAACACAAAAAATTGGTTTCAAGCTGCCCTTCCCTAATAAAATTTGATCGACCCCTTTGAAAGATTTTATCAAGAACGTGGCAGTCGTGTTAAGTCAACTCAAACACAGCATTTAATTTCAACTTGTCTGGGGGATTAACTTGGAAGGGGGAAACAGCATACATGCAAAGCCATGGTTGTTCGATGAAGTAGCGTAGCCCTCGGTTGTTCGGTGATCGTTATCATAATATTTTGCTAGGTCTCAGGTGTCTATTCTCCGAGCCACCAAAGCAATGGTCGTTAAAGTACTTTTAAAGCATGACTTACTATCATAACTTTACCCTGTCGATTTGGTTGTGTCTGAAGCATTTAAAATCGTTAGTTACAAATCCAGATGCAACACGATTCCTTGAGCCGACAAATCATGCACGCTCTGATTGGTGTACGCCATTTGAACATGACGCAGTGCATTGCGTGACAGTCGCACGAAAATACATTTGATCTGGATATCAAAGTGAATCACGGCCACAGCATATATCATATCATTATTGATGCTGTGGAATGTTTGCAAAATATATACTTTGGTTTCATATATTATAAATCTCCCAAGATCGTCCCAATACTATCCTCATTTAAAAACCATTGGGTGCGGAATGCACAATACTCATAATGGTGGCCAAGTCCGTTGGTTAATCCCGATTGGATATTTTGAAGAGGTAGTATCCAAAATATATATGTGATTTGAGTTAACGGAATGTTAATTTATTGCAGGAATGTAATGTGAAATATATAATGGGACTTTTTCAGTGTGCGCATTACCTAAAAATGTAAATATAGTGCCTTGAAATTACCAGTTGTTGGTGGCGGTGGGCCCCGGAATAGGAATTTTTGTGTCACACACTGAAGTCTCCCCTGGGCTATGAACTTAGTAGTAGCACTGGGTGGCCGTGTTGAGCGCCCCCATTGCATCAAAGTTGGAGCTCAGTGGAGAAGAATGCCTTGATAGTGGATACAGGTCCGAAAGTACCGGCGGGTTTTTATATAAGTGATAAAGAGTAAGATTCCGCGAGTCTATCATTGATCAGTTTAGTGTTAATTTTCGTTTGATTCATTCTGCCATCCCTTAAATCATATTGATGCTCACAGTCTAGCTTGCCACCGTGTCTTATTTGCGAACTGTGAGCGTAACGTATTTTTAACGAGCATAGTGCCTCACGTAGTGTTCCTCAATGGTACAATCCACAAATGGTCGTGTTAGTGGCCGTAAACGTATGTTGAATGATATATTATCTGACGTTGTATCGCCTCTGGATATTTTGTGTGTAAATCTTCATCGGGAATTTTAATCTGTTTATTACAGCCGTGTAAGGCCTTGTAGGCCCTATAAAGAACTCCCCATTTTTCCATTCTTCCATTTGTCTGTGTCTGACCACAAAGTCAGGAGAGAAAGAATCGGTGCCTTGTTTCTTGTTAAATTTGAACTGATTACAATTCCCCTCGTTAATCAAAAATTGCCTGGTGCATAAAGGTGTCAATATAATTCAGCAATGGACGTATGACCCTCTTTAATCTGTTTAATGCATCTCAGACTGAACCTGTTGCTTTGTGACGTAATGCGTGTTCTGACAATGCTTTGGAGTTAAGAAGCTTTAAAAACTGTGTTGATCATGATGTACACCTGGGGAAAAATGACAGCGTGACCATCAAAATCTACATTGAGTATGGTGTTGGCCACAAATATCAAAGGTGTAATTTGCTTTTATGGCACTTCAGTAAAGCATTGTTACACACTGACAGGGATTTCAAACTGTTGTCTCAACATGGAAGAATTCTCTGGTTTTCAGTAATTCTCTCTCTCTCTCTCTCTATCTCTCTCTCTCTCTCTCTCTCTCTCTCTCTCTCTCACACACACACACACACACACACACACACACACACATATATATATACTCGTACGGATAAATTCTTTGGATTTCGTGATCGTCCTGTAGTTGACTGCTTATGATGGCTTGTATACTAAAATAACGGTTAGTTTGGCATGTTAATCTGCAGGAATTTGCCTATGCTAGTTTTATAGTAATATATGTGTACTCTTGGTGTATATGCAATTTAAAGAGGGGATACTTCTTTTTTTTCACAGTAAGTTCTATTATTTTTGTGCAGTTTTAAGATAGCCCGGCCAAGCAATTTGGGTGTGAAATTACGTAATTTTGATCAACTTCTTTCTCGAAAACCAAATTTCATAAAATACAATGTATTGTCAAGTTTGAAGTGTTACTTACATCTGTTTTAGATTAGACCCTTTTATAAAAGGCCCATCTTCCCTTCAATAATGCCAAATTTTCCTTTTTAATGCATGTTTAATCTACAGGCCTATAACAAAAAGGATAGAGTTTTATGCATCAAAATACAACACGCAAGACAGCAGCACCAGTTGAATTCAGGAATCCGTGAAGCACTAGGCATTGCCTGGGCCACCGTACAAGAGATTTAATCAAATAGGCATAAGAAGAAGGGGGGGAAAGTGCAATAACAGTGAGGACCTAAGCGATTTGAACTTTAATGCATTCAACTTGGCACACATTTGATTCACCTAACCAAGAATGGCAAACCTGAAGGCTGCGTACCATCTGCCGGCGCCCCTAAATCTCATTTGACCTTGGAGCCGGTTATACATTCCACTGGGAATAATCTTGTATAGTTTGGCCATGAATGTCAACTGGACGGTTGTGTTTCTTCTGCCAGCGCTCCAATATATGCGGTAACCTTGTTGCTGGTTATATGTTCCGCCTGTAAATGGACTCGTCTGACGTAACACCTTTTAGATTTTGTATGTGTGCCAATATTTTTGCGGTAGGTCTTCGGATGTCACAAGGTGACACATTTCATAGTATTTTCTTGTTTTCAGCCCAATGTTGAACAGATCAATTCGGACACCGCCAGAGTCACCCATGTTGAGCATAGTTGTGCATTGACTCTGAAGTTAATTAGTTTAATCACTACTGACTAGAACATACCACTACATTCTACATGACGATATTTTACAAATAAAATAGATGTAGAATTAAATGCAAAATTCACACACAAAAGAACATCAGCAACTACAACTTCACTGTCACAAAAGTATTAACATAATAAAGCACGACTGCGTGGAGCTACAATTATAAAACACAAATGTTTGATCATAAGTATAGCAAGGGGTCGAAAGTGGGTCATGTGGAAAGTGGTGACCACAGGTATAGCAAGGGCTTTAAAGTGACCAATGTTCAAATGGGAGATCAGAAATACAGCAAGGCTTTTAAAGTGGGTTATATATCAAAACTGCCTTGGATCATTCTTATCAGTGTCACTGACCAACTTATGTCATTGGGTACTTACTGAAAATAGTTTATTTTAAACCGCAGCTTGATCATTTCATATCTTATTGTAAAGATGCTGAATGAAGGGTCAGGGCAGGTAACGGGTCAATGTAATTTGCACCACGTTTTTGCTATTATATTACGATTGCTCTGCCTCCGAGCGCTCCAGTGCAGTATCACTATCTAGTGATTTTAGTCTCACTGATGTGCTAAGTCAGTTAGTCACCCCCTGTGGCGTAACAGACTTATTAATTCTGTGTGCAAAAAGACTTTTTGTTTTCCCACGAATGCTTCATTCAGCTATTTCTTTGTTTGTTTCCGTGTTAATTTTTTCCTCAATTTTCTCGAACACAATTGTATTGAAACGTACGAATCGTGGCATTTTGATTGACCTAGTTGTACAATGAAGCACCCGGCTTGGAACAGTCACTATGTTGAAGATTATGCAAATTAGGGCTATTTGAAATGTTAATACTTTCAAATCTGCTAAAGGTAGCGGTACCATTTCAACTTCAATTCATAGATTTGTACTATCGATGCATATAGTGGACCACAAAGAAGTTCTAGAATTATGATTTATACTATTTAGGGGCACTTGAAAAGTTTAAATGCTGCATATCTTCAAAACGTTTATATTCCAACTTCAATTCATACGTTTATATTGTTGTCACATCCAATAAACCACAATCAAAAGTTTAAGAATTATAATTTATGCTAACTAGGGGGACTTGGAAATTTAAATGTTCCATATCTTCGAAACTATTAAAGGGACAAGTAACATATACACTTTGATAATCTTCACAGGTTTCTGCTAGAGGCACATACAATTAACCACAACCAAAAGTAGAATTTCAATTAATGTAAATAAGAATAAAACAAAAAATTGTAATCTTAAAAAAGTTAATATTTTAAAGATAAAGGTGGAAGTTTAACTTCAATTGACAGGAGAGTGACATAGCTGCATCCAATGAAATATAAACCGTAGTCGTATAATTCGAATTTATGCAAAAAGGGAAAATTTACATAATATTTATTTTGAATTTTCAACTTCCAAATTCTAATTGATAGAGGTGCCATTTTAACCTCAATTGATAGGTTTGCAAGAAACCTCCATCCAAGGAACCATGAATTCAAGTTGTTGCATTTTAATTTATGCAGAGTAGACAAATTAAGAATTTTTAAATCTTGGATAACCTCAGAGTTATTATAGATGGATGTACCATACCAACTTGAATTATAGGTTTTTTATAGAGCTCAATTGTTTAGGTCTCTTTTGAGCAGTTCCAAAAATGCTATTGTTGGAGGAAGTTAAATAAACACCAAAAAGGCAACATTGACAAGTTATCTAGACTCACAGACTACTTTGCTGAGACGCAGATCAAATTTGTCTCATCACGATTGCTCTTTCTTCATCCGAAGAAGAAATCAGACTTTCACGAACAACACGTGATATTTTCAAATAATGCTCTTTCACAAATCGCACTATTGTCCATTTAACAAAAGGAAATATACAAGCCTAGATGACCGTCAAACATATTATTATATGTACTATATAACGTAATACACATATTGCCCTTCTCTAACATAATTCCCTTCTTGTGTTAATCTGTCGTGCGTGAAATAACCGTTGGTTGTAATCGAAAACGGCCACTACCCCATCAAACCACGTCATGGGCTTTGTCTGCTTTATATATATATATATATATATATATATATATATATATATATATATATATATATATATATATAATATATATATAATATATATATGTATATATATATATAGATTTGTGTGCGTGCGTGTGTGCGTGTATATATATTTATTTATGTATATACTACGTCACATAGGCATATGTACAAAGTTACATAAGTATTACCTGGATAGTTCCACGTTTCCATAGCCATTTTCTGCAGACACATATAATCTTGATAAATGTGGGGTGTGACAGAGCTACGTCCAGCGAAAATTTGGGTGTGGCTGCAACTTTTTTTCAGGCTAAGTTTGGAAAGGTGGCAGGACATTGACAAGAAGGTATCATTTCATGGTACCAAACAATTAAATGCTTTTTACTTTTGAAGAAAAATATTTCTTCAATGTCGTTAATTTTACAAACGCAGACTCGAATTCATGCTCAGAGTCGGGTATGTGGGATAAAAACGAGAGTCTTTGCACTCTCGTTTAAAGGGGAAGTCTAACAGAACGGTCTTTTAATTAGCACGCTTTAGTTATCATGTCTTTAAGCTGTGTGAATAAATATGTGAAAACCATGTCAATTCAATGTAAATACTGTAGCATGTCCCTTAATGTGATCGCGTTTACCCTATTTTATATGAATCGGAAAAATGGCATCATTATCTTTTAGATTTATTTATTAACATTGCATACAAAATTATATAACTACATGTACAAAGTTATATAAGTATATATATACAAAGTTATGTTAGTACATAAAATTTTATATGCTAAGGATTGACCCCAACACAACTGGGCTTGGGTGCCCCTTCAACTCTCATTCGGCAGTTATAAAGCAGTGGAAGTCGACTTTAATAAGTGCAATATACGATAAGGAAGCATTGTTTAAAATTGCAAATATATGTAAAACAAGCGATACTCTTGCATCTGTAATAATGAGTCTCAAGTGTACTCTTGAAGAAAAAGAGGCCACCCCATTGGTTTAACATGGCTCCTCTAACTATTAGTTAGACACTAGTGATGTTACATAGAATGTTGTATAACATGGAAAGGACAGCTCGGCCAATGTTTGAGCAGCTACTCCAAATAGAAATGTCCTGGAAGTGAGGTAACGGAAGAGTGCGAAAAGTGTGTCTGGTATTGGGGTGTCTCTGAGCTATATAAAGAACCGTTGGCAATTAAGGGGTCAATGTAAATCCACAGTGTATTGGCGTATGGGTCACTTGCACCGCTCTGCATGTAGATACGACAGTCTCAGATTTTTGGGCATATTGGATGCTGGTCTTTCTCAATGTGAGGTTGTGGATAGACTGAAGTAGCCTTTGTGTCCCAACAGTGTACATTTGCTATCATATACTGAAAACTTGTAAAGACCTGGGACTCGGACTCAACAGAGCTTTTTATATATTGACAACTTTAGCTGTTCAAAAATTGGCAACACAGAACTGTTTGTAGATTGACACAATAAGGTTGTTTGTAGGTTGAGGCAACTCAGTTGTTCAAAGCTTAAAGTATTAACCTATGGTTTAATTGTGGTACTCTGAGTTGCTTTACGATTCAAATTCAAACGTTGTGATGACTTGTTTTAAAAATGTGTCATTTGGCATGTAACCCAATCTGTTATCTCGCACGGGATTTAGTGCAACGTCTGTGACCTTTTCTTACGCAAGAGTGTAACACTTACTCACTTATGCTGCTTCAAAAATGTAACAATTGTGGCTTCGTACCATCTAAAAGGCTCATCCACAGAATAGAGCCACTTATTTGGATGTCTTGTGTTAGGTGGTTGATTCGAATAAACAATGTATGCAGACGCAAGAACCATGCATTCGAATGGGAGACCAAAATTCAAACATGTAAACCTATGGTTCACCACTTCATTGTTATGCTTTTTAGTCATACTTTTGGTATTTGCTACTGAATCCAGACGTCTAAGAGAAGCAGGGTTCATGCTAAAAGTGGCGTGCCAATTTGAATTAAATGGCAAGTTACAAAGGGTTTGAATCAACCGAAAGAGGGGGCATGCGCAGCTATCGTGTAGAAAAGATAAAACGGAGAGTCCGTCATGTGAAAGGAATGATCAAAGTCACAACGATTACAGTGGTGGCTTGAACAGGTCATTTACAACTAAGGTTTTTTCGAATAAGTATCTGAGATGTTGTATGGATTAGATGTCATGAAAGCACCTGAGATAGACTAACTGGACATGAAACCATAATAACATGGGTGAAGAGATCTTAGGAGCACGGGAGTTCCATGTGGGAAGCAGTGGAGACAGTTTTAGGGGAACCAGTTTAAATTGGTGTTAAAGGTAAAATTGCTAACCCTTAGCTAAACCATTGGAGATGTTGCAATCAATAGTCGAGAACAGGTAGTCCACAAAATGCACATGGAAACATCTGAAGAGCAAACATTGTGGGTTTAAGATACAGACATGGTAGCAGAAAGATAAACCTAAGAGAGGATAGTAGGCATATGAGTGGAAACCATATTTTATTGAGAAAGCTCTGGAAACACTAAGAAAATTCGTTACGCAAAAAGTACGCTGGACAGTAGATAAAGCACAAAGGGCAGGTTGGGATGGAGGAAGAAGGTCCATTATTCCAGAGCATTTCAAAGCTTTTCAATATGAAGACAAGGAAAGATAAATGGACAGCACGAGGTATTGGGAAATGTTTGGTGTGTAGGGGACAAGAAGATAAAATGAAGGAGCATTTGCTGTTAGCGTGTACAGGCATGTACAGAGCAAATAGTGTAGGATTCTGCAAATAGCAGGACGAGCAACCAGGCCCTGGTAGCATTGAAGAAGTGTAGTGTTTAGCTGTTGATGAGCGTGTAACTTGGATCCTAGGTACGGAAGGAGGAGCTCCAGGGATGTATTAATTATTGATGTTTTTTTTTCCTTTTGAATAAATAGATAAGAGGAACGAAATGCCAGAATATAAAACACAAGAATAATAGGAACAGGGCCAAGAAAGGGAAGGGATCACATTATTGTTCTTTGTGCGTGACAATGGCGCAGACCAATGAATATGCTTATAGCTCTAGAGACTAGAATAGGGATAAGAGGGAAGATGATTTTTTTGTCTGGCGGTCTGCTTCCATGCAGAACCACGATGGATAAGGAGATAGCCAAGGAAATATTATTATTATTATTATCATCATCATTATTATTATCATTATTATTATTATTATTATTATTATTATTATTATTATTATTATTATTATTATTATTATTATTATTATTATTATTATTATTATTATTATTATTATTCAAACTAATCCCGGGGTTCACAAGGACGCCATCTGGAGAACAACTTTGTTAGACTCTTCTACAAGAAACATTGACACCAAGTTTTAGCATAAACTCACAGACGATATTAGGGGAAAAGTGTGAAATGACAAAGACACACAAAAATAAACAAAACATATCCCCCCCAAAAAAATCACAGCGCTAGCTACTAAAAATATTGAGGTTTGCAGGTACCCCGCCCCCTCCTACAATTTTGGGCACTTGACCAAGGGTTTCAAGAAATAATTTTTATTTATTTATTTATTTATTTATTTATTTATTTATTTATTTATTTATTTATTTATTAATTTATTTATTTATTCATCTATCTATTTATGCATTTATTTATCTTTGTTTGTAAGTTTCTTTGTTTGCTTGCTTGCTTACTTGCTTGCATGTTTGTTTGTTTGTTCCGATTTGATTTTTTAAAATTTGGCTTTAAAGCAACTTGGTAGAAGCACGTTAAAAAAACATTTCCACCAAATTCAAAGTGGGTATGGTTAACGGTTTTGGAAAAGATGTCGAAAATATGAATTGTGGATATCACTAACATTCTGTAACTTTAAGTGATTGACACGTCAGCTGAAATAGTAATGGGGTACACAATAAATGTAGTATATATAGTACACATTCTCCTGCATAGGTTAACAGAGCCAAACTGAATGCGTTGAATAGAAAAAAATATTTTACAAGCTTCATGCAGCTTAACAGTGACGTTTTCAGTGGGGAGCTCTTCTAATCTCCACGGCCAATGATCAGAAATGTAACAGCGGCCTCATGTAGCAGAGTTCGTGTTAAGATGACTTCTCTCTTACGTAGCAAAATTCACGTTAGAGTCCTAAAAAAGCGTGGCAAAGATCTGTGAATCAACGCACATAGTTCCACTGTAGAAGTCGTTTTGAATGTTAGAACGTTTCTATACCATATCTTCCTTATCAACCTCAATGACTGATGAAACCTCCAAATCTTAATATTTGGTTATATAACAGGTAAGTTCAAATTACGCAAATACCCTAATGATAATACAGTGTTAATTGCTTGGGCCACATGACACTAGTTAACAAAAATGGCATAACAGAAGCAATTACCAGACGATTAACTCATCGTATTATTCAACTGTTACCACCATTAGGCATAGGATGGAAGAATAAGCACACGATACATATTTTTGATTTAGGTGAGAAGATCCCATAAGGTAAGTACACAAATAATTATGCAATCATTAAACAAGAGTATTGTAAAAGTCCTGTCCTTAGCCTACCAAATAAAAGACAATTACACTAGAGGATTATGTCAAGTCCCTCGTTCAGTCACAACGTGCCCATTGTAAAGGTCTATTCGAAATATCAAAGTCACAGCTCAAATGGTTAACAGGGCTCAGTCGAAAGTACGCTGCGCGGGTATGGTGTAGCATGGTGTGGTGAGGTAAGGTGGGGTGTGGTGCAGGGTGGCACTTGTTGTATGGGTCAGTATAAACATAGAAATTAACCAAAACACGCTAAATCACGCCAAAACACAAACCAGTTATGCTGAACTACACCAAACGTACATTGTTTTTCCAGTTGTGGTGACATTTCAAAGTTCTTTTGTATGAACTATATAATTATGAGCGTAATAGTTTTTAAGCCCCTAATTCTCATGTAGCCCAATATTGGCTTTTTGGTGATCGTTTAAATTAGCTATTTTTTACCTTTACTTCTATGACAAAAACGTAATAAAAACGTATTAAAAAAAATTCATTGTTTAGTTATTTTTCCGACCAATTTCGGTATTTTTCCGACCAATTTGTTGCACTTTTTTTGACACGGTTGCATACATTCTGTTGGCAAACAAGAATATTGATGTAATAAAAAATTTTAAAAATATATAAAAAACCATTATGTGTAAGCAATATCTCAGAAAATATCTTAATCATCTCAGGTGTACATTGTAATTATTATTATTATTATTATTATTATTATTATTATTATTATTATTATTATTATTATTATTATTATTATTATTATTATTATTATTATTATTATTATTATTATTACTATTTTTATTATTATTATTATTATTATTATTATTATTATTATTATTATTATTATTATTATTACGGCAAGATGGCGGGTATTTCAAATGCGACAGGCGATCAGTGTATCCAAAATGATCAGAATATGGTAGATTTAATGGATATACTTCAAACAAGCTTGATCAAACCAAAGTATGAAGTTATAGAGAAACTAAAGGGAGACTTTGATGAGGTCAAATTGGAGCATACAAAGAGAAATTTGTTCGATTTGGCTCGAGGTAAGCTTACTGCCTCAGTTGGAGTGGACGATAAAAGACAAGAGGGAGACGAGGAGGTCAAAAACATGAGATTAAGAGAAAGACGAGGAGAAAATGGAAAGAAGAAGATTTCCGAAGATATGGTCAGTCTGTATTTATATGTTCATGGTGCGCAAAACGAGTTTCCAAAAGATGTGATTTCTAATGGAAAGGGACTGAGAACAGCATCATCAAGTGTTGAATTGGGAAATAGAGAACAGCTTCATGATAACGATGGCAATTCAAACCCCACTGCACCCTTTTGTGATTTGGCAAGTGAAATAGTGACTATCAAAGCTGAGTTAAACGCACAGAAAATTGAGAATATTGCCCTTAAGGAAGAAATAAAGGAAATCCAAGCCTCATATAGAACCCTTAAGGCTGATTTAGAAAATTTACAACTGAAATATCAGGTTGAAATGGCCCAAGTGCAAAACATAGTGGGAATGGACACAAGTGGTGAAATAGCGACCCAGACAGACGTGCCTCCAGCTGTACAAGAAGTCAACGACAAAACTGTGAAAAACCAAAGTACGCCAACCGAGAAAACACACGAGGAGGGGCCTGAAAGAACAGAACCAGTAAATAATGCACAATCAGAAACAATTCCTAATACGGGAAATAACCGTGTAGATGGGAGTAAAGCTGTGCCTGAAAAACTTAAAACTACTGCTTGGGTAAAACAAAGATCATTGTTTGCCCCCAGTGGTACGCATGTAACTCAGTTGACCTCTGAACTTAGTGGACATCCCCCAGCCAAAGTGAAAGCCCCTCAAGGAGCCCCTACACAACCCATTCCTGTTGTCCCCATAACAGCCAGAAAAGACGCCACCGAGCAGACATTGTTTTCAGATTTTGTGAGAGTGGGCAGCAGTAACATGGATGGGCATTTTAAAGAGTGGTTAAGTAAAAATAAATACAGGAACATGAAAAAGAATGACAAACCGAATAGCTTAGCTGACAGCAGCAGTCAAAGCGCCACTCGCTTGAGATCGAACTCTCATTTGAAAAGTCATGATAAGCAAAGCTCAAAACTCAGAGGTCTGCCCAGGGTTGATACAAAAGTTATGGCCCTGGTAGGAGTAGCAGTCGATACATCTATAAATGATATTAGGCAACACATGGCTACCCATGATATTAGACTCGTTGGGTGTGTCATTTTGAGGCCACGTAACGGTAGAGACATTGCGACGGCCAAGATAACTGTACCAACCTCGGACGTATCAATATTAACTGAGGATACCTTCTGGCCTGATGGAATACGTTGCCGCGCGTGGTATTCATACAAGAGATATGACAGACGTTATCATGATTATCATGATTATCCTAGTCAGGAACAGTACAGTGATCGCCACTCAGGTGGAAATCACAACTGGGCACAAGGAGGAACTTATTCCCATGATGGTTGGGATGTTAAAGTTTAATAGAGTATACAATGTTCACAATAAAATTCGTGCAGGAGTTGAACTCTGAAGGTACTCATGAGAAACTGGTACATGTATTGGCTTCTTGTCAGTGGTGCTTGTGTGATGTACTACCTACCAAAGTTAATCAGTATCATCTACTATCTAGTTAATTTGACCACAAAATTTTCCTTTGACTATGTGTGCATTCAGCAAAAAGTATCATATGTATATGTGTTTGTTCATTACTGTATATGTATTTACACTTTTCATGAGCTTGAACATTGCTACTTTTAACTTGAACGGCCTTACCTCATCTGAGCCTTTCTTGAAGGAGATTCTTGCAAAAAATGATATTGTGACTGTAAACGAACACTGGCTGTACCCATGCGAACTTTCTAGGCTTGAAAATATTCATGAAGATTTTTACGTGCATGCCAAAGCATGCTCAGAGCTTGATTCAAGTAGATGGTCTTCGGGCAGAGGTAAAGGAGGGGTTGCCATCTTTTGGCGTAAGAATTTTAACAGAAATGTTACCGTTATCAAAGATATTATGTTAGATCGCGTGTGTGGTATTAAAGTACGAGTGGACCACAATTGTGAAAACATCTTTGTATTCGGTGTCTACATGCCTGTACAACAGTCTCCTTATTTTATGGAGGTCTTAGATACTTTGGAAGAAATTGTGCAATCATATTCAACGGTTGGTCAAATTATTATTGCAGGTGACATGAACGCACAATTGGGTTACCTTGGAGGTCCGAAAGGTCTTGACTCCCCAAATAGAATGGGCTATCTGGTACACCAGTTTTTGGTACGAGATGGGTTAATTTCACTAAACACATCTAGTAAAGCCAGATTGGCAGCCCATACTTTCGTGTCATATGCAAGAGGCAGATCATGTATTGATTATATATTTACCTCACCTCGACTCTATGAATGTCTAAAAGGGTGCTATGTAGAGGATGACAGTATGCTGAATTTATCAGACCACATGCCTGTGTGCGCTGAATTTCAGAGCCTGAATATTCCGAAAGCATATAAATGTAGTAGAAACAAATATTTGAAGTGGTCTAGCTTAGATAGTGAACAGATTATAGAGAGGTACACTAATAAGGTAAAAGAACAACTACTCCTAGAAGAGTTACCTTCGAAACCAATACAAAATAATAATGATATTGACATAATGGTATATTCAATGGTCAGAATCATGAAAGAGACAGCCGAAAAAAATATTCCTACTTCTAAATATAGACACTACCAAAAACCGTACTGGAACGAATGTGTTAATGAATTTAAAAAGCAAAAGATGGATGCGTGGATAGAATATAAGAATGCAGGAAAACCTAAAGATCCTAATAATGAAATTTATTGTAGGTACAAAGAAACAAAGAGGAATTTTAGACGTGAGCTCAGAAGGGCAAAACATAACAATGATAGAAAGTTCTACATGGAAATTGATTCGCTAACCGAAATTGACCAGAAAACATTTTGGAGTATGGTTAAAATGAGTAGAAAGACGAATGTACCATGCAGCCCTTCTTTGAGAGTAGGAGATACGATTCTGTATGAAGACCAAGACATATGTAAAGCATGGGCTGCTCATTTTGAAGATTTAGGGGATCCGTCTAATAATGTTGATCAATATGACATAGAAAATAAAGTAAAAGTTGAACATGAAATTCACGTCATTGAGGAAAATATGCATAAAAAGGGAATAAGTGTTGATGTTAAAGACCCTATCTTTTATTCTTTGATCACTTTGACGAGGTTGAAACAATATGTAAACAGCTTAATCTTCGTAAAGCTGGCGGTTACGATGCAATTACCGGAGAACATATTAAATATGGTGGTAAAACATTAATACATGTGATGTTGAATGTGTTCAGAGCTATGGTCAAGCTAGAATATATTCCGTTTAATTTCAAAAAATCTGTTCTCTTGCCTCTATTTAAAGGGGGCAACAAAGACCCCTTATGCAAGGATAACTACAGGGGTATATCCTTGACTACAATTCTTTCAAAGATATGGGACTCAGTAATATTTAATAGATTAAAAGTTTGGCTACGGCAGGTTGAATACCCTCATCCGGTGCAGTGCGCCACCAGAAGTGGAGTATCATGCCTAAACGCTTTCTTCCTGATTCAGGAAACTGCCGGTTTTTTTAAAGAAAAAGGCGAAAAATTGTATGTTGCTTTTTTAGATACACGTAAGGCATTCGATACTGTGTGGATTGAAGGAATGATGTACAAGATGTACTTGTTAGGCATTAAAGGGAAGAGTTGGATTCTCATGAGAGAGAACTACAAAGATCTCAAAAGCAGTGTTAGAATTAATGATCATTTTTCATGTTGGTTTCCTGTAAAAAGAGGTATTCGACAAGGTGGGGTTCTTTCTATGTTTCAGTACACCGTCTTGCTTCATGATCTACTTTGTACTCTGGAGAAAAGTTCCTATGGATTATCACTTCATGATATTAATGTAACATCCCCAACAGTAGCAGACGATATGACAATACTAGCGTTATCGGAACAGTCCCAAATGGGTGTCTTAAAATTGTATATGATTATAGCTTTCTGTGGCTTTTTGAGCACAATTCAAATAAATCTGGTATAATGGTATTTAATGAAAATAAACATGAAAGAAAACAAAATAAAATGAAACGCATATTTAAATTGGGTAGTGAATGTATTCAGGAATGTGAGTCCTATACACATGTTGGCGTCAATATCCATATTGATGGATGTTGGCATGATTGTATACAAGATCGTATTGGTAAAAGTAGGAGAGCCCTTAATGCCATGACTGGTCTCGGTATTCGAGAAGGCGGCATTAACCCTTTAACGGCTGCTTAAATGTACAAAGCTGTATGTTTACCCACAATGCTGTACGGTAGTGAGGTCTGGTTGCCGAGTAAAAAAGACATAGACGCCCTCTCTGTGGCCCATAGAAAAGCAGCCAGGCGGATCCAAAGTCTACCGGAGAAAGCAGCTAATGCGGGAGTTTTGTGCACGCTAGGTTGGATTACCGTGGAGGGAGAAATAGCTGTCAAAAAATTGTGTTACTGTGGTAACTTGCTTGGCCTCCCAGTTACATCAAGGGAGAGAAAGATGCTTGTGAACCATCTTTTTCAATACAGGTATAAGACAAGCACATTGAATGGCACTGTAACAGGGTCTATTATAAAGTATCTCGAGAAATTTGGTCTTATAGACACAGTGATGGAAATTTTAGATCTCGGAAGGGTTTTTCCAAACAAATTAGTGTGGAAGAAAGAAGTGAAAAGAAAAGTGTTTGAAGCTGAAAAACGTGAATGGAAATTGTCAGGGACGTGTAATACTAAATTAGAATTATTTCGGAACGTGGTATTTAATATTGAACCACATTTGTGGTGGCAAATTGCACGAGAAAAACCTCAATTTTTGGGAAGTATTACGAGTACAGTAAAATTAATGTTTGGTGAACATATCTTAAATGAAAATGCCGGTAGATATTTAGGACTGCCTAATCAATCCCGTGTCTGTACTATGTGTAATAGTGGTCAAGTTGAAAATATTGAGCATTTTGTCATGGTTTGCAGCAAGTATCAGTTTTCAAGACAGAGATTGTTTCAACAAATATGTAGTGTGTTTCCGGATTTTGTCCAGCTTGGTTATAAAGAGCAACTATACATTATATTTGGTGGTATGTGTGATATCATGGAGGTGGAAAAACGCAGGAAAATTATTGAGATAAGTTGTGTTATCATGAGTTTTATGTATAAAGTAAGATGGGTCGAAAAAAGAAAAGCTATAAAATATACATGAGTATTGAATACATCCGGAGTGCCTAGCAATTATACGTATAGGTGTACAATGGAAGTCGCGCAAGCGCTCTACATGAGTTAGAGTTATGCAACCCCAGATTAATCAAATTGTAATTTGTATCCTTACACCTGTGTGTTTAAGTATACATATATATTTATATATATACATATATTAGTTTTGCTCCCTAATGTGATGATTTTTTTTTTGGTAAAATTTATTTCTGTAACTTGAAAATCACTGAAATAATGTAATTGTGTATTAACTGTATCTCTCCAGTCAAAATGGAGGCAATAAAGAATATACATACATACATTATTATTATTATTATTATTATTATTATTATTATTATTATTATTATTATTATTATTATTATTATTATTATTATTATTATTATTATTATTATTATTATTATTATCATTATTAAAAGTTAAAACAGATATTTGTGTTCTTGTGTTCAGTTATATTCTATTCTGTTCTATTCCAAATGGTACCCGTATTGTTTTCCACCAGAGAGCATAATTAGCACGAATGTATCCCTTTATTATCATCAAGCACCACGAATACTTGTGGGCTGATTCGTCTCATTCACATAAATTCTAATTTACAGGTGTTGAATCCTATACTTCGGATCATTTCAATGTAATTCGGCCATCCCAGGTCTAAATTATGGTGTAGCTCAATGTATTTCGGTGTTTATACTGACCGCAGTTATAGATTATTTCCGCCTTGGTATGAGTTGGCAGGCCTACATGGCAAGGAGCTGTCATTAAGAATTTATTGGTGGACTACTGTTACTGAACAAGCAATAATTATGCCATTTTATGTTATGTGTGACATTGCAGTGTATCGGCTATCAGTATTTTCATTACTATAAATGCAATAAATAATCGATGAAACTTTGTTGTGTTGGGCTTTGTGTTGTTGTCAAACGTAAGCCAAATAGATCCATGATTTACTAATTTAATAAATTCTGCCTCATGGAAGATCGGCCATTTTCTTAACGAGATTATGGAGTATAAAGATGTTCAATTCCTATTAATATATTCTGCATTAAGATTTATCAATACTTGATCCTAAACACCCCATGGCTGGTCATAGTAAGGGTATATGTCAGTGTATATTTGTATTAGAAACATTCATAAATACATGCTTTATTTTTAGAGTGTTATATTTATGTATAGCGCGTGTGTTTTTGGTGTAGCCTGATAAGAGCATACAGTGTTGAAATTGCATAGTTTTGCTCTATCAATTTGGGCACATACTCCTGTAAATTTATCTATTTCTCAGTAAAATTCAGTCTGAAGTTCCCTAAGTGATGCCCTTTTGTTCCATATACAGTGAACCTAAAACTTATCCTCCAAATTGTCCTTATTATGTCCATATCGGTAATTGTCTTCAATTTTGAAATTAAAGTTTTGGATTTGCAAATTATCAAATTTAAACTTTGCAATCTCATACATTTACACCATATGCAGATAAAAACACATTCAGTACCGCTTTTGAGTTCCACAGTATTTTGAAGACATGGATTTTGTTCACCCTGTTTCCCATATTGTGCAATTCTGAAATATACAAAATAAAAGAAAGCCACTTCAACGCACTTGCCAAGGTTTCACTATATTTAACACTTGGCATAATAATTCTTCATTAACCTTCTGTTTTTACATCGCAGGCGATCACCACCACCACCACCCACCACCCCAATGCCCCCTCTAGAACCTAGAATATGTTTTGCCATTCAATAAGCGCATTGTTGTTCCTGTGTGTCTTTATTGTGTGTATTATCCCGTAAAGTTCGTTTTATTCTAAAAACTTTAGCATGACTCTTAATGCAATTACTATTACGCGATTTTATATGCATCCGGCGTATCGCGGGTCATGCCCTGCCTGTGAAGATACAATTATTTTTTATCATTAAAATATATATTCGTGTCACCATGAATCCGTTAGGGCATAAAAGTAAAATTAAAAGCAAAGGAAGTTATGTGACGCATCTGATGTGAAGGGGTAAATGTCGCCATAAATCGTCCTTGTTGTTGATGTTGTTGTTGCTGTTGTTGTTGTTGTTGTTATTGTTGTTGTTGTTGTTGTTGAAAACGTTGGGTTGCACTTTGTTTAGCATTCATCATTCTCAAAAATCATGGAACAAAAACCAGTGGAACAAATTTAGTATAGACCCACACAAGGAAGACAGCAACACGTATGTAAAAGATATGACGGAAGTCTTTCTAGACCAACGCATTTCTTTTTTTTAAGGTTCCGAGATCAAAGAATGTCAGGAAAGCCGTCTGGCTATCAACTTGAAGGACACTTTGATTGAGCGTATCCTTAAAGTTTCTACCACATGTTAATATAATATCCAGCTGCGTTGAAGGAGAAATCATAAGTTACACAACTTACAAAAATTCGATGACACCATCAAATATTTATTTTTGTAATTTCAAGCCAATTTGACATGCGCTTTCAGAGGAAGAAGGTGTTCCCAGAAACAATGAACATAAATACAAGAATATGTAGAGTGTGACCTATTGAACAAACGTAATAGACACGGAATCAGAGTACATTACCACCAAATTTGAGGAGGATCTAGCCGATAGGTATTTGACGAGTCGAAAATGCCATTGTTGACAGACGGACGGCCAAATGACTACCCCTCCTGTAAGCTCTGCCGACCTCAGCTGCAATATCTAGCTCTTACCAAGATGATAATGTCATTGACCTAAAATATCCAGTTGTTACGAATAGGATACTGCAATTAACACATTCGATTTCAATGTAGTGGTTTTGTTTGTTTTGTTCTTAACATAACTGTGCTACATTACACAACAAAAAGCAAAAGTCTAACGTTGCAGTGCTCCGGACGATCTGAAAAGCCAATCAACCTACTTTATTGTGATTTTGTAACGAACCAGTGCAGTAGTGGGTGATCGTAAGAATGACATTGTCCGTATTTCATGTTCTTAACACGCCTATATAAAGCAAATTGATTTAAACTGAACCATTTAAAGCACAGATAGTAAACAATTCTGAGACTTGATAAAACTGGTTCAAGTTTTAAGATCAAGCATCAAGCTACCGCCGTCCAGGAAAAAGCCCAGAGCTAAAATATCTTATGGAATCAAAAACTCTGGGAACATGTGTTACCAGCGAATGCAGTAGTTCCAGTCTCCGGATAAAGGCAACTGACTCAACCGTAGAAATGTTTACCCAACCTTGGAAAAAAATTAAATGACGCGTTCGGGCTAAGAACAAATGCCTCTTCACAGAAACTAAACTTCAATACCTTCACGAACCAATGAGTTCGATCAGGTCACCTTTCTTCCGCACAGACACATGTAAACAACTTCCGTAACATACCAGAAACATAATAAGTGCCATGGTTCGTAACGCAGGAATATTCAGTTATTGTTTGCGTGCAATCTATGATTTTGTAACACTAAATCTGAGTAGCCTGTGTGTACTTTGATTTCCTCGTGTAGGTGTCAATATTATGTTTGTTTCCATACCTTTGTATAAATGTTGTGGAGCAATATCATTTTCAATGATGAAGCCAATAAATTAAATTTTATTTCACACATGACTGATAAGAGCAAACGGTTACAGATTCCTGGTTGCTCCAATCATTGACCTGCACTTAATTTATTTATTTGCTCGCCTCGCATAATCTTCAAACATTAAATAACGACCCAGTGCAATGTACTCTGCCGCCGCCGATCACAATATCGTCTATCTATCTATCTATTCTATCTATCTATCTATCTATCTATCTATCTATCTATCTATCTATCTATCTATCTATCTATCTATCTATCTATCTAGCAAGCTAACTACCGTCTGTCTGTCTGTCTGGGTGTATGTATGTCAATCTGCCTACCTACCGAGCCAGCCAGCCAGCCAGCCAGGAAGCCATCTAGCAAGCCATCCATCCATCCATTCATCCATTTGCATTTATCATTCCGTCTGTCTGCACGTACACATAAATGCAAATTTGTTCATAATGGAAATTATATGTATGTATGTATGTATGTATGTATGTATGTATGTATGTATGTATGTATGTATGTATGTATGTATGTGTGTGTATGTATGTATGTATGCATATATATATATGTATTTATGGGTGTATACATGCATGTATGTATGTACTTACATACCTGTATGCGTGCATATGTATCTGTGATCGTGCATACGGATATATAATTGATTGTAATGGATGATGACCTTCCACGCATGCCAAAACTGCGGCGAGCTGTAAAAGGCGCTTAATTGATCGCTGCTTAAGGATGGTCCATCAAACATACAGAGTCATTTTGATGATGGGACGTTCCAGAGGCTGGTTGGTATGTTAACGCTGGGGACACCGCATACGTCTCTGTCATGGGTAAGACGACGTTTGGAAGTAAATTAAACATTGAACTCCATCACTGTCATTAAAAATCTCAACACGTGGTTAAATTGCTTTAACCGCATATTGGCCTTACATGACAGAGATACGGAATGAGCCACGGGGTTCTTGGATCATGAACGGACACGCTTTTTTGTTAAGGCTCCATTTATATGATTATATGTTGCATCACAAAATCTGACAATTAACAGTTGACTCTGTGTCCATATTACTGTATAAATCATTTGTAAAATGAGAAGAACATATACTTTTTGAAATGTTACTTACAAGCGTACAAAATCATCAAGTGCTGTGTACGCAACAACTTAAAATTCACACTTATTTTGTCATCCTATGTAATTAAACCTTTCCCGCTTAACAAGGCAAATCAAAACTATATTTTTTAAAAAATGTCGTCTGCTTGAATGCCTTCTCTGAGTTTTCTTGGAATGAAAATATCTGCAGGAGAACAATATAGGAAGCCTATCGGGACAGTATCCCTTATATCAAAAGTTCTCCGTAGCATGGGTTGAGCGATCCGAAAAAAAAAAACGAACAAATCAAAAAAAACCCCATTGATTCCATCTTACTCCAAAGGGAAAGAACTAAAACGATCACCTTGGCGCCTGCTTTTCTGCAAATTCTCTCAGGTAAGTACACCTTGCTACAGTGTATCAGGCAGGCAGCGAAATGAGACACAAACTTACAGGCTGCAATTCATCAGAAGAAAACAAGGATAATGTTTCTCTTTACGACAATGACATTAAGAAGTAAAATATGAACCTACCTCTAAAGAAATAGTTTGGCGACAAACCGGGCAGCAGCAAGTGCGGAACAAAAGTGAGATAATGTTGGCAAAGTCATCATTTTATAGTGAGCAGGCGGGACGTGTGGGTGTGTGCACGGCCGTGCGCACCATCTGACAGTAGCAGGCTTACCAGATCCGTCAATGTAATTTGCCTGATTTGAGATACCAAAGCAGGTGTCAGCACGGATCTCTGATGTAAGAGACAAGTGTTAATACCTTATTTCTACCCACTTGTGTGTGTCTCCATTGTCATGTCCGTCTAGCATCAGACTAGTTGGTGGCAACCATCCAACCAATCTCTCATGACTTTAAATTACTGCCATTTGTTAACCGCCCAATTTATTTGCTAATCACATACATGCTCAGACAATGGGCCACATACTTTACAGGTCATTCCAGTTCTGCCTACGAAAATTAGAAAATAAAGTTTGTCTGAAAATTCCTTACTTAAAGGAATGAGGGCGTACCCCGAGTCAATTATATATATATATATATATATATATATATATATATATATATATATATATATATATATATATATATATATATATATATATATATATATATATATATATATATATATTATATATATATCGATATACATATATGTATGTGTGTGTGTGTGTGTGTGTGTGTGTGTGTATGCCAAGGCTTGGGTTTGTCCAAGTGCGAAAGTTAGCGTAGGCATCATTTTTTTCAAAGCAACTCGGAACATATGAAGCAACTGTTAACTTTTTGCTAGATTCTGTCGGCAACGAGTATTTTTTGTGATCGAAACAACTTGAATTGTTAATTTTAGTTCTGTCAATAAAGTATATTTGAGAGCCCTTCAATAATCAAACTCATGTGGTTGAAGTTCAGGCCATGTCAACAGAGCTTTCACGGGAAGTTGGTACCTTTGAAGCTGCAGTCTAATTTGGAATCCGGGTTCCATGGTGTCCATGGCCCTAACGCAGCATACGGAAGCATCCAATACTTTGTGTGTCTTAGCAGTCTCGCATCTCAAAGATGCACTTCTTGCTGATAGAGAACACAGTGCTGCAATTAGAATAAATCATGCTTTCTGCAGGTTTTTATTTTATTTATTTATTTATTTATTTATTTGTTTGTTTATTTATTTATTTATTTATTTATTTATTTATTTATTTATTTATTTATTTATTTATTTATTTATCTATCTATCTATTTATATATTTATTTTTTTGTCAGTTTGTTTGTTTGTTTGTTTGTTTGATTGTTTGTTTGTTTGTTTATTTATTTATTCATTTATTCATTCATTTATTTTCTTATTTATTTGCTTTGGTTTTTTTTTGGTCTATTTTATATCAAAAATTAAACAGATAACTCATACAGGATCATAACGGAATGCCTCCTTTTGTCGCTGAAGACAGCCTCTTCCAGCTTATGATTTCATGCACGTAAATATGATATATCTATCCAGCTATCCTCTTACCCATTTAAAGAGTTGTGTATGTCACCAGTGACATGCTTTTGCTGCCAATGATGTATTTTAACAGAAACCGGCAGCTGGTCACACACAGTAGTGGTAGGCAAAAATGAATTACGTGATTGGCAATAAATGATGATTTTGGATCCTGTTCAGAAAAAAAACAATATAAATATATATATATATATATATATATATATATATATATATATATATATATATATATATATATATATATATATATATATATATATATATATATATATATATAAGAATGAAGTTAATTTCAATGATTTTTCATCTATACTAGTCCGGCTAAGTTCTTGTGCATATATGTGAAGGAAATTTGACTGGTGTATTCATTACAATTGCCTGTAGATTCACGTGGATCTTTTCTTTTTCAGTTCAACTGAATTGCATGCATCCTGATGATTATGTCAGGAACGAATGCTGGCGATAGAGAAAAGCAAACAGGTGGCGATGATTGGGCGTCACTGGCGGCAAAAAAAAAAAAATCACGAGCGGGCCGCCGTTCATGCCACATTGCTAGATTTCATTTCGGTGGTAGTGACTGGCACCTCAAACAAACAGTAATAACAGAGGGAAAAGACACATTTACACAAGTTCAAGTATACAAGTAAAACTAGTGTGACATGCTGTAATCTCTCGCAGAGCTCTGCAGTAAAGTGGGTAAATGCATGCCAGGACGTAGCTAACCAAAAAAAGGTCACCATACAGACTGAAGCTCAAGATTCTCTTGTGTGAGATCTAGAACTCCGACGTAATAATATAACACATGTTCTTTCTGTTGTATTTTCAATAGTTATATGCTTGAAACCGCTAATTATACGTTGAAGAAAAAAACTTTACCAAACAGAGCAAACATCAAGTTTACTTCTGAACTGAAATTATTGCAAGACACTTCGAGACTTTTGGCTGATTCATTTGGAATCGCCAAAATGACCCAAATGTACGAGTAGATCAACTTTCTCTCTACTGCCATACCATTCCCATAATGATTGTGGTAGTTTCAGTTTTAGCAAAGAGCATCCATTTTTGTTTTCATTTTTGTTTGGGTTTTTTTTTTTTTTTTTTTTGGTTGTTTTTTGTTTTCGTTTTATTTAAAGGGGGTTAAATAAAGTAAGTTTTTCTTGCAATTTTCTTGCATTTATTACGTAATTTGTTTAATCAAAACTGTGGAAGCCACGATAGAAATAAATCGGCAGTGTTAGCTAAAGCACCATGAACCAACTGAGCCGATTAAATGTTCCAAATGTGCGAGTTGATCAACCTTCTCTCTACTGCCATACCATTTGCATGATGATTGCGGTATTTTCGTTGTTAGCAAAGAGCATCCGTTTTTGTTTTCATGGTGATTTTGCTTTGTTCGTTTTTTTGTTTGTTTAAGGGGGTTACATAAAAAGTATTTCTTGTAAATTACTTGCGTTTATTGTGTAATTTGTACATGAAAAACTGTGGAAGCCACTACAGAACTAAACCGTCATCGTTAGCTAACGCACTCGTAAAGCCATGGCCGATGTGATATTTAAAACAAGAATTATATGATGTAGTGTTTAGGTCACCCGTGCAGTTTGCTGGGGGAATAGGTGAAATAACCCCATGTAGTTCCACCTCATTCAAACACGTTAATAGTTCTATGGTGGTATTATTTCAACTACGCCAACTTTGGCAGGTGGGCATCATATATATATATATATATATATATATATATATATATATGTGTGTGTGTGTGTGTGTGTGTGTGTGTGTGTGTGTGTGTGTGTGTGTGTGTGTGTGTGTGTGTGTGTGTATGTATAGCAATAAACGAATCACGATAGGTGATAAAACCCCAGTCGGACCAGTAACTGAAGTAACTTAACGTGTTCGACTCTATCAGAAGCTTGAATCGCATCTAAGAAGTTAATATTAATATTGGTGTCACTATAAGTCTAGTGATTAGAACACTCTTATAATTTGCCTGTACACTGAGTTGTGGAGTGTCCAGCTCAGACTCATAGCTGGAAATCTGACGTACGTAATTTTCCCTTTTTAATCAAGCTGAATCTATCAGTTACTCTATTACACTACTCAAGGCGAATCAACGGTCATTCTCTGAACGCCTGGGTGAGCATGCTAGTCTTTAGGTGTTAGCTCAATTTTTAATTTTAGCGTAACCATCTTGCACAACCCAATGTACAAGCATAGTGGTATGAACTAATATTTATGCCTAACTAGCCACATGCGTTATATCTGACAATAGACGAGAGTAGTCGGCAAAATCTTTGTTCGCACAGATGAGCCACTCAGTAAAATAACAAAGTTCTCTGCCCTGACTCTTGACTCATTACGGGGTCTGCCCCTGAGCGCATGAACCTCAGATTTGGACTTTTGGTCATGTTTGCAACTATCACTAATCAATGTCTTCGTTTTGACAAGATGTGTCCGGTTTTCACAAGAGTCTCCTTTCAGGTTTCCTACCTTTCTTGCACTTTCGTCACATCTTCATGCATTCAGTTTATACGGAATGAAACGGATGAATAACGGAGGAATATTTGACAAACAGAACTACATTGAGCAACGACACAGGATAAATTTAAACTGAAACACACTCGCCAAAAAGGAGGCTTGCTGCAATCAAAATTGTGTAAGAAAAACGTAAATGTAGAAGTACACAACAATATGACCCTGTAATGAGTAAAAGAGAGTGCGCTTTGCACCAAATATAACATGCATAGCCTTTCCAGTATGTTCTGTCAATACATGTATAACTACACATTACGTCTCAAAAGGGTAAACGAACTTGGACTTAATCTTTGAGATCATCTAAAATCAACCATGGGTTTTTCCCTTTCCTTTTACAACTGCAAAAAGTAAAAACAATACATTTTGAAAAATTTTGTCCAGTACTTTATGCAGCTAACCTTTGCGGCCGAATAGGGTCCTTAACAGTCTTTATGTCTTGACAGAGAAGCACTATTACATACAGTTTTAACAGAGATATTGTATTGGGCTCGGACCATGTTGAAAAAATGAAATTACTTGTCACGGTTCGTTATATGTGACATTTGTCACTTCTTGATGAAAGGTAATTTGTCCCTGGTCCTTTAATATGCTCTGTTTCACTTACTTTCCAAAAAAAATCACTTATCTTAGTTCGTTATTGGTTACTTGCCGTTTTTACGGCATATATAACACTGTTGCAGACTAATCGTAACCTATGGTTTGGTATGGCCTGTCAACTATATATGTAAATAATGTCACTTTATTTTTGTGCGACGTGTTACCTACTTATTCAAATTTTGTCACCAGCCTTGTATGGCATGTGCACTAATATCATTCAAACACATCATAACTCGAATTTTGTATTGCATGTGTCACTTATGTAGGCAAAAAGTGTCACTAATTTTGTATGGCATCTATCATTCATATATGCAAATTACTCGCCACTGGTCCTTTAGTGTATCATGTGTCAATTATCAACTAAAAATTGCTTGTCACGAGTAACTTTGCCTGACGCTATCAATTTTTAATATTAAAAAATATTTCTCACTATTTGGTTTGAATAGCATGCAGCACTTGTTTCATAAATCACTTTCCGAGGAGAGGAAAGGAGAGGGGCCTCACGTTTCATGGAGCATGTATCGCGTATTTTAGAGCAGAGGATAGCAAGCTCAGAAATATTTAGGACTGCTCCAGCTGTTTTTAAAACTGGTGTAAAAATCTGGTCAAGCATGGTATGAAAGCAGAAAGCTTTACTCAAGTTTGACATTTGCACCCCATTTGTCTGTTTGGAGCTGAACATTGCGTGCGCTGCTGATACCACTGCTGAACATTGAGTGCACTGCTGATGCGACGGCTGAATATTGTGTGTAATGCTGATGTGAATGATGAGCATTGCATATACTGCTGATACAAACTGCTGTGCACTGCGTCCACTGTAGATACGCCTGCTGGCAGGGAACGGGGTAAACCCATTTGGACTTCGGTTTTACTTTCATCAGGAACATCACACATTGGTATTTGCGTCTTGTTCGGAAATTATTGGTTCTCCTGCAAAAGAGTGGTTTAACTATTGTGACCCTTTTGCGAGTTTGGCCAAAATGACAAATATGTGATGCGTAAAACATAAGTAGACTGAATTTATCGTCCAATTTGTCTTTCCCATTTAAGGCATTTGTAAAATCATATTACTGATACTTTTCTCCTTTGTGACATTTTCAGTTTACCTGTCATGACTGACTCTCCTTTTTGTAAATTGTGACTGCAAAATATCACATGTGGAGTGCATTTTCATATAGTCACCTGATTGAAATATCCTTTTGTTTATGTTCCGTCAAACATTGCAAAGATAATATATATTATATAAGTCCTAATCCTAGCCTTTCAAATTCAAACCGATACTTTTCACATTTTTTATAGTGCCTTTTGTTATATTTGTGCGGTTCCATTATTTAAACCGTTTTTGGTCAGCAATTCCTACTCGCGAAATTTCTTTAGAAACTTATGTGACCAACAACTTAAGTTTTGTTGTGGGTTTTTCAATTGCTGACAAATAATGGTATACCAAACCTGAATAAGCTTGATGATCTTATTGGAAAATAACATTCCACAGGACGTCACATTTGCCATTACATGCTGAATATGTTACAATGTTCCCTCATTTTTTTTTAAATGTAAGATATGACGAGCGTGATCAGACAACTGGAAAATATCATATTTATAGTTTATTTCGGAAGATGTTTCACCTGCACCTGCATGCTTACTGTACGTTATGATGTTGATCCAATTTGAAATGTAAGATATGATAGATCCTGCTGTTTCACGCGTGTATCTTTTGGATTGATGTGTACATGTCTTTCATGTTGCGGCTGTATATATGGATACATAAGTAGGTGTTTTGCGTCAGTAATGGCCATAACCTTGAATATTTGTAAAATCAGTGTACATGCATTGGCCATGGACATCGGCTGGATTTGACATAACTACTAAACAGTGGAACACAACTTCAGCATATCAATGGCTTTAATTATCAATCGTACTCGTGTTTTTCTTGCGGGGGTGGAAGCCAGAGGTCTGGGGTTCTATTGCTGCCCAGTGCACGCACAACTTGTTGTGTAGTGATGTATGACTATGTGGGTAGAGAACCTTTAGTTCATTGGATCGACCTCTTTGTGCATTGATGTATGGATATGTAGGAATTGACTGTTTATCTCTTTAGATCTACTTCTGCCTGTATTGATTTATGGATATGTCGGTAAAGAGAGCTTAATTCATCACATCTGCTTTTCTGTGTAGTGATTTATTGATAAGTACGTAACGAAAAGTTAAATTTAGATCTGCCTTTTGTGTATTGATTTATGGATATGCGGGTAAAGATCGTAAAATAGATTAGATCTGTTTCTGTGCTCGTTGAATAAAATGAAGCTTTGTGTACAATTATGTAGGGTTAAAATTCTGCCTTAAGTCGTATTAAATGTAGGTGCCACAAAAGTACTCTGTAACCATGTAGTGAACAGGAGTGGGAACATTAGTGGAGCTGATGTAAGAAAAGTCCGCTTGGGAGCACGGGGGGGGGGGGTGCCGCCACATTGGACTCAGATAAGGTGGACTCAGAAAGAAAGTACATGTGATCTAAATCCACGCACTTACAGAGGCTATCTCTGACTCCAATCTATTTGTCTGTAAGTAAGTGTCAAACTACATATGTTTACCCATTGACAACTGGAGATGAGCTCTCATTTTCTTCATGTTTCCCCGACATAATTTTAGAGTACATGCTGCTACCCTATTCAAGCCACCAAACAAGCTCCATTTTTTCAATGAAATAGTGTGTAGTACATGTTTCTGCTGTACTTAAGTCGATGATCTTTTAATAACATATTTTAAAGTACACATTTCTACTAAACTAGCCTGGAATTGTCAATCGTGAGTCACACAACGTATAGTCTGATTACTACCTCAATCCTTACCAGCTGCGCATGCCTTTGTTTCTCCAGCCTGGCACTTTAGTCTCTTTAGAAGGCAATTTGTACCTCCACGTTTGTAACATTTCTGATTAAAAGTAGGAAAATCAAATAATCCAGATGTGATGTTGATATCAGACAAATATTCCTATCACATTTTGGGGCTCCTAACAAGAAATTGTATATTTTGATTTTCATTTCTTCAACAGAAAAGGGGAGTGCGTGTGAGAACCTCTGGATCAGATTTTATCTTATATTATTCTGCTTGGGGATTTTAATTATCCTTGGCACTGAATCCAAGGCAATACAGAAGTAAAAGGCAACACAGCAGTAAAAAAAAGTCCCATAGCTTCATTCTCTGTACGACTCACGTCCCTGTTTCCCCTAACCTATTATCACCATCTGGTGTTTTGGGGGCAACACGTATCATAATGGTCCCTCCTCTTTCCGGAATCCAATTCTTCATTTTATTCTGCACTGGATAGCCCGAAACTATGAATGTGAAATTCTACGTCATTGAACACATTTGTATCTCGTATGTTGAGCACATCACTCATATGGCACTGTTTGCCAAATATCATATCTAAAGATCTGACAGGATATTACTGGCGACATCTTCTTTTAACTCCATGCACAAATTGGTCTTTCCAATATACCGTAAATCACTTGGTCAAATAAACAGTCTCTATATCAGGTGCAGGAAAACTGGCAACCAATATGGTTTCATGTTAGCCATTCCTGTCACAAAACCATTGTTTTCATGCAGTTTTGGACTATTTTGTTTATATACCTCTGTTGATATTCTCCATTCGGTCAGCTCGAGAACCTCCGAGAGGTCCACCAGAGATCCAGAACGGCCGTTTACTTTTATTCCTTGGAAATATTGAATGATATGTGACAATAGTCATCAGATCATCACAATTAGACCGTCCTACCTTTTGCCTCAAAATTCTTAAAAGATATGGGATCTTCCCTCCATAAGCCATGGCTAAAATTGAAGATTTTGGATTGGGAGGATGATTTATTATCAAAATTCCAGTTTGTGTTGTACTGACTACCGTGAATGAAGAATATGGTCATGTGTCCATCTAAGTGATCCTATTCAGGGCAGTGATGAACCTACTCCCATGTCACATGACAGGTATTTATATCATTTCATGTACATTTGCTTGACTACCTGCGCCCTGAACAGAGGCTCATCCGTAAATGTAATTCCCCAGGAATTGCCAGCCTTCTTGTGTGCCCCATATATGTCAGCAGTTATGTGAATTCCTCGAGTAATGTTTGTATTGTCATTAGGGGCTGACCTTTCAAGTTGATTTAGTGACATACGAGCGTTTCCGATAATGTACAACTTTTTCGATTCATGGTCAATCACTGGACTATAAATTGCGTGGGGGTGTTTTTACAAATAGTAATATATCGCAACATGAATGCATTAGCAAATTGTCCTTTAGAGTCCATTAAAAACTACACACTTAAAAGCATATGTAAGCGTACCCATGCTAACCACATGTCGTATTTAAAGGTGGGTTAGTGGAAGACTGGAGACCATCACAATTGAGACTTTCGGGAAAGGCTTCCGTGACCAGTGAAGTGGCACGGAAATAGTCAAATACTTAGAAAAGGCTTGTCACAAATGACAATATATTCGATCAATCTTTTTGAACAACATTTGTCCTACGGTCAGTGACAGAGCAGTCTCGTTTGAAAATGACACGAAAGATTGTTTTTGCAGGTGCGACAGAGCGAAAAGCAAAAGGGCGAGAAATACTCTGGGAGGACAGGTAACATCTCTCTTGAGTGACGCCCCATATGACGAACGTTACCCCAGTCACTGGCAACATAGTAAAAGGTATTGCCAATTTGCGAAAGGATAATTAACAACATGCATGCGATGCGAATTATCCGTTTCCTCAGAGACCGACCTGGCTGCTGTGCTGTTGTATTTGTGCTTACTCGACCCTCTGATCACTCACACCGATTCTTTCAGTTCAACTCTTTTATTGCAAGTACAATATATATATATATATGTAACTTACAGGAAAGAGACTATAGAAAGTCTACCTATCGGATAAGCGAGTAATAAACTATAAGCCTGCTCTCAATGAGAAGATGAGACCATTTCATTCACCCCAGAACTGATAAGTTTTTGAATGACACATTCTAAATATCTAAATACAGGGGGTGAAAAAATGTCAAGAAACATGCAGTCGTATTCATTTTAGTAAAGGAGGATTTGTATTGGTTTCGTGCGGCTAAAATGACTGAAAAATAACCACGGCAGCCGATATACCTCCAAATCACGATGGGCTCATAAGCAAATGTGTATGGGCAAAAATTATGATAACAATGCTAGTGAAATAATTTTATATTTTGGTCGTGCAAACACATCTTTATGGTCAGTAAACTGCCTGTAGCTTTTGACGACGGCTGCTGCATCCGTGACGATATTAGTATTAACTGTATTGACACAATTGCTTCTAATAAAAATGTTTGCGGTTACGATATAATAGACCTTTAAGAATTAAATGCTGTTTCTGGGTGCGAAGGCCTTCATGCAACATTGTGGTGACGCTGAGATTTTGGCTTCGTGGTAGCATTCATGTGACGTACGCCAGGTAACCCAATCACGCCTTGCACCCCACGCCGTCCGGAAAACACAATGTTTAATAATTACTGTCACATTCATTTTGACAAATTCATCTATAAAAATGGAAAACCTGGAAGGTAGAAGGAAAGCTTATCATTTTGTGACAATGGAGTCCAGTGGCCATGTGCAGCATCACAGTTACAGTGACGTTATACGTCACGTTCATTCTTATATCACAGGATCTTATTGTCATGTGATTTATGCGTCACGTCTGTCATATTGTGGTGTCATATTTTTATATGATGCTTTGTGTGTGTGTATTCCTGACTTGTCACCAAATAGTGGCAGACCTGTCATGTCTCTTTTTATCCTTGGTGCAAGTGATAAACATGTAGGTTTTCTCTTCATACTATCTTTAGTATTGGATCGATCTTCTCTTCAAACCACATTTAGTATTGGTGTTGACAACCACCTGAATGTGTCCAGCACATATAGACACAACTGTATGACTATATGCACATAACGGCATCCTTGTGTTATTATACAATTGGCAAAAGAAAAACTAAGACATGCAACATCATGTATGTTGGAATACGTAATCTACAAACTGGAACTGAACTTCAATTGTAAGCCAGTATGGAAAACTAAAAATGGTATCGAGTGGTCTATTAAAACTTATCCATCAAAGTCCTTTTTCGCTGTCATTTAGGATCACAGTCTGCACAAAAGAGCCTTTTTTTACACTACGCTAAGCACTAACCTAATCATATTTGTTAGTTATACTTATCTCTCCACTACATTTGGTATGCTATCTTGATCTACTCCAAAATTTTATTACATAAGAAAACAATTTCATACATGTTCCTCTGCACTAAAGACACACCATCTACTGGTTGACCTAGCAATCATTACTGGACCTCCGGTAGTACTCAATCACATCAGTTTCTCATGACAGACTAAGCTTGGAATGATCTGATGTAGGATCCAGTGGATGGGCTTTATTGCAAGTGAATTGATACATATTACTAGCAAATAAATAAGAATAAGTTACCCAGATTTGTGTCAGGGAAAATGTAGTGCTTACCAGCCTATACAGGGAAAAGCGGTCAATCAGCCAGGACAGCACAATTCTTTAGCCATCATTGGCACCTTTCATGTCCAAGATGACAATATCACACACCTATAGCCTGTGGTAGTGTGAACTTACACACTGTAGCAAAGTGCCTACCACCCCTTTTAGCAATAGGGATTTTACGGCTTCTTTAAGGTTCTCTGATGTTCCTGTCCCCTGTGGAATGGAAAAGTGAGCAGGTGCATTTGACAACAGTTCTAGACCTAACTCTGTAAAACTAAGAGCATAACCTGCACCTACCAGACTTAAAATAAATTTATCCACCATGGTTAAGAATCCAACCACACGATTGATGTGATATAAATATGGTATAGTGAACACTAGGAATGCATGAGTGAACTAAAAAATACTTCTGCAATCGATGGATAGATTAATATTAGTGATATTAAACCAGAAGTTATGTAATTATGTTCATTTTGTATAGTGGGGTACAGTAGTCAGTGTCCAGTGAGCGCCATGTTGCTCTAGTAGTATTTCTGGTTCTCGCAAGATGGCGCTCCTTGCAATACTCAGGCACTCGAGCGTTTCAGTGTAGCATGAATGCCACAGATCACCAGCAATCCTCGCTAGCTCAGGTGGTAAGAGAGGAGGGATAAGGGAAAAGGTTCCACATGTGGGTTTGAAACTCAAACAGGGTAGCAGAAGAAGAAGGCCAAAGGGGGTGTGGGGGACCCCCCACAGAAGAAAAGGGGTGTGGAGGATCCCCAACAAAAAGTACTGTTTTTGGCAGTCTCTTCACCAACCAAAAATGGTGTGGTTGATTCTAAACAACCTCCAATTTATCTGTAGTAATTTAGTGTAGGTTAAAGTCAATGACCTTCCGGCTGCCGAGGACTCCAACTGCTCCAATATTGCCCTGGTCTGCACCAGTCAAAAAGGGACTACTAACTTTTTTTTACCTCCATCCTTTAAGACATCAGCTCCAACGTTAAGGGTTACAGTTTCTTCAGTATTCAGAGGCCCTGGTTCCAGGAATGGTCCATCATCAGACCTCTGCTGTTACTGGTAATGGTGTCATCTGGCAACCCTGCCACATCCTTTCATGGAAGTCCTTGCACTTCCAGTTCCTTATCCAATGGCAAACCGTGACATCTTTCTTCATTTCCTTCCACTGGTATTCATGGGACCATCTTGCTGCAGCTGGAAAGAGACAGAGAGCTTGTGCTGGGGCCTGTGACTGATGCTCCAGGAAATCCTGGAGCTGTGGAGCATCGATAGGACGTGTCTGTCAATGATGGCCACTAAAAACTCAGGGTGTGACACCTTATCTAGACCAGGAACCACAGAAACTGTATGTAGAGCCTGGGTCAATGCCAGAAAACTGAATGTGCATAAAGCTGGGATTGGTCTACATGTGTAGCTGGTGTGGATGCTGGCACTTTCATCGTTTTTTATCTGAGACCAGTGGCTGTTTCCAGAAGCTTGCTAGTAACAGAGATGGAGTCTAGATCCGAGGATGACAGAGAGGCCATAGCCTGATTCATGGACTGTTTGTTCTTTCTCTTTTGATTGAAATTCTGATCTGCTTTGACCACCAAGTTGGCGGATGTACAGAAAAGGGAATGTATTATGAAACCCTTAAAAGTTCTAAGCCCGCTAGTGCCCAATTCCATAATCTTCAACCTAAGGTAGGTTTGATGAGATAAAAAACACAACGACAGTTGAAACCACGTGAAAAAGCTCTATAGAGTAGAAAAAGACTGGGGTGCAGAAGCAGCCAAAGAGAGAAACCTAAAGTGATTGATTTATATGGGAGGTCAAGTAATGGGTGCCATGGACCTGCAGTCCAGAGAAACGTGTGAAGAAATGTTTTCTGATGCCGTAAATTTTTTTTAGCAGGTATGACCAAATGTAATGAAATGGTAAGGTATTATGACTCAAATATGATATTTCAAAAATCACCCCGAGAAGTGACTCAGGCATTTCATTGAAATCATTGTCTAAAACTTGCCTACCTGTAAGAATTTGTAGAATTATATCCCCAAGATGCAACATGACATATGTGAGATTTAATTAAACATGAAGCTGAGACAAATATGGCACCTAAAGGCACAGGGGCACAGCCATCTAAACAAAAACTTGCCACAATGTCCAAGAAAGGTCTACATTACTAAATGTATAATTCAACACACTTTTTTAAAATTATACAATAATTGAGTATTACAGACATGCTGAGGAAGAGGATTCCAGATTATGGAACTGCTGGGATTTAAAGATTGAGGGCAGCAATGACTAGGGTACATTCTGCCCCAACTAGCAGATGTAGTTTTATGGGTGTGTATAGAAGATGTAGCTGTGAAAAATTGGATAAGTAATCAGGGGTCTTATTATTACTAATCTTGTTTCTCGAACATGTCCATGATATGTGTTCTCGGAGCAATATCTAACATAATTTGCTTTGCCCAATTCTCAGTCCTGCGAAGTTTCATCAGATTCTTTTTGCAGATGCTATTCCTGCAGACACCAGCACAATAATGGATATGGGGAAGTATGAGTGTGCTGAACAAGGTTATCTGGGCATGTGATAGTATAAATATGACCACCTGTGAGAAAATCCCAATCACTCCTTCCACCTTGGTCATAATTAATTCAAAATGGTTGTGAAATTTGAGCTTTGAGTCGATTTAAAAATTGGGATCTTGTTTGCAGGAGTGCCAAGTTTATTGTCTTAGGTAAAATTCAGGGTAGTTTTTTTTTTAGTTTGTTACTAATAGGCACACTCTTTCCTAAGATAAAGGATGGGCTTCTTGGTTTTGAGCTATGAGGCCATCAGAAAGAGAATTTTCAGAACATGAGAGATGGAACATTAGGGATGATATAATAAAAAATAGTTTCATCAGCGTACATGTTAAGAGTTGGAAGCTTGAAGCCAGCACCAAGAGCATTGATGTAAATTGACAAGAGTAACTATCCCAAAATCGATTCCTGGGAGAGGATTGTTGTAATGAGCTTGGCATCAGCAAGATAACCTTTTATGAATGAAGCGTGTCGTCTACGGGTCAGGTTGCTCTTGAATCATTCAAGCATTCCACATTTCAAACCATATAAATAATATTTATTAAGTATACCATGTCAAAGGCTTTTCGTAAGTCAAGAGCAACAGCCCCATACAGATTATCTCCCCTGTCTCACACAAATTATGTAAAACCGGGAAAGAAATTCTGTGTAGAGAGAACTAGTATTTTATATTCAGAAAAATATTATTCCCAGACGTGATTGTGAATAAGATATTTCAGGAGTTTAAGATATGATGGGTAAAATTGATATCAACCTGTAATTGACTGGATCACTTTCGGATTATTTTGTATATATTACAGAAATACGGGCCATATCCTATGCATTAGAAAAGGAAGCAAAGCAATTGGGATTTATTAAAAATTGGGCCAGCTTGTGAGAGATAGCTGTATATGTTATCTCCGACAGCTTGGCTTGGCTATTGTCAAAACAATTGGTTTTGTCCCACGACATTTCAGCCACGAGATTAGGTATGTGAAATAATGGGATCATACTGAAATGAATCTTCCAGGAGGATGTGTAAAACGTTTGGAGACATAATCAGACTCCGTGAGATTTATAGATTTTTTTTTATTTACTTATAGGATGTGAAGGGATTACAAGGGGCCTGCGAGTTTTACACTTCCTGAGCAATACCATGATTTTCTTCTATACCATAAGTATAAGAATCAGTTGTAATATTTCCCACCGTGAGAGTAATTCGAATCTTTATTTCTGTATATTTGGTGCAGTGATCTGCCTCACCAGGAAATACAGTCTTAGGGAAAAATATTATATCAAACCACAATACGTTACTGCTATGACAGAATACTCGCCATGGAGTAAAAGTGCTGTGCGCCTCGATTATTGCATCCGACGTTGGATATATATATATATATATATATATATATATATATGTGTGTGTGTGTGTGTGTGTGTATATATATATATGTATATATATATATATATATATACACAGAGAGACAGAGAGACAGAGAGAGACAGAGAGTGACAGAGATTTCTTGTGAACAAAGTGATTGTGCAACGGATATTGGCGTGGTTGCGACAAGAGGTGGTTTGTTGTTCGAGTCCAGTATAATGCTGTTTGTTTGACACGGGTAATTTAATATCATTTACATTTATATGGCAGATGACCTGTAAATCACACGAAGGCATTATCAATAGTATATATTTATTCACTTGCAGCACACACAAAATGATCCTAATTGTCTGAAGCTAAATGACAAACTAAAGGTAATATAATCATTTATTCACATGTCTGCACACGATAATCATATGAATAAATTGGTTCCGTAACTATGTCCGGTTGTAAAGGTCAGCATGACAGAGAATTGAACTCAAATTATTTGCTGAACAAGAAACAACGCTGTGTCCCTGTTGAGCATAACACTCACCTGCATCAGCCATGCCAAACATCAGTACCTTGAAACAAACCTAGCTGAATCACTGGTCGGCTCACGGAGCCACATATACGCCACTTTCGAACGGCATGAGTATTGCGGTCTCTGTAGCTCAACGCTGACACCCCAAAAGCAGCGACACGTAAGGAAGAGTCACCACTGAGAGGCATAAGTGTCAGCGTCAGTCGCCGTACAAAAACAAACAAACAAACAAACAAACAAATTAAAAAACAAACAAACAAACAAACAAAAACCGACGTGATACACTGTAAAAGCTAGAAGCCAAAATAAAAAGGAATGAGCACTCCTGGAAAACAGCCTGCTTCTTTTCATGTCAATTGTTCTTTTCTTGAGAATTTGGACTTGTAAACAAATCATATTAGAGTTCTCTTTCGATCGATTACCCCTGCGCCCAATGATATGTATAGCAACAGTGAACCACAAATTCTTGAGGTTGATGTTGTTGTATGAGGATATACAAATAAAGATAGGTACATTATAACACATTCATTCTGATAGATAAAAAATCTTGTCTTTAATTATTTAATCAAGGATCCTGTATCGAAAAAGACCAGACACTTGCTGGGAATGCCGCCACTCAGGAGTAGCCGCTTTCCTTCCAATTCTGGGTTTGCATTCAAGAAAAATCTAAAGTATTTAATATGTTACCTTCCACGAATGTCGATTCTCCGTCATTTCACAACTTAAAAAGACAGAGTTGAAAACTGGTAAATAGAAACGGACATGAATATTGACAAGATAGTTTTCCCCCACAGATGCATGTAGCCTTAAGGTTCTCTTTTCATATTATGTGGCTAATAGTTTTTTTATAGACTAACTGGTTTATAAGTATATTATGTGTCATGTATATAAATTAATTTATCTTTTATATGATAAATAATATTAGCTTCTCATTTGCTGTTTATGTTTTCGGTTTTGTTGGGAAGAAAGACAAGGCTTGCCTTTCATCCATCCTTTTGTCTCATATAATGTTAGTTATTTTGTATTTGATTTATGAAGAATAAAGCACTGATTGATTGATTGTTTACTTTTATTGCATTCCTAGCTTGTAAAAAAATAATAATAATAATAATAATAATGATGATGATGATGATGATGATGATGATGATGATGATGATGATGATGATGATGATGATGATGATGATGATGATGATAATAATAATATGTTTTTATTCCTGAAAACTACCCCTTTACAGCGAGGGCACCAATGGTCTGGATCTGCCCGTGGTTCATAAATCATTGGCAGGCTCGGATCATTGGAGGTTATCTTATGCCCGGTTCTTTATTCATGCCCGCACAGATCCCCCGAGAGCCGGACTCTTCCATACCACCAATACCACCAGAAGGGTTGAGGAGGTATATTGCTAGAGAGGGATCTATGCAAGGGAGGATGCTGATTGGGCATAGGTTGATCTATGTTTCCCCAAAACAGACGACTGGTTCCCACTGGGGCTACATACCAGAAGCCGTTTTATTGGCTAACACCCACGGGAGCACATATGAGACATATACTGACTGACCATGCTGTTTCAAAGGAAATCCAGTATCCTTCCTTGGGATATACTGAATGCTATCAGACCTTAAAAAAAACCCTCCTGATCAGTTAGATTGATAATTCTCTGTCATTTTGATATGATATTTCCCTGTGAAAATGTTCGATGCTACTTAGTTCAAAAATCAGAATCAGTGACTATGTCTGAGACTAACAATTTGATTATCTTCAGGTTGCTTTTTAACGAGAATTAGTGTCACATGCAATATTTTACCCGCACGTCAGCACTCGTTTCCACGATATGTACACCTAATTTTCCTAATTTTGTGGGAAAATGGGGTCAATGTGTAACCTGTTTTTTGGTTTTGTTTTCTTTCATTTGCTTTTACTTTTGCCTTTTTTTCATTTGTTTCTTTTCCTTTGGTTTCTTGTCGACCAGTCTGCACGAAGCCCTAAATTTCCGTATGTTTTTCATTTCTTTACTGCTGGCCATTGATATGACCGTACCATCGAAGCTCAGATTTAGTTTTAAAATATATGTGCAGCCTAAATATGATCTTGTTTTCATTTGGGAGGATTAACACGTGCCTCAGCTATTAAATGTATGTAAATGTACGTACTATGTAAACTGCATCATATGATATCACAATTGATGTTTCTGGTATAGTGATATGGTACTACTTTTCCACTAAAACACAAACAGGGGGTAAAATTTGAAAGACTGTAAGTTGAAATAATTTAATTGTTTGAAATTATAAAAATCTACCAGAGTATAAGTAGTTTCCTCCATGATTAATTAAGCTAGCTGACGAATCCCTAACTGGAAACACATGTTTTCGTAACATTAAGGCTGGGTACACTGATCTTCAAATATATCACTTTAAATGTACGACATTTTTATCACCATGTCGCATCCAATGGAGGTCCCTAATCTTACATTTATGTGTTGTGAGACTGAACTTGAACGGCTGGAGGACTACAAGGTATGAAGATTTGATTTGTTTAAGAAATCTGGATTATGCGTGTTGGAGAGACACAACACATTCAAACGTACATTGAGTTGCTAATCTTGACAAAGGTAACCATGAGCACATACCTCGTAGAAATGAAAAAAAGAGTACCACTTGACCCCAAGTCTCCTTGTTTTCTTGTCAAAAGGGTGGCAAAATTACGAAATTAAACCTTCAAATGGATATATCAATTTCCATGACCACCATGTGGCTACACCTTTTTACCTTTATGCTGAGAGTGCGGGGGTCGCTGATTTAGGACACCGGTACATAGACGAATAAGCCAACCAATGTCGTGAATCGCTGGTGTAATATAAACACTTCCATTTCTACTCATAACATTATTTATGTTAATGTGAATCTAGATAGTGTCACTGACGTATGATTCATAGGACTCAAAATCGTCATAAAAAGGATTGTCATTAAACTACCAACAAGGCTAGATTTTAAATTTAATTCAGTTGAAGGCTGGTTTACTTTCATGAGAGACTCGAATCACAACAAACTCTTGAAAGAAGCAAAGTCACCACCACTTTTAGCTTACGATTGCAATTGTCCATCTGGTGAAGGGCCCAGGCCTTCCAAAGAATATGCGCCTCTCACTTCGCCCTGCAACGGTCGACATTCCCTCAGCTGGTGTCCATATTGAATATTATATATAAAGTATACGCCTAATCGGCCTAACAGAAAGAAGATTTAAATTACCTGCATGTACCTTTATTCAAACTTGAACAGAACCCCGACCCCAGTAAAGCCAGTTCACCTACTAAAAAGAAACTTGAACGCAAAGCCACTCAGGGTCTGGATAACGCACCGTGCTGCAGCAGGTGTACGCTACACAGGTCGCAAGCCAGAATGTACACTGCACTCTCCGGGACAACACTATGGTTTTATCATTTAAAAAAAGCTCCGAACAGCGGGCTGGGGGAGGGGGCGAATCCTGTGGACCACCTCCAGATCGGCGCCTGACACACTTCATGTGTCACTGATTGCTATATTCTTCTGCGCAACCAAATGAATCTGATTGAGTGCAACCAACACTTTTTTCATCAAAAACCAACCAGAATAAACAGAAGGATGCATTCCGACTGAAATCCGTTGATGACTGTATCAAATCAGACGTAAACTTTCATATAAGCTGCGATCCATTGCAATGGATGCGTCAATTCCAGGACACCCTTAGAGTACGTAAGTTGACTAGGTTAAGGTTTCTACCATACACTTTTGATCCACATAAACACAGAATGCGTGGTACAATGGTGTGTTCTGTTAAGTTGGTGACAATGATTGACGTAAGGTGAAAATGGAACGAGAATGGAAAAAAACAAAACAAAAAAAAAAACAAAAAACACACACACACACCTGACATTAGAGACCTATTTGCGAATAATTCTTTACATCAGAAAATTGGGTGTGTAGAGACGAAGCTATCGTTATGCCTGCTCCAGTTCTCCCACCCACATTGTCCTCGTAAATGATCACAATTGTAAGTAAACTCAATCGATGACAGATAACTGGTACATATATCGCTTGTCAATTGCTTTTACTTCACGTGTAAAGTGCGGTAAAAATCGTTTTTATGGTTTTTAATTCATCTAGAGATTATAAACTCAGGATCAGTTTGGTGACGCTGCATAAGATAAGGGTGTTTTGGCTTCAATGTGTATACGACAAATACCAAAGTATACTTTATTTACTTTCATTTTTTTAAATCCATGTGGATTCTTTTTCTTTAGAGATATTGCCATCATTCATGCTTCAACGCTACATGGTTTTAATAAGATTTACCATATTATTATATAAGTACTTTGATGGCCCAAACGCCCCTGCATCTTTACAACAATGTTGTCAGTCAAATTTTTTGACCTTGCGTTACTTAAAACTTTGAGATCATTTTAAAATCTTTGACGTCACACTTTTAAGTGGCTTTCATTGCGACAAGAAAATTATGAGCGTTATTTTTGTTTCAGAATTTATATTTTAAAAGATAGTTCAGATCTTGCTGAAGAGTGCATAATGCTTGGATGCTTTGCCCGAAATGTGCGAAATGAAATAATAAAATGATAGCATGCAACCAGCTTAAAGGTTACAGGCTAATAATATAATGAAAGAAAGATAGTGCTATTTCATTTCACTTTTTTTGCTATTAAGAGATAAATGACGAGTATTGCATCTTTGTATGGCCAGCATTTACAGACAGAATTTGGAAACAGAAAAAAGAAATTACGGTTTTAATGTTACGCACCTACGAGTCTCACGACCCCAGAATCCTTTATTCGACAATACAGTTATACAGTCTATATATATATATATATATATATATATATATATGTATATATATGTTTCATGAAGGCTACAAACCGTTGCTACCATAAGAGCCACTTGTGCACCAAAATTTGTTTAAATATAAGTGTAAGATGTACAGTAAAAGAAAGAAAGGTTGGCATTACATTTCAGCAGTTTTAGAAGACATTTTGACAACCTTAAATAGAAATTATTGTATATAATATGTTGATTAGTTTTTTCTCAGAAAAAAATCAAACAAACTACAGCGGGGACTTCATAGATGTAGCAACTGGGAATAGAACAAGTGTCATCATAATTACTTATGTAGTTTTTCTTAGCATATATAGCGAAAATGTTTTTATAGTACGAATCTTATTTATTATGTGGATAGGGGTACAATTTAAAGGTTCGATGATTTTCAGAACCGACAATTCTTCCTGTAAATGTGACTTTATTGTTTCTTGTATTATAATCATGAAGTCCAGATTCAATTTGATATTAAATGATTGGTAATTCTCGGGTACATTCAGCATTATTAGTATCAAAGGTGTCAAGGTACAGGTTATTGTAATGAGATATAAAGTGTATTTTGACATTGGCAGATATGTTTAATTTTGAATGCCAATGATATGCTGTACCATAGAATCTATGTCAACATTACGGTGTCACAATGTTCCTAATCAGAATGACTAGTTTCCTACTGGATATTATCTTAGGATGCCATGATCAGTCGACCTTCTTTACAAGCATAGAACAGAAAGTGGTGTAACGTGGCCATTTCAACGTTCTAAAGGTGCACAATGCAAAGACCTGTGAGAGAGATAAAAATCAACTTTACTGTCTTAAATAGGATCATTCGCTCCATGTTTCTCCAGGCATCATGATTTGTATCTCCAATTTGCATATATCTCGGTAATCTATATTCCACTTTGTTTTAACACATCGTGTAAGTAGCCCACTGTACATCATGACATCTGTGAACGAAAATTCTACGTGTGGTGCCTATGCTACCACCTCATAATTACACTTGCTAAAGACTATAGTCACAGTTTTTCCTTTACGCAAGCGGTTTTTTCCATGTGTTGAAGCCTTTTTGTCGGTTTTAGGGAATAACGTGTGTTTTGAGACATGACATCAGCCATTTATCGAAAAGTATTTTAAATGGTACTAAAATGAAATATTTTTTATTAATTGCGATTTAAGTTATGCATACTGACGAACGAGCCCAAACGTCTCTGGTCATTTAAAACAAACGCGGACAAACTGTGTATTCACTTGTAGGAAACCCAGAAGTTTCCACTGCATGTCTATACCAGAAATCCACAAGCCACGCTCTATACATTCCTTGTCCGTTCTTGTTATCTTGCTATTATTTGTTTACTATAAATACGGAATCATTGAAGAATTTTTTCTTTGTTTTTACCAGAACAGAACGAGAATATTTCTAAACTATGTATCAGTCTAAAAACTAAAAGCTTCAGCCTGAATTATGATTTGATATTTCGGAAGCTGGAAGACCAGGACCAGTATCTCTGATATTAAAGTCATAATGACTCCTTCAACCAAATAACCCACGTGACCCGGACCCGTTTATCTGATGGAGACTCCTACAACAAAGTAACGCACGTGACCCCCGGACCTGTGTATCTCTGGTATACTCCTTTAACCATATTCCCAAGTGACTCAGACCTGTATCTCAGAGAATCACTCCTTCAACCAAATAACGCACATGATCCGGGCCTGCATCTCTAATTGAGACTCCTTCAGCCAAAAAATCAACATAAATCAACAAAACTCTGGCTTGTAACTCCGATAGGCTCCTCCAAAAAAGTAGCCCACGTGACCCGGACCTGTATCTCTGGTAGAGACGTCTTCAACCTAATAATCATCCTGATAAATAAAAATATGAGGATGTGAAATGTTGGTGAAATAGCAGGGAAAGTATAAGCATACTTTTAACACAAGGCCTGCAAAATTAGTAGATCACAACAATTACAAAATGTAGATGCTGTGTAGAAATTGGTGATTGATTGCAAAACAGTAATGGTATTCGCGAAGAGCTCATCTATCTTTGTTATTTCTTTTCCACAAATCTATCCACAAATCTGAGGAAAAAATTCATGCCCAGAGGCCTATATCGCTCCATGAAGAACAATATATATATATATATATATATATATATATATATATATATATATATATATATATATATATATATATATATATATATATATATATATATACCATAACAGATTACAGGCTGCAACCCTGTGTGTTTTTGGGAGGTTCAGGAGAGCCCTAATAAGCCAATAGGCATCTGATTTTTAATCCATTGGTGACGTCACCGTATTGATCCAACTGATCATCATTTTTTTGTAAATGATGAGCTGCACATTTTCATCAAATCAGTTTTGATTTGAATCGATTGTCATTTGCACTGTTTCATGAATGTATATAGTGGATTTTTAGTCGGTTTATCACCTCGGAACCACAACATTCGTTGAAAATAGTGAGCCTGGGCCTGACGGCCTCGGCATCATTATATTTTACAAAGGACACATTCCTTGGTAACTAAACTATACGTCAAGAACTCTCTGTATACCGTAGAGCACCTAAAGAAAGGACAAGAAAGTCTTTTAAAACCATGGACTTTACACACTCCAGTCTCTGCTTTGCATCGTTGTCAGACCTGAGAAACTGAAATACAACTACATGTGCCAATACCTGGAAAATTATCTAATGTACCTTGCAGCACCTAGACAAACCTTGTCACCAACGCAAAAGACACTCCCAGGATTTTGCACTTTTGTGTTTGAGGAAAAGGTTTAAAATATGTTTGAAATAAAGACAAGCAATATCATTTGAGTGGGGGGGGGGGTTTCCTTAAAACATCAAACTCAAGAAACCATGAGAACACAAACATGTTTTTCTTCTTATAGGAAATTCTTATTTTGAGAAAATAATAGCGTCACTTATGTTAATAAATTTTAGTCAAAATTATGATTTTGACTGTGGATCATTCAATGTTATAATGGGCAACATAAGTTTCATTATAAGAACTATAGAGGTGTTAGGAGCAGAATTCCTTATTTTGATAAAATTGCAATAAAGGTGGTATAATCACAAATCAATAATGTGAGTTAAATTTCGTCAGTTTGATGAAGGTTTTATAAAGGTCTACACACAAAGATAAGACATGCACCAAACAATGACGGGCATTATTAAGATCGAACACAACAGTACTTTGTCATTTTGATAGATGCTCTTATGTTGAATATTTTTGGCAGTTCACAAATTCGCAGAAAAACAAAATGGATATATCCCTGGTGAACTGTAACCTCAAGTTTGTGCAACCAACGTGTTTACCCACATCATTTCGTTTTAAATCACACACGTGAGGTGTTGTTGATATATATTAATAGGCTGTATCTCATTACTCCAATGACTCGTCAGGGTCTTTGACAGGTTGTTATCGTGACTCGATACACTATACGAATACATTAGATCTTAAATTCACAACAACAAACTACGTAAGTAGTATTAAAAGTGTGTGAAAGCCCGTTGCTTTTAGAACAACAAAATAATGACATCCTGAAAACTAAAACTACATGGCATAATTCTTTGCATTAAAGCCGATGTTAAATGCACACGAGGGCCGTACATGTTGGTTCGGTAACATTCAGTGACACCATATGGAGCACATGTTTATCTATTTGTCTTGTCTGAAAAATTGAAAAATGTTCATGTTGAGATATTTTCACTCATGAGGCATTCTCACCCAAAACATATAGTACCATGCGGCACTCAATAGGAGGAACTCTTCACATGCATTCTTCAATTGCTTCACTGAAAACTTGGATGCCCCAAATGATTATCTACCGTCTTTGTTGTTCCTTCAGCTTTGAAACATTTTCTAAAACTAACCTCTAATTTTTGGTGGAGAATAAGGTATTTTTGTGACTCCATCCACCATGTTCAATTCACCTGGTACCGCGACTTGATGTGTCCCCACCTGACTAATTTATTCGACAATGTTTTGGAAGAGGGAGCAAAATCAGACTGCAGACTATGGGATGCCAAGTGTAACATACTTATCGATTTTGTAGACAGAATCAGAACAGGATTTACAAAATTGTGAGATAAAGTTACGAAATCGGAGTCCCATTACAAAATTAAACTACTCTTACGATTTCGAAGATGAAACTGGAAAAATCACAAAACTGACAGTAGTTCACAAATTCCAACACGATTGTTGAATTATGTGCACGGAGTTTAATACTGTATAAATTTTGTGCACAAAATCGCATAATATTATAAATTCCCTGCACAAAAGTGTAAGCTTTTATCAATTTTGTCCATGAAATTAAAAACTGGGATCTACAGCATTATTTTATGTATCAATTTCGTCCACAATGTCTTTACGTTGATCCACTCGGGCAGCCAGCAGAATGGTTGCCATCATATTTTGGTGGATACGAGCCCATTCATACTGACGGGCAAAGTCACTGTCCAACTAAAACACTGATTAGGATTAGAAGGGAACAAAAAAAATTTGGCACCCCCAACGCAGTTTCCCTGTTTTAAACACCTTCCGCTGCCGGACCTATATAATCTATATAGCGAAATATTTGTCACAATCCACTATCTCAATCCCTGCCTAATAATTGAGATGTCGGACATACTTTAACCCACTTAGGCCACATTATTCCTCGCAAAGCGTCTCGATTCCAAATGAGCCACTCTTCAGGCCACAGAATACAGTTATAAATCCTTCTATTTTTCATACAAGCATTTTTCAGTCTAAAAAATCAGCATTTTGGTATTTTGAAATTCCGTGAACGGCATTTAATAGATAAAAATGTCAGACAAATATGGACGGATTTCTGTCATACAATTCCCAGCTCGTTAATTTGTGACAATTGAAATACAAAACAACACCTGGATGTCAGCTTTACACAGGTATATGAACTGTGCTCTTGCCAGGGTCACATCATTGTCCTTCCCTACCATAAAGTTCCCACCTGGCCTGAAAGACAGTGCACCTATATGACCACCAATGAAGCAACTCTGCGATGCAGCAAACCTGACTTAGCTAACTTTATTTAAACAGAAGCTACAGCATGCTGAAAACACAGTATTTTCACAATTACGGACCATCTCCGTTGGGATACGCAACCAGCCAATCACAACTGTGGTCTGTAACCTTCAGTGAACGGAAGTGACCCCTGCATACGGACTCAAATTTCTCCTTCGCTTTGATGGGTTGCCAGTGAATAAATTTGTATTTTCGTTTACTTACCACTTTTACTTTAATTGCTAAATTGTGTCAACGTCCGTAATAAATTAATAAAGTAAACAAAAATACAACTTTATTTTTACCAGTGGCCAATTAAAGGGAAGGAGAAATTTGAGTCTGTGCGCGGGGGTCACTTTCGTTCAACGAAGTGTGGCTCATTTGGAATCTAGACGCTTTCTATAGCTTATCCATAGCTGACTCGATTTCATGCACACAATTGTTAGACTAAAAGTATAACAGTTTTGTTCGCGGAAATCTAAAGATAATACGATTTTCTCAAAGAATCGTAAAGTTCTCCAATTTCGTACACGAAATCATAAAAGCTACGTCATCATTTGGCGTTGTGTCTGCCGTAGAGTCGCCCATGACGGCTTTCTCCCACAGCTTGCAGAATTGTCACTACAGCACGTGACTTACACCGAGACGTGGAAACCGATGCACTCTACAAGTCATAACAGGCACCCACGAAAATGGCCATGATAACGATGCTGTGGCTTTATACGACTTCGTAATTTCATTTGCGATTCTGTGCATACAATCCATTAAGTTTTATTCTGTCTGTCATTTCTTCCACATCTGTGTACGAAACTGGATAAATCTTAAACACTTGCACACAAAAGTAAAATGCTTATTCTATTTTCTGGACGAAATTCAAAAACTATGCGCACAGAAATGAAACAACAGGCTTCAATGAATTCTGTGAAACTAATTCAATTTCGTGATTTTTTCCCCGAATTTCATCCACAAAATCGTATAGGGGCTACAATTTCATGAAAATTTGTTCAATTTTGTGAATTGTATATGAAAAATTCGTGAACAAAACTAAGAAATTGATTGACGATTTTGTTGACAGAATCGATATGGATTTTCTGCAGAATCCTAAGTTGATTCAATTTCGTGGACAAAATCGGCAGGCTTGCAAGATTTTGTGAACAAAATTAACAGGCTTACACGATTTTGCGGGCACAATTGGCTTCACTCGACTTCATGAATGTACTGGATAAACTAACTCAATTTCGTAGACATAATTGATAAACTTGTGAATTCTGTTGACAAAATTGATATACTTAACAATTCTGTGGACGAAATAGTTTACTGATTTTTGTCCGCGAAGTTAATTTTTAAAAAATGATGTTACACTTGGCATTCCATACCAGACCACTAAGGGTTATCTGTATGGAGTGTTGCTAATAGAGCGGCGTTTGTGATGAAGTCTCAGATACACGCAATTCATTTTCACATATAATGTAATGCAATATTTTCTGGGATGCCACATGTTCAAACCTACATCTTTATACTAAAAGAACAAAACATACGCAATCGGCTGATGTAGAAACTAGGCAATAAATTTTAACGTTATTAAAGAATGGGGCTTACCAGGGTCTCCAAAATATAGATAAGGTGGCTCGCAAAATGCTCAGGCATGTCATCGAAACCACGCGAAATGAGTCAAGAACTTCCCTCGCCGCATACTGTATGCAGAGCACTAAATAAACCTGTTCTCGGTTGGGAAATTTGCCCCTAACAGCAGAACAAATTATTAGTTTCTCGGGAGTGGGGGGGGGGGGTGGTGGTGGCTGTTCGTTTGTATTAAACCTCAGGCGCTTTCTAGCAATTCTCATGGTAAAAAGGTTCATACTAATGATCGTACATTAGGCCCGTGAGGGTTAAGAGCAGATGTAGCCACGTTTGGTTCTTATGTTCATTTACTCTACACAGTTTGGTCATATCATCAGGAAAATGGTGTTATGTGAAACTTTTCTGTGCTACCTTCCCTGTAGATCTTATTTACCTATTTGCAGAGGAAAAACAACCCAAAATAGATCTGTTTACAGAATCCTTATTATTGACCTGTCTTAAGAAATCATAACATTAAACATTTCAGGTGGTACACGTATTGGACACTCTATTCGTGTTTTGCTCGTCTACATGTGTGGTTAACAAAATTAGCCGGAGTTGTGGATTCTGTTTGAAGCTGTTTGCGCAATAGTAGGTTAGTTGAGGACATAGTATATGATCCTCCTGACGCATTACAATGCCAATTTGCTTGCCTTCACGCTGCTCTTATTTACATGTGACCTCTCCAGCCCCGGTGTATCGGATATTATTCAATTAGCATACAATCAGCCCACGGCGCAGACATTTGCCAAGCGATCGTTTGCAGTTTCAAGTTATGTGTGAAATGCATGTATGTATAATCTTTATGGCCTCCATAGTGTGCAGAGGTTGAATACGCCTTCTTTTTCATTTGTTTTGGTTTAAATTTATTTATTTCAAAAACGATTGGAAAACAGGCACCATGCCTATATAAATTCCTCTCGTTTCACTTGTTTTCAATGTTGATACATGCAAGGTAACATTCATTCAAAATTAAGTGAAAAGATTCATAATTAATAAAAAAAATTGTATAAAAGGAACAACAGAAGACCAATTAGACAAGCTGCACATTGTCTCCCATACTAAAAACCGGCATATTAGCCGTATTTTCTTACAGATAGTTCGATCCTCAATTGCGGTGCAGTTATTTAAACGTTGCTATACATTTGCGTTCATACATTTAGCCCGGAATTAAAATGCATTTTTTTTCTCTCGTAGCTTTCATGAATTATATGGACAGATTCTCTGGAATGTCTGGAACATGAATGTCAATCGGGCATTCACTCGATCAGATTGTTACGTTAACACACTAAGCTGCCATCAGAAAAGCAATTGGTTCGTACAGAGAAGCCGCTTTCCTTTTCCAAAGAAAACGGTGTCCAGTGATGGACTTTGATGCCGAAAAAAAAACATGAAGTGGAACAGACGTTCTCAAATCAGCTTCTGAGAACCGAAACAGGTGGTTAGTTTGCACATGATCACTCTGAATAACAAATCAGGCGGTGACTTAAATGATTACAATGAGCACCAAAACTTAGCGGTTACTCGGTACATAATCACTACAGTTATTCCGCCTGGAGTGTGTTACTGGTACCAAAATTCCTCTCGCATCACCTCCTGTATGTTACTGGAACCAAAATCGGCATCAGGTGATACCTTCTGTGTGTCACTTGCGCCAGATTACCATCTGGCAGCACGTCTTTTTGCTTTCGGCCCAACTGACTGTAATATACTCAATGAAACGTTGTTAGACTGTATTTTGTGGGGCTTGATGTTATTGACTGTTCTGTTCACTTGGATAACATGGCCTTCTATCTCCTTAAAACTGTAAGCAGAGCAACCAAAATCACTACAATTGTTTGCATTTTGCCGCAGCATGTTTAGGGAAAACGAGGAAAAAATTAATTAATGCCGCAGAGATAGCAACAACATTTTTATTTCTTTCAAAAATAAAATTCTGCCGCAAGTGAGTTTCTGAAGGAATATTGATTTAAGCTGACTTCGTGAAGGTAGATTACTGATTTCTTTAATCATCTCCATACCTTAATCATGCTGCCTTAGAGGTACGACCTGTTACCCACATATACTGAATTTCTTGTCTATTCTGTACCTATTTTGTACATCTCCATGTATATCTTTTGTTCGGGGAACCGTGGGAGCTCAATGCTGTGACACTAAAGGGATACGCAGGGAAACAGGAAAAAGAAACTAACTGATCAAAAGGAAAAGATTAGTACATTGGGGTAGTATTCCAGAAATTGTCTATTTAATTTCCTTCCCATCCGTCCCTGCTCGGTAACGACTATGTCGAATGCGCCCCCAGATATACTATCGACCCAGTGTCTGCTGCTAGTAGTTAAACCCGCCATAGATTCTTATTTTATTTTTCCAACTGACTGAAGTCAGTTCTGTATGACATTGGAACGATCAAAAACACAGTTACCTCTCAGCTTATAATGTTAATTTTGATGACATATACCATCTGATGAACATGATTCATCACAATAACAGGTCGCTTTTGTGTATATACGACTCGTGTATTTGTATAGACAGTCTATGACTGATATCACTTTCATTTATGAACAAAATGTTCATAACTTTTTTACCCCCCCCCCCAATTATGACCAAAACTGTTATTTTGCAAATTGCAAGCACAACATAGATGCACGGATTCTTAATAATGATTCTTCACTTATTTATACTTCATAATGGATACAATGTAGGTATAAAATGATGAAAACAGATAGTTATACATGGATTGTGTCAAAGAAACATTTTATCACCACTTACATAAAAACCCGTTGGTACTTAGGAACCTGTATCCACTATCGGGGAAACCTGCTCCACTAATACTAAGCTCAATCTTTGACTCACCGGGTGGTCTTGCCTCGTGTGCCCTTTTCTGCTACTGAATTCATAGCATGGGGGCGACTGCAATATTAATACAATATCCCTATTCTGGGGCCTAGAACTGGTAACTGTCTGGGGTTGTTTGTTTTTTCAGGTAATGCTCACTCTGGAAAAGTCCCATTATATATTGTACATTACATTTATTCGACAAATTAACCTTCCCTCAACACTAATCACACATGTATTTGGGATACTACATCTGTAAAATATCCAAACGACTTGGTTGCTATTTTGAAAATTATGGATTCTGCACCCAGTGATTTGTAAATGAGTATTGGGACAATCTTGGCGGGGGTGGGAGGAGAGGGTTTTATATGTGAAACTAAATGTATATATTTTGCAAATGTTTCAAAGCATCATTATTGATATGATATATGCCGTGGCTGCGATTTATTTTGATATCCAAATCAAATTTATTTTTGTGCGACTGTCGCGCAATCAATGCACTGTGCAATGTTCACCAAACAACCGGGGTTACGCTTTTGTACCAAAACAGCGGTGGCTATGCAGCTAACCTTTTTCCCGGCCCAATTTAACCCTCCATGCCAGTTGAAATAAAATGCTGTTTGAGCTGACTTTACTGCAAAATAACGGCACACGATGGCCACTCTCTCGATGAAATATTTCAGCCATGGTCGATCAACTTTTACTAGGGAAGGGTGGCTGGTCATTATTATTTTTTTTTTTTTTTTCATTTTTATATTTTTTATTTTATTTATTTTATTTCTTTTCTTTTTTGTTTGTTTGTTTGTTTGTTTGTTTGTTTGTTTGTTTTTTGTTTGTTTTTTTTTTTTTTTTTGTTTTTTTTTTGTTTTTGTTTTTGTTTTAGGTTTTTTTTTTTTTTTTTTTTTCTTTTATGAACTTTAGGGTTGGGCCATTTTAGTAGGGTCTGTCAGGTAACCGGAACCACACATATATATTTTTAAGGGTAAGGTAGCTTGTACATTTTTTGAAACATATTTTAAATGAATGTTCATTCCCCTTTTACACAATACCTCCTTTGACGTCAGTTTAATTTGTTACTTGGGCACAGCCGGAGGACCTTGTTTTACAGAAATACAAACTGTTAAATGCACTTTTTATTATTAAACTTTGCAGATGTGTGCAGCACATTTGTGAACTATCAGCAGTCATTATTCAAAAAACCTGGTGTGTATATTTCCTATCTGGCCTATAATTCATCAAAGTAATATAAGCGAGGAAGTTTTCTTTAAAGATTAGAGGCTGGAAATTTGTATCTTTTTCTTTGATTTTTGTTTAAATCAATTATCGTCCAAAATCTTCATTTAATTGTACACCTTCTCCCCCTGTGAATGTTTGTTCTTAAGTGAAAACGACGACTAATCTGGACGGCCCTAAACATTTTTATTTTCAGTCCATTGCCTTACAATATGTCGGGCGCATTAATCTGGAGGTTCTCCTCCACTGCAGCTTCCTCTTGAGCGACCTCCGCAACTCTCAAAGTGTGCTAGTTTTCTGGCCAATATGAGCGAAAAACTCTCGCTTCTTGGCTCGATTCCTGCATTGATCCTTCATTAATGCACAGTTTGTTCAATACGATAAATGACACCTTAATCAATAAATAAGTCAGAAGATGAAAATAATCCCTGGCCATTTTTCCGTCGTCAATTGGGTCAAGGGTATAGTTGTTCCACAAAGCAACGCCTACCACTTAAAGTCCTACGTCTTACTTTTCAAATAATTAAATCCTTTAAACAATTATTAGATCCTGTGTTTTGATGAGTGTACTCAGTGCAGGCAGGTACAAACAGTATGTTTGGGTTTTAATAATGATAATGATTATATTATTCTCCAAAACTACGTGTATCAACCATTCATGGTTTTGAAATTTTGTCCGACAACTATGAGCGCCATCGATTGTCAATGTTATAGATTAAACCTGCTTCACAAATTAGAGATTTCAGCGACAGAACGTTGCAGTCTGAGCTTTAGCAATCTTTTAATGCTTTTGTCTGAATGGATATCGACAATCACTCGCTACATTTGTTACATATTTATCCCATAGGATTTAGTATGCATTGACGGTGACTTTTGCTCTATTAGTTTAAACAATTTTATCTCGACAAAATACAATTGGAAAAACAGGGCAAAGCCCCATATTAATCCCTGTTGCGACAGAAAACTTAAGACGTCGCACAACAATTAAGACAACGTTTAAATAAGAGTTATAAACAACACCTGACATAACAGATAGAGAGTAGTACCACGCACATTCAAGATTTGGACCAGGACAATACACCACAGACAGTACAAGAGTGTGGGATAATTTTAAACCTAGAATTTACTCATAATTGTGTACAATTTCAGACAGATATGTATTTTGGGTTTTACTATGCGTAGTATAATACGCATAATTACTTACTGCTTAAGTTACTGCCCCAGGTCTGCCTGTCTCGCTAATACATTCTTGAACGGTCTCGAAAGTTGCTTGTTTTTAAGTAAAGGAGCAGTTTTTAGAACCATAAAGTAAAGCTTGAATTGTAAACGGCGCTAAGCCAATACAGGTACATTGTAACTATTCTCGGTGCAATATGTATCTGATATATCCACACCAATAGGGAAATGCACCCTCGTTTGCAGTACCACAGGCACACTCAAGGGAACCAACCAGTCCCCTTTTTGAAAGATCGTCGTGTAAACCGCATAAGGAGGCTCGCTCTGATGTCAGAATAAGCACGGCAGCAGAGGAAAAAACGGTCAGTATTTTTATTACGATTCCACAGTACCAGGTCGGATCGGTAACATCATTAACTCGATACAAGTGATAGTTAAATAATGAATGACTGAGTCTTAATTGAATATGGCATATACATGTATTTGGAAAATACTGCCCATGAGCAAAGTAAGAAAGAGGCTATCTTCGATTAATAGACATTAGAGTTTGGTTGTGAATAGGCATAAGGGGGGAGACTGACAAATGTCGACTGGAAGTTCTTACTAAACTGGATTGTCGACAGAAGAAAATATCTTTCAAACGTTTTGTTCTAATTTTAATAGGTGTCAGAGTACGGTATAGGAATATCTTAAGACACGACCAATAGTTGGTTTAGAAGAAGAGGGCACTAGGTCAGACAAACAGGGCAGAACGTGTTCATTGTACATTTTGTAGAATATGACAAGTTTGAAGTACTTCTGACGGATGGCCAGCGTTTCCCAAGAGAGATTAGCGAGTAGAAGAGCACGATTCAGGCGACGCAAGACACCTGTGTACGTTCTCGCTGCTTGATATTGGACGGATTCTAGCATATTGGATAAGGTTTGACCACAATTGTCGGAACAAGACACAACTGTACACAAGTATTGGATGAATCATTGACTTAACAGTTTACAAAGAGTATTTCTAGATAATTTATGTTCGGAACGCTTGTGAAGTGTTATCCTTCTGCTAGCTTTATCCATGCTTCTCAAAATATGTTCTTTCCAATTTAAGTTTTTAACACAGAGTGATGCTAAGGTGTGTATGGTTGGTGCTCTCTGGAATTTCATTTCCATTCACATACAAAAGTACATGAAATGGTTTATTTATTCTAGTGGAGACAATAAGCGAGCTAGATTTCATGGCTTTAAATGTTACATTCCAAAATCTACTCCAGATAGCAACATGATCCATTTCCGTATTCAACCTTAAAGTAGAGCCTATGGGATTTCTTACAATTTCTAGAAGCAAATAATAAGATGTCAGAAGTAATATTATCAACCATGTCATTGACATATACCAAAAATTAAAGTGGGCCCTGCATGCACCAATGGGTAAAACCTACATTAACTGGGAGCTAGCTCGATACCTGTCCTAAAATAACCCCCTTTTAAAACTGTTTCGAAAGATGGTCCTCTACCAAAGATACCAATGAGTTGTCAAAACCCAGTGTCCGAAGCGTAAAAAGTAAACCTCTGTGCCACACTTTATCAAAGGCTTTAGAATCATCAATAAAAAAACATATGTATTTCATTTCCGTAGTCGACACCACTGTATATTTTATGGGTGATACTTATGACTTGGTTCACAGCTGAGGGGCCCTTTTTGAAGCCAGATTTTTTCTATGTTATAAGATTGTTCTGGGTCAAATATTCATAGAATCTATTGAAAACTAGTCTCTTCACTATTTTGGAAATATTGCAAAGAAGTGACACAGCTGTATAATTAGATTTGTTTTGGCGATTCCCTTTTTTTGTAAACATGACACAAATTAGATTCGATTTTCTACTGATCGGGTGAGCGAGAAGCGGCCAAAGATGCATTGAATAGTCTATAAAGAGGACTCGAAATACTTGGTTCAATTTTTTTCAATATAATAATTGCCAATTCCATCCGGACCAGTAGCACTACATTTTTAAGAGCCTTCAAAGCATTTTAAACATTCTGTCACTGGCAGAAAAAAAACTCAAGCCTTGCGTCCGTGACAAAGAGGAGGCCTGGCACTGAGGCAGGAGCTAGATCTACTGGTAGTTTGGATTGACTGACAAAATACTTGTTAAATGTGTCTGCTGTTTCGTTGTTATTAGTGATTGGTTTGTCATCCTGTATAAATAGTGGTAAGGACTATAATATTTTGCATCCTGGAATTGACTCCGTCACTGACCACCAGTTTTTAGGATTGCAGTCTCTGATGTCAATTTTGTCACGTAGTTTCATAAAATACTCATTAACAGCCTTTTTGCTGGCCGAAACACATTCATTTCTGGTTCGTTTATAAAACTGAAACAGGTGTTCAGATTGAGCAGTGTCTTTGTCAGCCTTTTTTTAGTGTTTCTAGGCTGGATTTTTTTTCTCATTAAGCGTTTAATATTACAACTTACCAAAGGCTTGTCCTTTGTCCGTGCTATAATATCTGTGGAGGGACGTATTGTTTGAGAGACCTCATGAGTAAATCGTACGAAAATGAGAGAATACCATCAATATGATCGCAAGTGTTAAAAGCCACGTCCCAAGGTGCGGTACTCAAGGACTTATTTAGCACGTCAAAGTCTATCTTATTTTTCGGATGGAAAAGACAGAATGACACTGCAGTAAACGACAGAATGGTCAGATGTCGATGTGAGAGGTAAAATGCTACTATCCAAAATAAAGCCTGTGAAATCGTAATAATTAAATCTAATAAGTAATCAGCGAATTCCGTCGAGCGTGTTGGTCCATTACTAGTTTGAAAGAGATTGTTGTTAAAAACAATATGAAATAGGTGGTTACCCAGTTGGCTATCGGCATATCTTGCATTCCAGTCTGGACGCCGATCATTGAGATTACCAGTAATGACCATAATATTCGGATTAAGTCCCAAGACAACAGAAATTTACTTAGAAAATTTGTCAAGAAAGCTCGTTCTGATGTTCTTATGTTGACCTGGTGGGCGATAATATGCACCACTGAGGGCACTGCCTTTGTAGTTTTTAATTCTATCCACAGACACTCACTGTTTGCTTCTTCCAAATCAGGTCGATGAATGAATGGCAAAAAATTCTTTAAAAAGATTGCCACAACCCCTCGCAGACCAACTTAGCTGTCTTTGGAGATAGGTGACGTCACGCCTCCATTGTTGGTTTGGTGCATACGACCTCGGAGTATTCTACCTCTCAACAGTGTTCTCGTGGTTGAGTGTTATTTCATAGCTCTCACATTTTGGACAGGGGTAGTATATACTAGAATCACCGTATATCTAAGGTTGTGGACAGCCCAGCTGGCGGAACATTAGTTATTTTCTTGTGATCGTTCTTGGGCAATTTCAAATTACCCGCCACGAATTTATAGACAAAGGTCAATATGGATGGTCAGACTGGTACATCAGAACCTGTGTTTGTGAACAGCAATCAACAGGTTTCAGGCCAATATGATTCGAATGTTAGTAATGCGTTACCGACCCAAATTGTTGCTAATGCTAAAAAAGCTGGAAATATTTGAAATGACCAAGGCTTTCACCCACATCCACCGGCTTCTAACCACCCAATAAAGTTCGTGGAGGGGTTGATGTTGATCATACGGAGGGTGTCAATGACCTTTTACGGGTACTGTCTGATCCAAAGATCGGGGAGTTTCTTAAGAATATAAGGGAAGCGGTCATCATGGAAGTCAGTTTGCAACTAAGTTGTCACATTTGGAGAATTGATGAGTTGGAATAAAAATTAAGGAAAATGAATCTAAACGCATTGCTTCCGAAGCTAAATCCGCAGATCAATTGACCAAAATTACTTACCTCAAGGAAAATGTTTCTGAATCGGAAAAAAGTCAAGACGAGCTTGAACAATATGGGCGCCGTAAGGCAGTTCACATTTGGCTGATAGAAGGATTACCTTGCTTAAGCGATTTAAATCTAGGTTATCAAGAAATGCACTTTGTAAATTATGCAAATCAATGGTCCGCCCCATACTCGAATATGTGTGTGTATTACTTGACAACTGTGGCCAAACCTTACCTGATCAATTACAATCAATCCAGTGAAAAGCAGCGAGAACGTGTTCTGCCTTACGTCACACGAATCGTGCTTGTCCACTCATTTATCACGGCTGGCAAACGCCAGCTATCCGCAGAAGATATTTTACACTAGTGCTCTTCTATCAAATGATCAATATACAGGTACTTCCCTGTCCAATCTAGTCCCCGCTACATCTGGGACAATTTGTGGTCGAAACTTCAAAGGTTCTCATAAAATAAGACAAATCAAATTTAGGTCACAACGCTCAGATGAATTATTTCTACCATCATCAATTGAACTATGGAACAACTTCCAAGTTGGCAATCTGTAAAGTCCTTCCCTAATTCTCTCCAAAGTCAAACTCAAATTTCTATTGTTTAGCCAAGTCCTCTGGTCTACTTTGCTCATTGCTAGCATTTCCTAAATATATGCCAGAGACAGCTAGAACTCTGCTTCGTTGTTTTCTGAGAGGAGATTTCCGTAGCCATGTCGAAGAGTACAGGTGATTTAGACGTTTTTGTTTTGACTTGCCTTGGCATTTGAGAGATCTTGATTTCAACATGTATCGAAATAGTTCTCTGAAGTTTGGGCTTTTCATGTTTTTCACAGGGAGGTAAGTTAATTGTTTTGGCAGGGAACTTTTTTTTGTATAAAGATTGATTAGAAGAACTCTGAAGCTGAGAACTGAATTTATTTGTAATCTAATGGTCCGGTGATCTGTAAAATTTTTAGGGAAACTATGAGTTTTTCTGAAAGGCCTTGGGATTGATTTTTTTCTCTCTCTCGCTCATGCTATTGTTAATTATTCTGTTAAATTGAAGAAAAGACATTCACTAAGTCAAAAATCTTCTCCGTAATATACAACATCAAGATCAGAGGTTTGTAGATCTGCGAAAGATGAATTGCTTTACATGTGTCGGTTATCCAGGTTAAAATAAGTTGTGCGACGTAAGTATGTATTAGACAAGTATAAATTTTGGGAAAGTAGCGAGACGGGGTAAGGAATTCTCCTGCGTAGTATAATTCCTGTAATAGAAAAGCAAGACTATTCTTGGTGACTTGTTTGCAATTGCGTGGAGTGCATTCCATGTAAAAACGTTTCACAAACTATTACGAGGTCAAATGCTTTGAGACCGGCTCTGATAGGTTTCAAGGATGGGTCGGTCAAAACCACCAGGTTATATAATCCATTCAAGTGACCAGGTTCGCGTCCCACGAAATGTATACAAGGCACATTTTAGTTAAAATGATCGATCGCAGAAACTGTACGCATTTAGACTCAGATTTTGCCCCTTGATTAAAACAAGAAAGCACTTTCTTGGATAAGAATTTTTTTTTGTGCACGAATTTCCATTAATAGACTAGGTTTCCGGGTCTGGTAATATTTTCCATGACCGCCAATGTATATTTGTTGCTTTGACGTGTCCTCCGTTATTCTAAATTACGATAGGTAACCAATATGTGTTGGTTTCTTCCCGGAATTTTTTTCCTTGATTCTGGTGAACTTCTTAAGTTTGAACCTATGAACTTTGCATGTCTGTATGCTGGTGACTGGACCAAGTCCACAAATCGATTACCTGCGTGTGCACCGTGATAAAAATTTCGGTTGGACGCTCAATGGTACGAGAGAGTTTTGATCTGCATAAATTGCCAACTTAAGATTGAGCATTCGAAGGTCTGATCAGGTCAAAGGTGGGGTCAAGTTAAAGTGAGGCTGCTGTGTGATACCATAATAATATAAGGTTTACAATTGATTACTTGTTGTGTGAACTAAAATCACGTGTGTTGGATAGGTTTATGATAATGATATCGGTAATGAAAAGAAGGAAAATGTTTCATATATTGTTATTGGTAATTTGTTCAACTTTGCATGAGATTTTCTTTCATTTCGCAAAACAATATTAACGTATACTGATTGTGATCGGACTTCTGTCTTTAAAATGAATCAGGTTGATAGATTATGTAGTAATTGGTTCATGAGGACTGATATAAAGTTTTCTATGTTGGATTTAATGTGTAATTGTTAGGTGCTGCAACAGTTTGTTGTCAATCATGAGTTGTATGTGGCTGATACGGATTCTGCCTTAAGGAGTTTTATTTATATTCAGTTACAGCTTACGGATGGACTTGGAGAAGGCCTGCAATTGGTTGGATTACACTGGTGGACTTTGTCTCCTGAAGTCAAGGAACTGAGTGTTTTATTTCATGATTGGACTATAAATTATTTCTAGACATTTTCAATCCCAATATGTTCCGTTTATCTGTTTAAGTGAGAGTGATGTTATTTTTGTTATTGTCCTATTTAGTCTGTGTGATGTTTGGAGTATATAAATCAAATATCAATATAAACATATTTTATTTAGTTGAGTGGTTATTTTGTAACAAGGATGTTAATCAGATCCCACATTCCATGGTACTTACAAATCCAGGATTTCGAGTCTCCCCCCCCCCCCCAAGGAAAACTTGACCTGGTCAGTCACTGTGGAATAATGAACCTTTATTATATAATTTTTTTTTTATTTGGGGGTTGATTGTTATACTCAGCATTGAATAATCATTTGTACAGAGTGACTATCATTGCCGACGCTTCCTGTGCTTGCAAGTTTCCCACCTAGGGAACAAATCACTTCATGGTAGATTGTCCTAGGTATGCCGACTTATGTAAGACACTCTTGACACGTATATCCTCAAGTTTGGCTCGAAAGGTAAATTCGTCCCTTTTTATTTATCTCGATCGAAATTATATACTTGGCATTATGCTCAAGGCTAAACCATATCTGGGCATTAAAGCTAAGAAGTGATATTCACTGCCGTTAAGGATTACATTTCAAGAACCCGCAGTTTGTCTTTTGTCCGAAATTACGGTATATGCATCTCCAATTTTATGAAAACTTTTTTCCTTTCTGATGTTACGTCAAATAATAAACTCTATATGTAGTCTTGGAACCTTCTGTCTTGTATTGTCCTGCGTATGCTGTAAATAGTTTCATTTGATTTCGATTAACTTTGTAAGCTACCAGGTAATCCAGGTAAAATAAATACGTTTAAATTAAATTAAAATTAAGTCATGTATGCATCAAATTTGATTTAATTTTTAGTCATCATTTTCATAAATTCCTTGTGCTTTTTATGTGAACCATCTTCAAAGCATTGCCGACAAGCTTTAATGTGCGGACATCGTGAACAATAATACAGGTGTCTCTCTCTGCACATTGGTTCCAGATCGTTATAAGAACAGTTCTGTGTGCCACATTGCCCAAACTTTGCTACAACATGTAGAATGGGTCATGTAGAATTGATTATATTCGCCCTATAGGATCCTACAATAATTGGGGGAATCTCTGTCACAATTCAACCATTAGGTTGCGTCGTTGTTAGAGCTCAGAAATGCTCACTTTTCTCTATAAAATCATGTATTGCTTTTAAAATGATCATATTTTGGTCGAGGTTACATTCACTGCTGCCGAATAGCAAAGTGTGTAAACTGAACGGTGCAACGCTACTGATGGTGGTATGCAAAATAACTCGGTCAACATGATATCGCAGACAAGTTGACAAGAACACGCTGGTGATTAACGTCTATTTTATGCAGATACTCCTTCAGCTGACTGCGACTCATGCTCAGCTTGAGTGTAAAATGGAAGTAAACCTTTTACCAACATTTAAAAGTTCACGGTATTTTGCAGAGGGTATCCACGTATCTACGGTGATATAAAGGGACGTGTCTTCAGCAAAGAGCTTCACTTCAGAGTTAACTGCATCAACTATACCGTTAATATAAATGAGAAAGACGGGGGGGGGGGGCTAGCACGGAACAATGGGGTACCCCTGCAGTTATTGAGCCCCAGGTGGAGGATTGACCATCAAAAACTACCCGTTTCCTACGGCCATAAAGATAGTCGTCGAACCAAGATAACAAGTTATTCGTTATTCCATTCCTTTTGAGTTTATAAAGGAGGCCTGTGTGTCAAACATTATCAAAGGCCTCGCTCATGTCCAGGAACACAACTTTTACCTCCTTTCCCTGATCAACAGCAACAGACAATTCATGGTATAAAGATACTGGTTGATTTACTGTAAAGTTATCCTGGGATAAAACCTGACTGATTTGGTGGGATGACCAAATGATCTCTATAAAATATTAAATACATGTTTGAAGACTACTTTTTCTAATATTATACCTGTGCAGCTTAAAGGGTACAGGACGATGGTTAGAACAAAGGTTTTTTTCGCCGCCCTTTTTGTACGACATACTCGCATCATCTTCTTTCCAGATGGATGGAAACTGGTTTTGGATTAACGACATATTAAACAATATTGTAAGAGGTTTATGAATTATAGAAGCAGCTTCCTTTAAAAGTTTAGGGCTGTTGCCGTCCGGGCTGGAAGCAGTTTAGATATATTAAGACATTTAAGAATATGAAGAACTTCCTGAGATACATGCAGCACCCCCCCCCCTTCCTATTCTATAGGGATGGACACGGGCGGATTGTAGGGTTCTGAGAAGAAGAAGTGTCGATGTTCATTTGATCCAAGAAAAAAGAGTTGAATATACTGGCATTGCACTATCCGATATATGCTTGCCTTCATGGAGTAGCGATGGTATAGTATGGCGATGATTCCGATTTTAAAAATCCCAAACTTTACTCCACCACGCTTTATTTTTCGTTTTAATTTTCTCAAGAAATAGGTCAATGTTTTATTGTATCTTCCTCAGCTAACTGTCAGTACTCCTCACATTGAATTTTTTTTCAAATGATTGTGCGTGGTTCACATAGCATCACTAGTGAGAACATTAGCACGTGTCTTAGCTTCAGAACACAAATGCATCATCTCCCACCTTTCTTGACATAACGCTGATGTGTAACATGGCAATTATTTGGGCGTATATTTACTTCTTCATTGCGGAGAGTCTCTTTAGCTGTTTGTAAGAAAATTTATGTCCGGGCTGTACAGCACCGATTAACATCATTAGATACAAATAAAATTTCTTAAGTAATTTGACCAAGCCTGGACCAAAACAAATCAACATTTGCTTTGCCACAATCCCAGATTAGTCATTTACAAACTCATTTCTTTTTGTGTTTGAAAGATATAGTAACCGACGCTCAACGGTCACAATTAGCAATTGGAAGCAAGACCTGTGGCTCCTGGACATGAGCAGGTATGTCAGAAATAATTTGGTCCAAACAACTTGAAGTATTATTAGTTGTAGGAGTAGGTTCGTAGACATGAAGGAGCACGAATTTTGTTGTACATACTTGTTCAAGCTTTCTGCCTTGGGGGTTAAAAAATCGGCATTTACTGTAAATCACCTATAAGTGTAATATTTTGAATACCGGTACTTCTGGCTTGATCAAGATTGTTTTCCAAGTTATTCCAAAAAGACACAGGGGTATCAGGTGGTTTGTAAACAACTACTGTCGATAAATTATCATCACTTATAGCAATTTGGAGCATGGTGGTTCTAAGTAAATCCCTTTCAAATCGTGATGTCTTGAAGTTAAGAGTTGTTGAGATACAAAATGACAGACACCCCTACAATGTCCGGTTTCTCGATCTTTGCGCATTTTAGTATGAAAACCCGGTAAAGTAAGGTCCATATCATGGTTCCCGACAGATAAAAAAGTTTTAGAAAGGGTTATGGTGTCATGTTGAGGGGCAATTTCAGTTCTTAAGCATCTAAGATTTTCACAGGACAAACTAGGGACATTTATGTTACAAACGGTTGTATCGGAAAGCATGGCGGGTGGTCCAGGATTTAAGTGCATTGGTTTCTTTGAATCTACATTTCACAGTCACACTACCGTCCTTTTCCTGGTATATTCCCCGCGAGTTTAGCGGACTTGCTCTTGTAACAACATCCGCGAGAGTCTCAATTATATCGGGAAGGCCTTGCATTGTCATTTTAATATAATCTGATTCATTTACCAACATTACTTAAATTCATCAATAGACTCAGCATTAGGAGTAGCCCGAGGCAGTTTATTCGCTCCATTGAGAAGTATCAAATGGAAAATTCTATACCAACACACACACGTTTGAAACAACAAAATTACATTTTTTGGTCCGTTTGTTTATCTTTTTCGTATTACATAAAATGTTGGTGTAAACAAATCATTAAAAACATGAACATATGACGACACAATGTAAGTCCTGTTTGTGGGGGACTGTATTGAAGGAGACCAGATATTGGATATTTTGTGATGTCAAAATACATCACGGAATCAGTCTCAGTATGTATAGTCTAACATTAATTATGTATCAATGAAAACTGAATTCTGAATTGTTATACCATATATTTATCTTTAGGATTGAATGTATCAAACAAAATGCATTGGATATATGGAGAGAGAGAATTCTGGCAAGCAGGTGTTTTTCCGAATTGATAAATGGAGTAATATGAGTTACAAGGTACTTGGATTTAATGTCAAATAATTTGGGAAGGTGTTCCATTACAGACTTAATACTTTTAATGGATCTGTGTGTGACACAAGGCTAATAGCCTACTATTTGCACATGTTCATAGAGTACTCTGGCCCTTAATTATGCAAACGTAGTCAAAGGCCTTTTCAGGCAGGCGCATACATATATATATATATATATATATATATATATATATATATATATATATATATATATATATATATATATATATATATATATATATATATATATATATATATATATATATATATATATATATTATCAGGGATTTCAATGCCATTTTGTGTCCTTGCATCATTATTTACCTTTTTCACGAATGGCAGTGTTAACATCAGGAATTTGATCTATAAAGATATACACTTGCTTCAAAAATTTGAAAAAGTGATAAAATAGAGACAAGACATGTACTGCATGCTGTCCAGCTCAAGTACAGAATTTAAAAACAAATCTTAAACCACAGTGACAGGAGTTAACATTTCCCGCGAAAATATCCAATAGCGCTCGGATATGAAATGTAATCGGCTTCATGTTTGCATTGAAGCTTTACATTCCTGGAAAATGTTTTACATAATAATTTTACATACGCCCTACAGAAAAGCATGCCCAAGGTCAACGGCTTCCTTTAGCAAAGGTCGCCGGAGCAAATCAAGGAAAGCGATTGACGCAGTCTTATTGTAAATTGGATAGGGTAAAGTGACGTCCTAACAGCATGTAAAATCGTTGTTTGTCCCGTTATGTACGCCACATCACAGCATTTTACGTCGTGGTTTGTCCCATCGTGTGCATGTCCTTACAACAGGTAAAGTCGTTTGTTCCGTCATGTACACGACCTTACAGCATGTAAAGTCGATATGTGTCCAGTCATGCGCTTCCTTATAACATGTACAGTCCTTGTTTGTCCTGCAATTCCTTACAATATGTAAAGTCTATGCTTCTCTTTCAATTAAATTATCCTTAAAACATGATAAGCCGTTTATTCAGCCATGTGTATTTCCTTACAGCATATTAAGTCGTTGTTTGGTCCATCATGTACATGTCCTTACAACATGTTCAGTTGCAGTTTGTCCCATCATGTTCATGTTCTTACAGCATGTTGAGTCGTTGTTTGTCTTGCCAATTACGTGTCTTTACAGTATGTAAAGCCCCTGTACACCCCACAATGCATGTATCCTGGCAGCCTGCCAAGTCGTGGTTGTCCCGTCAATATGCATGTCAAATCGTTGTTTCTACTGTCATGTACGTGTCATTACAGCATGTTAAGTCGTTGCTAGTCCGGTCACTGTCGTGTCTTGTTGTTTGTCCCATTATGTGCTTCTCGTTACAGAATGTTAAGTAGTTTGTCTAATCGCAAGTTTCATTAAAAACGATGAATTATTACCCCCACTAGGAACATGAATGTTTCGTCAAATAGCACATCGTTAACTGTTTTGTTATATGCTCTTAGAGCAAAAAATGAAAGCCCTTTTCTGTGAAAAAGTCAGTTTAGTACATTAGTACCTTATTGCGATAAATAACATAGTAAACGGAAACATTTACAATATTATGCACACATGTTGCAGTGTCTCTTTGCCATACGTTAATGGTAAGAAACTAAATTCCATAAGGTCGTTAGAGGTAAATTAGCCAAGATACCTACCGGGCCAGCAATATTCTGAAAGCATGCGGCTTTGTTTGTTTGTTTTCCTTTTTAATATTGCACAGACTTGCAGTCTTAAACAGGTAACCAACTCCCAACACATAATTGGTTGCAATGTAACATACCCATCGGAATATTTGCACAGGCAAGTTACTTAATTCTGGTGGAATATTGTTATTGTATAAACACTGAGAAAGCTGTATAAGCGTATGTTGGGATTAAAGACAATGATCTGTCGCTGATTGACCTTTGGACGCTACCATAAATTTAGAATTAAAGCGTCAAAATATACACCTGTTGTATATGATTTGTCACATTTGGAAAAAGTGGATATACATTTGTTTTTCAACTGAGCTCTTCTGTCACAATTGGTGCTTTAGTTACAGTTATGTTTGACTCTTTCCGTTCACTTAGTTTTGATGGAATATTTAATCAAAAGGAATGACCACGCAAGAGACATTTAGTATTTTTTTCAATTTCATATAGGCATATCAGCAGGTGAAATTGTGACCCACAATACCCTCTTCTCAGAGGAAGATCGCTTCCACTGACCTCATGTCACACTCGTCTGCCTGTTTAACAACCAATGATGAGTGTAAACAAGTTTTGTACTTGACCCTTTGTTCACAACAATCTTCCCCCAAAATCTGCTGACATGCGGCTTATAGACGACATGACCAGCGCCTGGTTTTGGAAATCAGCAATAGGATAATCAATCAAAAATGCACCATTGCTTTTTTCCTATATTATAAATACCATTTCCTTAAAAACGGCATTTACGAGACAGAAATGTCTAAAGTTCGTCCTTTACATAATAAAGTATGCTTTTATGGCCTGTCTTAATTAATCCTATAACAGACAGACAAGACAGTGGGTCACAAATCCATCATAGTCATGTCCTTTGTGTTACGTACATATTTCAAGAAAATAACCAAACTCTGTGATCCTTTCTCCATAATTCAGCCAATTCCACACTTCTTCATTTTTTTCTTGACTTAAGTACGGTGACTTCAGAGTTTCTGGTAATACTGGCTTTAGAGGAGCTTTCGCACTTTTCAAAGCAAAGTAATCTTTGAACTTATGTGTCTTTTTAAATAGCATTGTTTTCTTGTTGTGGTCATGCCTCTGAGTATCCTTCGCGTCCTCGTCTAATTGATCCAGCTTTTCCTGCACTGAAGTCTCTGGTTGGGTCTTTGAAACCTTTGCTTCAAGTTCTTGTTCAATCTGCCTGTCACGTGACGCATCATACTCATCATCATCCTCACGAACACTTTTGATGATTTTCTCGACTTCTTCTTTTAATTTAAGAGCTTCAGGTGGTAACTTTGCTTTCATAGGCAAATACAAATTGGATCGGGTTCGAAGCTGATTGGAATTGGCAGTGACCCTGCGGCCCATGAGTCCTCGGGAAGGTGCAGATCTCGAGTAATGATATCTAACTCTTTCCGAATCTGCATTCAGTTTATATTTGGTGAGATCATTGAACTCATGTTTAAATCTACTGGGGACAGTGTTTGTCTGGAAATGATGTTTGGCACTGGCTCGTATCCGGGTGTCGTTGTATTGCAAGTTATCGTTCAGGTATGGCTCCTGGAACATCGCCCTTAGGTCTGTCCGATAGTTATTTTCTACCGAGTTCTTGCCTTTGTCGACGGGCAGCAGATAGCTAATACCGTGGCTGACACGACTGCGGGATATTGCGTTCTTAATCTGGCTGATAGGAGGAAGGTCAGGCCATTCGTACTCCAGTAGTTCAAATTCCTCCTGGTGGGACGAAACGGCCCGCACATTACTCGTGCCTCTGGTGACGGGACGACTAGACGGTGCGGAGGCAGGCATGGCGGTGCTGGGGCGATACACAAGTAGTTCCGGAGCTATCATATTCTGCCTGCCCCCTGTGTTTTGAGGTAGCTCATGCAGCCCATAAAATCCTGGTTGAGAGAACGCCGGCTCATAATTTTGTCTATAAAGCAGAACAAAACAAAATACGTTTTGACATTACATGGGTATACATTACAAATCCCTTTTACACAGAGGTGTTATCTACAAAATAAAAAGTCATTCATACCATGTTGATCTTGTTTTTGGGTCTCACAACACCGGTAAAGTCGCTACATTTCATGTTTTAAGAAGCGTATCCGTTATTAGTCCGGCTTTGATCTTTGAGTGTTTGCTCAGTAAGCATACCGAGGTATTCTAGAATATCGGGAAAAAGTAACATCTCAAGGGCAGATTTACACCTTTCGAAGCACATAGAAGCAAGAATCAGATTCGTGTCGCACAAAGAAGTCAACACGCTTTTCAAATCATAATCAAATTGATTGCAGGATTAAATCTAATTCAGTCTTGTGTTGTTCGTGTCAACGACCACACTGCAGAACAATTTCCATTGAATAGCTCTTTAAATGTCAATCAGTACAAACGTCGTTCTAATCTGAATTATCAGAAGAAGGTAAATTCAAGTCGTTATAAAAAGACTTTTCATTAAATTAACAGCTTGCCTGTAGTCCCAGAAAAGATAAGAATGCTACAAGTAAACAGTTTTCGCGCATTTCCCCTGGTCACACTCGCACCGAGTTAAGCTGTCGATTCAGTCTCTAACCGTGCACCAAGGACCTTCATTTTATTTCAGGCTCTTTCCTGACACTGAGAGATAACAATCAATCCTTGGTACCCTCATTACCGTATTGAACTCCAATTGATTTTGCAGCTGCATTGACTGTTCTCAACATAGGCTTATCTGTTTTCAGATGTATATAATTCACGTATACATACACTTGGCCATGTTACGTACGTCATCGAGCAGGAAGTTAGCCATAATTGTTGGCCATCGACTTGCTGCGTGACAGAATGTTTTACCTTATTTACCAGTTTGTAAACTGGAAAAGGAGCCATTGAGTTTGCTGCTGATTCCCATTACCCCCGCGTCACCTTTGCCAGCCTTATAAACTAGGTACAAAAACAATATATTTTCCCCAAGAAAAATCCACATCTAAAACAAATTAACATATATTTTGACATTGTTTTGATTTACTTATATGCTGTATACTGATTACCTTTGATCTTAACATGAATTCAGGAAAAAGGAAGCCACGTTTTAATGCACAACACTAGTAATTTTGTTTTTGCGATACCAAATGCCCACTCTTAAAACGAATGGTTTAATGGACGTACGTGTGCATGAATGCCATAATCGACACGGCCCAATTCGTTGTATTTAATTCAGCACAATTACTGTACCGGGGCTGTCCAAGATTAGGCACTGTATATATGCAGGACCACCAGCATCAAAGAAGCACCAATTATATATTACGGAACGGCGGGATCTCGAACCAGCAACCTTCGGCAACAACCACCTAGCTCAAAATTGGACACGCACATACCCGCCATACTCAATCCTCGTACAAAAGACGGCAAGCACACAAAGTTTGTAATTGAGACTTAAGTATATATATATATATATATATATGAATGAATGAATGAGTGAATATGTAAACAAGCAAGCAAGTTACAGTGAGTAAGTGAATAATTCAACAGCACAATAAATTGCAAGTTTGGAAAAATGTCCATACAATATGACAAAATAATTCAATGGATAGGACTTTCTAGATAATTCACTGGGTTTTACGTTTCATGAAAAATTGTCTCATTTCTCACAGAAAACAAAAAACCAAACCATTGGCTGGTCACTGAAATGTCCGGGAACTGCATGGCACTGATTTTAACTCAACAAGAATATCTATTAACGCATTTGCTTGCTTGTCCGTATCTATCTGTCTGTCTGTCTGTCTATCTATCTATCTATCTATCTATCCACTATCTATCTATCTATCTATCTATCTATCTATCTATCTATCTATCTATCCATCTATCTATCTATCTATCTATCTGTCTATCTATCTGTCTATCTATCTGTCTATCTATCTGTCTATCTGTCTGTCTGTCTGTCATTCAGTCTGTCAGTCTGTCTGTCTGTCAGTCTGTCTGTCTGTCAGTCTGTCTGTCTGTCTGTCCTTATTTTCATTCATTCAATGATTTCTTTATTAGTTATTCTTTCACTTTTTTATAAATGCGTGTGTTTAAAAGTTGTAAAGACAAGACACAAAGCACAATGATGCTTTTCATGCATGTGGTTACAACAGACTTCAAGACGTAAAGAATTTTTATATCTGATTTTTCTTTAAATTTTCTCTGTACCATTGCCTGTGCCAAACATTTTGTGTCATTATGTTTACACGTTAGTTAACTGATTGAAAATAAGTATTAGATTATTTAAGTCAATCTAGATTTGTGCAAACTTTTGATGCAAATCTATTTTTCTGCAATAAAAGTTTACGCTTTTCCTTTATTATCTCATGTCACTCGTGTTTATTACCTCATGTCACTCGTGTTTATTATCCCATGTCACTCGTGTTTATTATCTCATGTCACTCGTGTTATTTCTAGTTTGCATCATTCTATTTGCTAAGTTGCATCACGTCATTTACTTTACATAATTTAATGTGTATTTTGTACGCTTGAATACACTGGACTGTATTTACCACAAAGCTTTTGTAATGTTGCTGGTAGAATCACGCACAAAACAGGTTCCAATAGTTGATGTTAATACTTTTCGACCTCATACCGCATGGGCTGTAGTCTAGACCAATACAGGGCAAAAAATTTTTTTTTTCACTTATCCAAATTTCTGCTTAAAAACACAATGGAAAAGTATGCTGTGGACCAAATTGGCGCGTCATTATCATTCTTGACTGTGTTATCCCTGCTATACTCTTATACAATATTTTGCTCAGTATGCGACATGCCCCAGTGATGCTATATTAGTTTTGTTTTGTTTTGGGTTTTTTTTTTTTTTTTTGTTTTTTTTTGGGGGGGGGAGGGGGTTGGGTTTTTTTTCTAATTTTTATCATCCGTTGATATTCATATAGATCCCGCACCGCAAAGCAGGAAAACTGTTAAACTTTGTCATATCAGTATTCGTAGTCTTAAAAGTGATGGGAAGTCGGACGAAGTGAGTCTTTGCCCAAGCCGAAGATATGGACAATGTCAAAATATCGGAAACTTGGCTCGATGCGGGCCAACCGAACAAATTATTGACCATTTCAGGTTTCCAGCCTCCTCTCCGACGCGACCGGACTAACCACGGTGGTGTTGTTGCTATATACGCCAACGATTCCTTACCATGTACCCACCGCTCAGAGCTTGAATCGGAAAATTGTGAATGTCTCTGGGCTCAAAGCGCTACCGATCGTGGCTTACCTTTACTTGGAGTTTATAATCGCCCACCAGGCAAGCTTGCTAACGAACGTGATGCAATTCTCTACAATCTTTCTGAATCTATCTCTAAAGCTATGGAATTAAATCCCAAAACTCTTATTATAACCGGGGATTTTTATGATCGCTGTTCAACGTGAGACTCGGATTCAGATCATGCTGACAGTGACAGCGAGCTAGGTACATAGCTCATCGATCTCATTGTTCGTAAAAATATATTCCAAATCCTGAATGAGCCAACACACTTATTTATAGCTTACTCAATCGCATTATTTAAAATTGCACTTACATATTAATAATATTGTCACTGCAGCAAGTAAACGTCTATCTCTTCTAAAACGGCTTAAGGTTAAACTTCCCAGGAAAACCTCATTAAAAGTGTACCTGTCTAAACTGTGTCGGTGATACACTTCTTGAAATAAAATGCTGTCTCGTAGTACAAGCCTTTCAGATGTGTTAAATACTGATTTTTAGCTGCTCGTTTTTATACTACCCAGACCAGACGTTTTGTAAACTAATAATGGGTACGTATTACTACACCTGTTTGGTATTCCAACTTGAAAATTGATATGTACTGTCTTGTGTGTCTTGCTTATTTATTGTGTGTTCTATATGTCAGGAGAACCCTTCCATTAGCAATTCATTATAGCTATTGGGTAATCCAGTTCCTTTTAGAACTAAATATGTTTCATACACAAAGCAAACAAGAGAAATTTTCTGATCTTTCATCAAATGTACATAGCATTCATAAATGAATTTTATAAGTTCCTGCACCATTTTGTGACATAAGTAGGTGTCACACCGGTGAAAAAGCTGTCCAAAATTGCAATAAAATTGATGGCGACAAATTTGGCGTGTGCTGTGAACGAGTGACGATAAGGGGACCAGGAAAATAATCGTACGTTTTGCTAAAATAATTTGTGCGAGAATCGGAGGATGTTCTTCTATATATGGTAGGGCAGATTTCGGTAAAAATACGCAAAATTCGGAAAAAATCGACCCTTGGTCCGCTAATCAATGCTAGAACACCCAGACCTCATAAAATTGTTTGTTTGCTGGAGGAATGCAAAGTGGAGTGGTGATTTGGGCTGCCTCCCATCTCCTGAATGGTTGTCACATTCCCGCGGTGCCAGGCCTGTTATGTTAAATCCCTACACTAACACGTGGTCATGACATCGAAATTTTGGGAAAGCAAAACCCGTAGCTGTCGTTATATACTCTACGCATTTCGCACGCACGCGCGCGCACACACACACACACACACACACACACACACACACGGCTGAACCCTGTAATATCTTTCTAAGCCTGATATTAAAACATGGACATAGGTCTTTTTCAAAACTATGGTTAAAAAAATTATGTTACCCTCTCAAAAATATGCTATTTTCAAACAATGGTGTTGTATAAAATTTTAGTTTTATGTCCTGGATGTTTTGAGATATGCTACTATTCAAAGTAGTTCCACTGCTAACTAGCTATACCCACAATGTGTTGTAGCAGGCCTATACCTGCAGTTCGGTGCAATACTGACCAACAAACTACCATTAACAGTGTGTGTTCTCGTGGGGTCCTAAAATGAAAATGGACGTAGAATTCCGTAACGGTGAAATGTATTTCATCTCAAAACAGAAACAACGGATTGGGTAACGTCTGTTGACAATAAATACCACGCATTGATAACATTTGAAACGTATGTCAATCTTATCACACCTTACAAAACATAAACTGTACATACAATATGCTGCTGTGTACATAGGCAAACTGGATTTAGGTGCAAATCGATGGAGCATGCCACAAGTTATGCCTGTTTTCGTATGTATTTTATATCTCCCCGTCGATTTTCAAAGCATACAGTATAGTGTTTTTACTTACTATTATTTACGCAATTGAGTTTTTACGGGTTGCTTGTTTGGCAGCTGTCCTTATGCGGTACTAGTCAATTAAAACAATATTGCCTATTTCGTTAGTTTGTTTTCAAAGCAACATGTCACCTGACATTTTTTTGTGTGTATGTGTGTGGGGTTTGTTTTTTTTTTTTTTTTTTTTTGTGTTTTTTTTTTGTTTTTGTTTTTGTTTTTTTGTGGTGTACATGTCATTAGCATTTTGGCGAGAAAGATTTAAATCCAAATGGGATTTTAAAAGTTGCATCGAGTCTCATTTTTTCAGGCAAAACAGGTCAAGTGTTATAATAACAAAGAATCACTCATACTTGTGGTAATGATTTAATCTATCTTGTCTATTTCATTATTTGATAAGGCAATTGAGCGTCATTTTATCAACATTAAGGTCAAGGATCTGGTGGATAAGGTCAACCCATATGTTTCAAAGTGCAGCCAATTTGTATGAATCAGTTAGATGTTTATCTTCTTTATACATTGTGGTAGTTTCATCTGTGATACATTCCACCTCATACAGACACAAAGTATATGAATAGCGCGGTCCCTCAGTTTCAACATGTTTATTCACTTTCTCATCGTCAATTTTCTCGAAATACTTGCGGTTTGTTCCCCCAGTGACTGAAGGTCTGTGCCGTCAGTGTTCTGTTTCCATAACGTATTCCTGACCTCATTTCATCGGCACTAACATAGATCCCCTTCTAGCAGGTTTATTTTAAAAATTTGTTCTAAAATATGAGGCTCACGATCAGATTTTATTACATTGGTTCTGACGTAGATGGCCCATCGGTATATTTCATTACGTTGGTTCTCACATAGATTCCCCACTAGCACATTTCATTACATTGGTTCTAAAATGAATCATCCACTAGCAAGTCCCCCACTACTGAAAAATGAAATCTTCCACTCATGGCTTACAGGTGACCATTGAAAATAAGGTTATTGGAACATTTTTTTTTGACAAGAATGGTAGATGATAAGTTGAGTTTCAGAGGTTTCTTGGTGGTGGTGGGGGGGGGGCGGAGATACGAGAGCTGGCCTCATAGTGTTACTTACAACTATATACAACGGCTCAACTCGAGGTTAAGATGTAAAATTAACCACCCAAAACTATTCCTGACTCTCTTTTGGTGGGACTATTTAATCGTTTTCGGCAAGGAATTAAATAAAACAATCAGCACATCAAACGGCTAGAAAATTGTTCAAAACATAAAAAGGTCAGAAACATATAAAAAGTCAAATTCATGCGCTTTGTTGTACTTGATATAAAGATTTTTTTTATGCTGTATCAAGATTGACGACAATAGATGTGAGTTTTTTCAGGTGAGGTAAGTGTCTTAATGGACGCATTTGTCAGTTTCACGTGCCGTGCATACACATAATATGTGCGACACGTGAAATTGATAAACGGTTCCATTAGGACCTGATCTTTATATATATATATATGTATACATCTGCACTGTCAATAGAATGGTAAACCCGTCTCTGTGACAAGACATGAGCACTGTTTGTATACAGTACAGAAAAATGGCGCTTTTTGTGCACATTATAACATTGTGACTTTCTAGCCAATGATCCTTTTGGAACACATCAAAATATAATCCAAAACAAAAATGTCGTACTCCAAGGTCGGTCAGTTGACGGAAGTGATTTTTGACAACAACAATCGGTATGTAAGATGTCCCAAACTTACCTGCAAAGTGAAGGAGTCTATGTACGTGGTTCTCTTAAGATATTTCTACAATAAGTTGTGTTATGGTGGTATAGCGTTTCAGTCATGCACGGCTATCGCCTTCCCGTGGCCATATCCACTGGACCATGGTTAGCAACGACTGGTTCCGGGTCTTTTTGCTCTCTCGGGACCTGGCATTCTCTGCAAGCAATGGCGCATTGAATGGTTGGCTAATAAGTTTCTTCAGAAGAAGGTAAAGCTTCTTAAGATTAACTCCCCTCCTTAATGTAGGTTCGTCACACGTAGAGTGCTTAATTACGTAGTATCAACATGCCATGCTCAAGTCTGTTCTCAGACAACTGGGATTCTGTCCAATATACAAATTGTTTCCATACTTCTTGCTGTCAATCTATTTTCAAAGCTTCGTAAGATCTCCGTCTCTGTTTCCACTTAGTGTAAATATAAATCAACACTAGACATGCAGGTCACTCAATACTCCCTCAAACACAGCTCGACACAAAAAAATATTGTTGCATTTGTTATTGCGTCGAGGTCTGAGAATGAACAAATGAACTCATTCATGATACCTTTCTTTTGGCTCGAACCATTTCATTCACACACTGAAAAGGTCCCCAACTATACAGGGTTTATATTTCAGCAGGCACGAGTCGTCAGTTCATTCACTGAACCGTGGACATTATAAATTTTATGTTTAAAGGGATGTCTGCAGCAGTAGTAATAGTATTTTATGAAACACTATAATGCTGTGCATGGGATTTTCAAATTAAGGACCTTTCTGTCATTATTTATATTTATGGCACTTTGTTGACACGCGGATCAATAAAAAAATCAACCACTGATTGACATGGTAAAATGCTGTATGCACAGTACAGCTCAGCACTGTTATTTAAATGTGGTAGGTTTGTGATCAAAAATAAAGAACTTGTATTCGGCACACTTTCTGCAGCTGTCACATTTATTTCATTTTGCTTACATTTTTCTTGATTTTTATTTATTATGCTTATGGTTTGAGCATTTTAATCATTTGGCTTTTTTTTCGCTAAGGCCCATTTTTTTGGCAAAATTATCAGGGAGAAAAAGATGAATCACCGTACGTCCTTTCAACTGACGTGTTAATTATGTATATCAATATATACATATATATGTATATATATATATATATATATATATATATATATATATATATATATATATATATATATATATATATATATATATATATATATATAAAATGATGTCCTTGGGCTCCACATATTTCACGCAACACATGTTCATGTGGCACTGTAGGCAGATGTTCCTTTTAGTCCGACTGGTCTGCTCTTGGTAATTTCCTACGTTCCAGAACGGCGAATCTTATTCCCGATGTCACTTGGAATTTTAAGTCCTATTTTGTTTATGTCCAATTTATCCTGCTGCCTGACACCCGGCGAGATTGCTCGATGTCACTTTGCTTTGTCTCTTTTCCATGTGCAATGTACATGCTACGCACAGAGAATGTGCGTCTCATAATATTGTTTCGTGTTAACTTTTATATGGTTGAATAATGACGTGCTTGCAATATGTTCATTTTAACATTTTTTAAAATTTTTACGGTGGAGCACCAAATAGTTTACAAAGAGTCTGAAAACATTGAACTTTTCAGGTACAGAGAGACAAATAATAATAATAGTAATAGTAATAATAATAATGATAATAATAATAATAATAATAATAATAATAATAATAATAATAATAATAATAATAATAATAATAATAATAATAATAATAATAATGATAATAATAATAATAATTCATTACCGAGGACAATTCAGTTATACAGAATACTTAATTATAACAGCAATTATAATAGCAATCTATAATTCAAAGTACAGATAATATAGATTGAGATGTCCAGTCCCAATAGATTCAGAAAAGCAGCTACTTTGAAAAAAGTCGTTTAGAACCGTAAAGAATTCTTGAACAGGAAAAGATATATCTACTTTTTAACAAGTGGAAATATATATCATTAGTATGTGTAAAAGCAGTAAGCAATCTATCAGAATGATGCCACATGGACAACTAAGTTGTAATTCAGTCCTGTGCTTTTTTCGTCACATATTTTTCATGGTAAGAATGGCGCAGAGCACAAGAAAAAAGAAACCCTTTGTGGTATCATTGGGATGTGAACAGTCACTTGGGATTGGCGGAGGCAGATGGATATTTAATAAATGCACTTGGGATTGGCGGAGGCAGATGGATATTTAATAAATGTGAATTTAGTCGAGAAATATATGTACGTAACTGAGTATGAATTATGTTAGGGAATCCCTTACCACAAATATAGTCACCAGGAATAGGATCAACAGATAAGAAGGTACTTTCCAGATTTGATTTTAATTACATGTAGGTAACAGTTGCAGATTGTCTTAGGTCATCCGAGATATCATTCCAAAGTTTAAAAGTCAAGGAAAGGACAGAATTCCCAAAACATTTGGACGTGAATTCGATATGTCTCAAACGGCAGCGATCCCTAACAAGCATTGAAGCCAAACAACCATTGATTGCGACCAGATTCGAATGATAAGCAGGGGTTAGCCTATTGATCAATTCATAAAGCAAACTCAGTTTGAAATGTTGGCCTTTTGACTTATGTTAGCCAGCCTGATTAGTTGTGTGGAGGATTGCATAGGGTATGTTTTAGGGCACCTAAACAAATACGAGTTGCTTTATCATACTGAACCGATTCCAGCAAATCAGTCTCATGTAGTATTTATCATACATTATTTGTAACATATGCATATTCTGAGATAGGGCACTTAATATCTTTATGCAATCTACATGTATTACAGTCAACATTGAAATCAAACGTTTCCTCAAAAATCAAACGTGGATAGTCAGGTTTGTTTTGTCTTTTGGAGATCAAGCGAGCTGGCAACATGCTGGCATCAAAACAGGCTCTTGTTATTTGCCCCAAAGATTCTGTCAAGATGAGTATCGAAGACCGAGCTTGATAAAGTTCGGCCGCGGACCCCGGATCAACATTTTCAGCACCCAATTATAATAAATATCTAGATCTTCCCCTGGTTGAAAATGAGCCACTTTTAAAAACAGCGATGAAACATGTCAAAGTTCCCATTTTGTTTTTAGGGGTAATTTTTCCGAGCTTCAAGGCGCTGAGTAAGACTGTAGCTCTACTGGTAATAATGTACAAATATAGTTGCTATTTGATAAGTTACAAATTTGCGCATATTGGATTTGGAATGAATATCATCAATAACTGGGTTGGATATTTTTACGGATTTTGTAATGGTTTCGATGGTCTGTGCAATGGCGAGCCAGAAGTTCAAGGATAAATATATATATAATTACCGTCCAGTTAAGAATTGGGATAAAGCGATGTGTCTTATATAAAGACTATAAAGTCCAATACCCATGAATGTATTGAATAACGGAGCCAACGTAAAGCTTGCGCCATGTTAAGCTTTATTTATACCACAGATAATTATATGCATATAACGTAAATAATTTTAAAGATAATAATATTGAAGGGCTTAGAAGACCCGTACACCCAAACAACTTTGAAATCAAACACTCAGTATGGTTAAAGGAAGGGATAGGTCTGTTCTGGGTTAGAAGTCAACGTGTACAGTACATGTGATGGATTGAAACCAAATGAGACCCTCGACAACGCTTTTAATAATACAGCGTTTGGTTGAAGCTAAGAGCCTGATAGTACTTGCATTGAAGGTTATTGTGATACACTATCGACGTAGCAATGAAATATCTATGGTATAAAGTGCGGTGGGTGGATGACCAAAAAAATAACTGAATTGACAGGTTAAAGACGTTCGGTACACCGCGTTATGCGCAACCATTTATGGTCCAATGCCTCTATGCAGTTAGAGCTGGTATTTGTCGATACCTGCACTAGCTGCTGTTCGCTTTTCCTATTTTGCACAGTTCCGTTTGAGAAATATGGATTGTTTACGAAGAGTGAAAAGGAAAAAGAATGGGCGGTTTGTTAACAAGTGCCAAAACAAAGGACTAAATGCTTTAAAACAAGGCAGAATACGTCGAAACACGGCAGTGGTAGACCAAAACGCATGTACACAATCAGCGAACGCTGACCAAGCCACCGTCGAAAGTGCCACGCCCACTTCCCCAATGCCACATGCACATGTAAACACTGACAGTTATAACTGGGACGAAGGTCGTAGAATAGTGGAACTAAGTGTACTAGCCGATAATCTTGTATGCGAGGAATGTAAAAAAAAAACATTGTCCCTAAAAATACAGAATCAGAAAAACGATATGGCTTGGCCAGTGTACTTTACATTTCTTGTGAATGTGGTACGATAAACGCTGTCCCAACTTGGGGGGGGGGGACCGCAGTAATTCCCCAGCGTCAAAAGGTGGCACAGGCATATTTGACAATGTGCTGCCTGTGTTACTATTCGACAATGTATTCAGGCAACTGTAATTTTGATATTCCTATTTTTACCTCTTTTTCCACATTGTTGTATTGCACTATGGAGAGAATCTTACAATGTTTGCCTCTTCTCAGTAAAACTATGAAAGTATATATTATGACTGGAATATAAAATTAACCACTTACTGCCGTTTATTTAACCTGCATACATGTATATTGATATGGTATCAAAGTTAGACAATGAATGGATACCTTGTACCTATGAACTTAGAACAAATTCAGTCAACATGCATGAATTCTTTGTACAATTGCGGAAAAAATAGCACCGTATGATATCTTTTTTTGTTAATCAATGAAATCAGTGCATATTTTGGAAACCCCCTACAATTTTTCAGGGATTTGTAAATATTTTTTCTACTTCAAACTTGAAAAATAATGTGAGCACTTATACATTTTTGCAAGACGAGATGAATTTAAAGTCACATTCCAGCATGTTTTCTTCACATATTTGTTATTAAAAGGCTTGATATACATTGCATACATTCATATTGAGTTATTTTATGCATATCTTTGCATCCTTAATTTATTTTTTTGCTTTTACCCGCATATATAATGTTTGCTATAAAATTTCTGTAGTCCTTACATGTAGCGCCACCTAGCGACAAAAGTAGCACCGTGACATGCCAGTTTTTTGCTTGCATTTTGTTTCAAATGCCAATATCTTGGTTCACACCAAAAACCAGAGATTTCTAAATTCTTTTGACCAGTGTACCGAACGTCTTTAAAGCGGGTCGAGCGCACCTGTTGATTGCATTACGCAACTGATCACATAAGATCCTAGCACGCCAGCTCATATGGTTTACCTCCTAAACGCAATGGCAGTTCAATCTTCTAACTTACAATTAGATCTATTAGCAAAATCTCTGTGGGTCTGTTATACATTGGTCACTACATCTGAACCTATTATTTGTGGTAATCTGTTTTGTTTGTTAATAACATTATACGTTAATTTCCAAACTTAAGGCCAGTTAGTAATACTAAGATTGATTATGATGGCGATGAAGTTTTTCTCGGATATTCTCATAAGATTCGGTGGTAGTTATACCGAATAAGATTTTTCTCTGTCGGTGAATGACGTTTTACCAGAAAAATATATTTTCCTGTCTTTTATTTCAATATACTATTCGACAGCTCTGGTCCACTGATAGGAGAGGTCACAATTAGCTGTACATTGTGTATTAACATCAATACGCGACTGAATACACAGACATTTATCAGGGCTAGAGTTGTGTATTCCCATTCGTTTATATGTTAAAGTAATCCATCATAAAATTGTCACCATTGAAGCTGTGTTTATATAGTTTTATTGAATATTTCAGGTATGTAAGCAGTTTTTGTGTGGAAACTTTGATGTCTCTGTTTGCAAGAGTTTGTAAGTTATTAATTTGTAAATTACAATGGAAAGTACATGTAATGGGAATACACAACCCCAGACCTGAAATTATTGCGCTGCCGTCTACAGCAAGGTCTTGGAATCTTCTGTTCTTATCCTGTCCTATTTATAAATATTTTGGACATTGTATGAGGAAAACAAGACGCAGCACTGTCGGCGTCAGTACTTTTGTACATGTGGTGCAAGAGGATTGTTGACGTTGTCTGCAGACTTATAATTGATGGCATGTCTTCGTGTTGTATTTAATGAGTTATAATTAACCCAATGACTAGAAACATAAAGGACACATAATAACTGAAGACAAACGGTATATCCATGGCTAGAACCCATTTGACTGGATACATATGACATATCCATGACTAGAGACATTTAGAACCTATCTATGAGGCGACTTATAGGACATACCCAGACTTGAGATATAACTGGCCTGCCTAATGACTGGAGCCATGTTGGACATACCCAATGACTGGAGACATAATCAACATACCCTTAAGCAGAGTCATATAGGACATACCCCTGACAGGTATATGAGTCATAAATGTCATACTTATAACTGGAGACATATAGGACATACCTATATGTCTCCAGTTATACCTATAACCAGAGACATAATAGAATATACCAATATCTCTGTCACGGTTACGGTTAAAACACTGTGGATGGAAACATCAGTGATATTTTCAGCTGCAAAAAAGGATAATAGATGCTTACTTGAGTCCCATAAAATAACGTTTAACATCACAAAATTTACCTTGAAGGCATGCTACCGGCTGCAAGAACAGCTTCATGGCATGCGACCGCTAGCATATGCATTGTATTCATACTGTACCGCTCTCTCTCGACTGAAGTTCCGGATTCAGCACACTATTTCGACATTTGATGAAATCAGGACATATGTAAGCATATAGTAAACTATTTTACGATACAATTTTTTGATAACCTTAATATATGAGCATGCCATTTTGTAAATTAAGTCTTTTGATTAAATGCACTTGGATATGGAAATTATGTTTAAAGGGCAAACTTGGTAGTCTGATACTATTTAATGGCGTGAATAAACGTACTCTTCATGTTCATGCGAGTGAATGTTTAATTATATTGTGGGATGTTTTATCAAATATTTAGATTTAATCATATCAATATTGTTTCTAAATATTAACTTCCACGAGAAACGACATTTCGTAGCATTCATATATATATATATATATATATATATATATATATATATATATATATATATATATATATATATATAATATATATATAATATATACATATGTATGTGTATATGGATAGATAGATAGATAAAATAGATTGATAGACAGACAGACAGACAGACAGACAGACAGACAGATAGATAGATAGATAGATAGATAGATAGATAGATAGATAGATAGATAGATAGATAGATAGATAGATAGATAGATAGATAGATAGATAGATAGATAAATAGATAAGCAGACAGGTGTGTGTTTTGGGGGTGTCCTTTAAGCTGTGATATGGTGTCACAGAAGCATGGCCTGTATGTTTTTACCTCGACATCCAGGCCTTTGTGGTAAAGGAGATAGGTTGACTGTTGTTTTTTTTTTTTTGCCCTAACGCTTGTTGGCATTCCAATAAGCGAGGGATTACATGTATCTCGTGTAATTATAATACTTGCTGGCATTCCCATTGGGCACATCAATTGAGGGGTTACATGTGTCTCAGCTTATTATAATACTTGCTGGCATTCCCATTGGTCACACCAATTGAGGGGTTACATGTGTCTCAGCTTATTATAATACTTGCTGGCATTCCCATTGGTCACACCAATTGAGGGGTTACATGTGTCTCATCTTATTATAATACTTGCTGGCATTCCGATTGGTCACACCAATTGAGGGGTTACATGTGTCTCAGCTTATTATAATACTTGCTGGCATTCCCATTGGTCACATCAATTGAGGGGTTACATGTGTCTCAGCTTATTATAATACTTGCTGGCATTCCCATTGGCCACACCAATTGAGGGGTTACATGTGTCTCAGCTTATTATAATACTTGCTGGCATTCCCATTGGTCACATCAATTGAGGGGTTACATGTGTCTCAGCTTATTATAATACTTGCTGGCATTCCCATTGGCCACACCAATTGAGGGGTTACATGTGTCTCAGCTTATTATAATACTTGCTGGCATTCCCATTGGTCACACCAATTGAGGGGTTACATGTGTCTCATCTTATTATAATACTTGCTGGCATTCCCATTGGCCACACCAATTGAGGGGTTACATGTGTCTCATCTTATTATAATACTTGCTGGCATTCCCATTGGTCACACCAATTCAGGGGTTACATGTGTCTCAGCTTATTATAATACTTGCTGGCATTCCCATTGGTCACATCAATTGAGGGGTTACATGTGTCTCAGCTTATTATAATACTTGCTGGCATTCCGATTGGTCACATCAATTGAGGGGTTACATGTGTCTCAGCTTATAACAATACTTGCTGGCATTCCCATTGGTCACACCAATTGAGGGGTTACATGTGTCTCAGCTTATTATAATACTTGCTGGCATTCCCATTGGTCACATCAATTGAGGGGTTACATGTGTTTCAGCTTATTATAATACTTGCTGGCATTCCCATTGGTCACATCAATTGAGGGGTTACATGTGTCTCAGCTTATAATAATACTTGCTGGCATTCCCATTGGTCACACCAATTGAGGGGTTACATGTGTCTCAGCTTATTATAATACTTGCTGGCATTCCCATTGGTCACATCAATTGAGGGGTTACATGTGTCTCAGCTTATTATAATACTTGCTGGCATTCCCATTGGTCACATCAATTGAGGGGTTACATGTGTCTCAGCTTATTATAATACTTGCTGGCATTCCCATTGGTCACATCAATTGAGGGATTACATGTGTCTCAGCTTATTATAATACTTGCTGGCATTCCCATTGGTCACATCAATTGAGGGGTTACATGTGTCTCAGCTTATTATAATACTTGCTGGCATTCCGATTGGTCACATCAATTGAGGGGTTACATGTGTCTCAGCTTATTATAATACTTGCTGGCATTCCCATTGGTCACATCAATTGAGGGGTTACATGTGTCTCAGCTTATTATAATACTTGCTGGCATTCCCATTGGTCACATCAATTGAGGGGTTACATGTGTCTCAGCTTATTATAATACTTGTTGGCATTCCCATTGGTCACATCAAATGAAGGATTGCATGTATCTCGTGTTATTATAATGCTTGTTGGCATTGGTCACATCAAGTAAGAGGTTACAAGTATCTCTTGTTATAACACTGCCTTGTTGTCATTGCAGTTGGTCACATCAAATGAGGGATAATGAAAAAGCCTGTTCGAACTTAACTTCAACAAAGGAAAGAGCAAACTGATATGGTGCAAGCCTTTTGGGGGCGTGTACTGTTATGTTCCAATCAATGGAAGTGGCTGGTTTCACTAGATTATATCACTGGTACTTCCGTCAAGGAAGAGTCAATGTATGTCACCGTGGTTGCACTGGTAGTACATTCAGATGATTTCATGTTAACCCTTTACCTTTGAAATAATTTGAGGCAAAATTTTGGCTCATAAATTATATGTTCGTGCATTTGTCGCGAACATTCCATTATTTTTGTGTGTCTCTCCTACATAACTGCTAGACATGTACCACAAACTAGAATAATTTCTTTTGCACCCTTTACATTTCGACTTTTTTCACGGCTCCAAAGCACGCACAAACGACAATCAGTTTTTAATGCAGTCCACGAAGACGTCAAGGCAAGAGGTGTATTGAAACTGTCACATGGTCCCTTGAATAGGACCAGACAGATAGTGTGTTGCACTATTCACTCGTTTCTTGGGAAGAAGGCGTACTTCAACCTTCTTTCTTTCTCTGTAACGTCCTGTATATTTGTTTTCCTTGAACCCGTGTGGCGCCGCCACCCTATCTATTTTTAGATTGTGATTTTCTTACCATTAAATTTGTCTTTATGTGAGTGGCCGGTTCGTTTCTCCTGCCACTTTCTATAAGTATAAGAGTGATTCATGTAGGACATTGCCCTTTTTCCCAGTTGTATTTTTTTCAAGCACGTTTTCCATACATATATATATATATATATATATATATATATATATATACCTCTTTGTAATCTTACTTTTAACTGCTTTGTAATGTGTTTTGTATTGATATCCTTGCGTTATCATTGTATGTATATATGAATATTATGGTCGAATAAAAAATTCCTGATTCCTGATTCAGAAATAAACATTTATTTAAAGCAACGGTAGTGAACATAGACCCTTAGTTTGAACTTGCATATTATATTTGGTTCCTTTACTACATGCCAGTATAATGGCCTGCTTTAAACTTCACTTACTTAGCTCTGCTTATCGCAGATTCATTTTGTAGCGTAGCGTACGAAAGACAAAGACAACTCATCTGTCAGCCTGTGCTTCTGAAACTTGTTTGAATATACGCAGATATAAACACACGTTTGTAAAGAAACAATCCGATTATCGATCAATAGTGCCAAGTTGGCCTCAACAAAATGCTTCTGGCAAATCGACAAGAAAATTGCCGCAGCATAAATGGCCAAGAATGTAACTTTTGATGTAAGAGTATAAATGTAAATGGCAGGTGCCTTCTAAGAAGGCTAGCCTGGGCCTTTCAATGCACCCCTGGGTAAACGTTATCACCAGAAAACTTGTTCGCGGTGAGGGAATTACTCCTGAACATGAGGACAGAAAAAAAATCCACATTGTGTGAACCCTAGGCTACCTAAAGTAAAGCCAGGTCAGTAATCTGACTACTCGACATGGTTGTAATGTTAAAAGAGTGACATGCTAACTGAATACACCCTTCCCCCCATCCCCTCCTAGAACTACTGCAGTTGTCACAAAGACCTTCCACTCATTTCCAATCCCGACGCATCTCTGTTCTTCTCATTCAATAAATAAATCCTACCAGGCCTGCACCCGTCATAAAAAAATAACTGACAAGAACGCTCATTGGTCTTGCTTTTAATGTCCACAACCTCCATTTGATTTGAGTGATAGTTTGTTACATAAACCTACAGAAATGGAGGAAGATCAAAACATCGGACTTGAGCATTTAAATTAAGTACATGAGGGTTCAGATAGGCGAGATGATTCACCTTGTATCAAAGATGAAAACCTATATTTATATGATGTTTTCAGGAGGAAGGGCTACACATTCTTCACATAAATGCCAAAAGCATACTTCGAAAAATTAGTGAACCAAGATTGATAGCTTAAAAATCCCGAGCTGTTGTGAATGATGTTACTGAAACATGCCTGCATGAAACTGTATCAGAGGAAGAGGTTGCTATTGACAACTACACCGCGCTCCGAAAAGATTGAAAAGAAAAACGGATGATGAGTCTGCGTGACCAACGGCAAACTCAAAGTATTTTGTACACCAAATAAGTGAAAATAAAAATAACTGCAAAGGTCTATGATGTGTTTTTGTAATCAATTGAATTTCAACAGAAAATAGTCGAAAGTAAATATAACCCAAGATCAGACGATGGTGAAATTTGTCATGATGACAATCAGGTAGCAGGTAGTTTTAATTCATTAAATCACATGGAAAGCTGACACTGGCGAAAAAACCTCTCCGAGCCAGGGTTAATTTTGGAAACAGAAAAGGTAAGGAATTTCTATGAGGACAAATGCATGGTAGAAAATGGGTTTACCTACATGAAGTGAGTGAAGATTACATACATTGGTTGACAAGAAAATATTGATTGTAGCAAAAGTAATGCATTCGACAACGTTCCCGCCAGATTTGTCAAAGACGGCGCATTTAGAAATGCCTTTTACACAGAGGTCTATTTATGAACCTCCGTTATCGAAAAAATAAATGTGAATGATATGGAAATGTCCGTAAATTGCGATGTCATGCTATGTGCTGATGACTCAGCCCTTTTAGTAAGCGGCACGTTTATCATAGAATACAAGTTCTTTCAGATCCAAAACCTTAAATCAACAAACAAAAGGCTGATCGCCAACAAAAAGCCATTGCATTTAGGAAAACTGAATCTATGCCATGCTAGTGACCTGGGCATGCATAACAAAAATTACATTTTTTTTATACAATACTATTATGATTATGCATGCTCTGGCTGGTATTTTTGAGTCTCTGCAAATCTAAAACATAAACTACAAACCAATCACAATAAAAATGGTCAGATTTATTCTCGGTAAAAGACCCGGCGTACATATGGGAAGTAATGAACTGCTGATACTGAAACGGTTGAATGTAGAGAAAATAATAAGTTAGATCAAGTTGAGTATGTGTGCAAAATAGTAAATCGACGACCCCCCCCCCCGTATTTGCTTCATAAATTCAAAGACTATACGAATAGAAGTAGATATCAGACAAGAAATTCAGAAATGACGTTCAATGGCTAGATATCTAACAAACGCAGGACATTATTCTCTTATGTCGACTGTGATAGAAAGAATGGAATGACCTCCCAATTCATATCCGTTCAACAGAGAATTTTAATTCGTTTAAAATAATACTAAAGCAATATTTCTTGACTGAAATGTCCAAGGAAGAAAACACAACATATCATTACTGGTTAAAACGTAAAGCACAGTTCTGATGGACAGGAACGATCCCTCAATAATTGTAATTTGAAAAGGGATACTAGGCATAATTGTCCGTATGAGGCGGCACATCTCACATTAATGTTTTATAACTGAAAATGTGTCTTTCAAAGTTTTATGTTTTTCAGTTGTATATGAAGTTCATTTTTTTCGTTTTTTTTTTTTACAAGAGATTAGAGGACCACCATGGAAATAAATCAAGTATACTTTCTGGTGCCATTTTAGGTTTTTAAATAATTACATATATATATATATATATATATATATATATATATATATATATATATATATATATATATATATATATATATATATATATATATATATGTGTGTGTGTGTGTGTGTGTGTGTGTGTGTGTGTGTGTGTGTGTGTGTGTCTTGGGTGGTTTATGGGCAATTATACACTGCCCACAAAAAATATACAATGGAATAGGTCCTACAGCCAGTTTGTGGGTCTTGCCTATTGTCTGCGGGTCAATTATAATCCTCAAACCGGACCATGGGCAGTATATACCAAGTATAGCTTACCACAATTTCTGGGCATTTATAGCTTCCCATAATATCCGGGCATATTTGCTAATTTGTACGTTTCTGAGACCCCGTAGGTAGGGCATTGAATTTAAGGCAAACATGGTTTATGGGCATTTTTCACTGCCGATAAACCGAACAACTGCCCACAAGATGGTCTGAGGATTACAATTCTGCCCATAAAACACCCAAGACATAACAATATATATATATATATATATATATATGAAAAAACTCCATTCATCTGTGCAAATGTTATTATTATTATTATTATTATTATTATTATTATTATTATTATTATTATTATTATTATTATTATTATTATTATTATTATTATTATTATTATTATTATTATTATTATTATTATTATCCCATATGTAGAGCCACGATACGACGCAATGCCACGCGAGGTGGCCATGATGCGGTAATTGTCTTGTACCATTCTGACTGATATAAAATGCGAGGCCGAATGTGTAATGGCTGTCGGGGCACAGGTAAAATTTCGCCCCTTGGCTCTACACATGAGGTGAACGATAATACCATTTGCACAGACTGAATGTATCCTCTGGTCTATATGTTTGACACAAATGTTAACTGATAATTGTCCGGAAACGTAAAAAAGCGCTTTCCATTCTTTGTATCCAACACGCCACGGTTGTTTTGCTAAACCTGCGCTGACCCCTGTGCGAGACAGTGTTCCATATTTTGATGCGTTCTGCGTGACGTCAATCTCCTGACGCAGATATATTTTCACTTGGTTGATAAGACCAGCAATAACGTACATCCACGTGCTGGTAACAGAAGTGATTGTTTTTGGAGTGATGATCATCATTAATGCAACCCATCACGCTTATTTTGAATTGTTTGCATTTCTATACTAGGAAGCGGAATTATAGAAGTTTCGTTCTGGGTATTTTCTTGGTAATCCAAACCGTTCAACCAGTTCATTATCATAGAGTCTGCGCCAGACGGTTCCATGTTATCATCTGAAGCAGGTGAATTATTCAATTGAGGCTCTGGCGAAGGGCCAGCCTCGCAAACAACACTAATTAGGTCCAAGTCGCTGTCACAGTCATTTGGAATGTCCAGATGTTGGCCCTCCATTTGTGGTGCTTCCTCTGGACCTTCTGGGTGTTCTAAGATGGTGTCATCAGGTGATTTCCGTGGAGCCACCTGCAGGGCTAGTTTTTTAATCTTGGTTATGATCCTCTTGTTAATATTTTCTCTAACAGGCTTCAGGTTCATGGAAAGCGGAGATTCCCTCCCTGCTTCCTCCGATTCAAACTGCACATCTCTTCCAAATTCAAAGTCTGGAAATATCGCAAAAACAGATATATTATGAACAGTTTGACTTGCGCTGATTTTAAATAATTTAGGTACAGTGTCAGTTTGAATTACAGAGGTCTTCCTCCATACACCGAAAAGCTCAATGACACTTTGAATTCGTCCCTAGAAAAATTGAAATCCCTGAGAGTTCTGGCGGTTAAAGCATTCGTGATGATGCTTTATCCCCAAGATAATAGAATAGTTTGTATTTCCACATTGTATATTTAGGTAAATTGTATTTTGTCATTACAGAAACAGAATAAACGTTCGTTTCAACAATTAACTTGTCTCAAATTTGTAATTTCCAGACACAGAAAAAGTAGTATTGTTAATGTTGTACCAACTTTCGATGTGTTTTATCTACTCTTCGGTGTTTTTTTATCTGTCACACATGCTCATGATAAGTTTTGAGTTCTTTTAGTCTCAATATCCTGCTAGTCATTTACATGCAAACTTGTGTCACAGTTTTGAGCTATTAATTCTAAGGCAAGAGAGACGAAAATGTTTCGCGGATCTCGGGTATATGATATACTTTTAATGTAACAAATTTCTTCTAATATTAACGACACGAAGAATTTTTGAACTATTTGTTTTTAAACGTTAATTTTCCATGTACCAAAAACCTGTCAGAAACTTCAACCGATATGTCATGACACAAAAGCGTGATAAGTATAAAATGGGATGACAAATATCCTAATATATCAGGACAGAAAACGAGAAATATCTCAATATATCTTAAGATCAAATGGGATAAATATCCAAATAGGCAACAGCACCATTACCCAAATTTTGTTGCTTTTTCTTATAATTTTTTAACTTTTCAAAGGGCAGTTTTTTTATTTGACTTGTATGTGTTTTTATTTATTTTTTTTTCTTGTGTGAAACTATGATTTCGGGGGGGGGAGAACAAAGGTTTAAAAAAAAGTCTCTCAGTCAATGCGTTGAGTGTAAACATCTTACGTACACGTAATCCAGATGAATTAAATACTACCACTGTTAATTCTTAAAAAGCAAATACCAAATATTCTTCTCCCGCAAGGAATGTCAGATCCAGGTGAAATGATTGGGGTGCTGGGCGGTTGTCTAGCACCAGAAACGCGACGACCGTTCCCTGATTTTGGCCATGATGGAGAACTTGGCCCAGAACCTACGTAGAAGTTTGGTCTACTAAAATAAGTATCCTCCACAGGAGACATTGTTCCCCCTTGGCTCATCGGGGAGGACATTCCAGAAAAATGTGCCACATTATTGTCTCTTGAGCTGGCAGCTCCAAGTCCCACCATAAAGGAAGAGTAACTTTTGCTTTTCCTTACTGTTCTGGGTGAGCTTGAATGCTGGTACTCAAAGTTTTTAGCGGCATGACTTTCTGGTCCCGACGTATTCAACCATGTGGGAGAGTCCCGCGGCTGGTGATTGTGTTCGAAATCCCAACTCCTCTGGCGGATGGCTCTTGGTGTATTGCCTGACAGGCGTATGGGAGGCAGAAGATCCGGGGCACTCATCGTTTTACACACTCGCCTCCTAAGCGCGAAATTGGCGGCACTTGGTACAACGTCTGAGGAACATAAGTCACAGCAGTAAGCTGGTGGGGTCTGGCAAGACGGTCGACGAGGCCGGTCGACCGCAGGGATTTCCTGGACTTCTTCATATTCCACCACCGACGAAGTGGAGCCCTGTCCTGGAAAAGGGCGTACCATGCTGGCTGAACTCATAGGTGTCGGGCCATTATAGACTCTTTTTATATCTCTGAGACAGTATCCAGTTATACCTGCCTTGGGTCCATTGGCATCAACAACACCTCCATTAGGCCGTCTGTACCGATAATAAGCCAATCAAACTTAAATGTCCTCTTGGGATCTAGTTGTTTAGGCGAACAAATAAACAAACTAAATCTAGGCCAAAGGATCGATGCAGGGCCGCCTGAGAGCAGTATAGACCCATATAGAGCAACGTAGAGAGGTTCCTATGAAATATACGTGCTCTATCACCATATTTATATATTATTAAGTATGTTATTTTGCCACCAGCACCAGCTATGGCTTAGAGTATGATTAAAAAGCAAGGCCTTTGTGTCAATCACTAAGACCCTGGCCTTGTGACCCACAGGATAGAACATTTATGCTGCCTGCTAAATATGTATGGTTGGACCAGCATTTTTTCTGCTTTTGTTCCCTTACGAAATGTATTTATACCGTTCGATATTACATAAATTACTTTCATATCGTAAGTATCAATCAGGTAGTGTTTCATACCGAGACTATTGATTTACATTAATCTACCTATTCAATAAAGGTTGTACTTACATGACCAGTGGAGAAAATCCACCCAGGGAGCGTAATCTTCGTTTACAGAAACGGCAAGACATATACTTTATATAAGCGTATGCAGGGATAATGCTATTTGATTTAACATTCACTCCTCGTAATCTGATAAACTCTGATATACACACAGGAGACGTGATCGAAATTATGTTCGAATTGCCTCTAAGAGGCACCCGCTGAATGATCTCCAGAAAGAACTTTGCCACATTAACTACTGAAAAATGCCCTGACCGTGCACTATGCTCGGAAACATATCTGACTGTGGGAAATGTCTGTTTTATTACTTTGGCATAACACCATAAAAAAAGCAAAATCATTGTTCATGGTGGAGGCATGCAGAATATTCGCACATTTGACAGCAATAAATCCGACGTACGGAAAGGCATGACGGTTTTTCATTTTGTGTTGATTGCTCTCATATTTCCAAGATATATCTTACAGATCAGAGGCATAGCCATTCAAATTTCCTCACATAGACATCTATATTTGGGGCTCTATAATTTTTAAGTTTGAGGAGCATTCATCGCCTATGGATTGTTTAAGGCGGGGCTATATGTCACAGGTGTATATCTGTTTTCTTCCAGACCGGTTTTGTACACATTTAACATCATCATCATCATTACTATTCATCGTTGCTTGATCAGTACAGATGAGTGTTGTTCCTCGAGGCCCAGTTTTACAGAGCAAGTAAAACGTGTATTGCACATCAACATCACATAAATACAGTATGAAACATTACAATACAATCAAACAATTAATAATTTTGATCTTATTTCAATCATCATATGAAGAGTAGCCCAGTATAAAAGCGTTGGGTTGAATTTTAGAAAAAGCACTTATTATAGCTGGTTCCGTTCAAAGACCGCCTAGTCATTGCCTTGGGCGCCAACGGTATTTGTATTCCGGACATCTTTCCTGTTGTCAAAAAAGGTTCTGTACCCACACTGTCAAGGGCACATCAAGGAAAGCTGCTGACCTGCACCGTTTTAATGGTTCCTGTAACTATGGACACGCTGGCACTTGAGTGAAAAGTCGATTTTAAAAGATGTATAATCTGCTCCACATAAATTTTTTCCTGCTCTATTTTTATAGATTGAGAATATTTTTCTGGCTGTTAGTCAACAGTTCCCACAAATTTGCATCAAAGTAGTCCATTTAGGAACGTACTAGGGTTTTGAAAAAGGTTGCAAGAGTTCAAGGTTTCAACCCGTCCCAGCAAGGCAATTTGTTTCGCTACCTTGGAGGACAGACAGTTCAACATTTCTCCAGATACACATCCGAGCATGTGAAATCAGTGACAAATTACAGAGAATTGTTATAAATAAGCTTGAGTTGCATATTAACTGATATTTATGGTGCAGTGTTTACCATGTCTTTAGTTTTATTAATATTCGAAATAATGTGATTTCTGTTCAACCATATTTGAATGCCATTTGTATCTCCTTGCATTTTATCTACTGCAAAACAAAGCACTTTCGTCGACAAATTTACATTGAGCGGCGACAGAGCAAATGTCTTTTATACTAAAGACAAACGACACTGGTCTTAAACATGTTGAACGATACCCTTGTGGGAAATCTGCAAGGTTTGTAGCATGATCATTGACATATGTATGCACATTGCTCAAAATTGTCCAGATACACGTAGCACCTAAAGCATTTTAATGACATGACCCCTTTCCATTGTAGCTCCCATTGCGACATGGTGCCTAAGGCTTTAGAAATAGTTCCCCTGTCTGTGTTCCAAAGGAGGGGGATGATCTGTAACGTTCAGAGGAGCAGTTACAGTTGAATGTTTCTCTGTAAAAGCACTCTGCTGTGTTCACAGAAGCTGAGACATTTTCAGACCATCTTGGGACTCTCGTCGATTGCTCTCTTCCTATGCACTAGGGATGGTACTTGTTTGCAAGCAAAGTAAAACATGGTAATGAGAGGGCCGCACATAAAACGGCAGCACAAGGGAAAGAGTCAGGCACTGGCGCCATCAATGCCAATGAAAGGGTCAGGCGCCGACGCCACCAATGCCAAGGGAAAAAGTCAGGCACCAACGTCATGAATGCCGAGGGTATCATTCAGGTACAAACGCCATGACTGCTGAGGAAAACAGTCAAGCACAGGCGCCATGAATGCCTAGGGAAAGTGTCAGATGTCAACGCCATCAATGCCAAGACATTTGCTTGTCGATAATCTCCGAAATTATATTAACATGAAGTGGCACGTGACACTTGCTACAGAAAACTTTAAAGCAGAATTTGGTTTAAAATTGTATCGGGTTAAGCGGGATCGTGATTTATTTGGGATGTTGATACACGTTTAGCACTTCTGTTTAAAAAAAAGGCACTCAAAGTGTTATATCAGTGATCTCACGCCATGCTACCATGCCCACTTGAAGTACTTATATCAAAAGTTTTTATTGCAAGGGCAGACTATAGAATTATCCACAACTTTCTGAATCATTTTCATTTTCATATATAGACTTTATTCTTTTGTTTACTTATATTATTATATATTTCCCATTCCTGTCTTCAATTCAATCATGTATATTAGCTTTATGATGTCAGTGGTATCTTTCATACAGGAGATATTTAGTAGGTAGTAAATCATCTAATATACAACCAGATAGGTTCTTCCAGAATACCACAGGCAGAGCGTGCTCGGGATATGAAAGGGTTTTTTTTTCTTGTCAGCTATAACATATGACTGAACGAATTAATAATGTATTCATTTGTTGCATCAAAATCGAGGCCATGACCTACACAAGTTATGAAGAGAGATCTGATTTGTTTCACAGATTTCAACTTCTATTCAGCACTCAGCAACACAAAACACTCAAAACCTTATTTCACTATGTCGCCAAATTAATCTGATAGAACATGTGCCCGAGTTGAGTTGCATAATATACATGCATACTAATTCCCCGCCACAAAGCACGGGTCTCCCTCCTGTCAATCACGGAGGACACACCGGCATATAAATGTCACAGACAGGGCTAGGTACCCTTTTCTCACAAAATTGGGGTCTTTTAGAGAAATTGAAGTTTGCAAATGCGAAAGTCATATTCATTTAGTGCTTCCTAACTTGCTTATATAATAAAATCTCATCCGCCTGCACTAAATATTCTCTATTTGCAAAATGTTAGCAATATCCCGCTTCCCCGCGCAGGCAGCGGCCCGTATCTCGCCAGGCGCTACTAAGGTTGCTAAGATAGCCAAGTATGCAGTTGTGGAGGGAAATTCATGTGCATACCTCGTTTTAACATCCACAGATTCATTCTTGACATAGCCGAGCTACGGTATTCCTTGGAAGGAAAACAAAACAGATAGAAATAGATGCACTGTATGATGAGTCTATCTCTAGTCTCCAAGTTTCATAATGTCCAGAACCGGACGTAAGGAGAACAGGGTACCTTAAGCTGGCATATTGTCACTTTAAGTTACACCTAATTGATATGTTTCAAACTATCAATGTCACGGTAGTGTTATGATTCTAATCGACGTAACAAAGATACTTCACTACGTCACGGTATCTTTATGATTATAATCGAAGCGACTTAGACAATTCACTACGTCCCAGTAGCCTTATGATTCTGGTCGAGGTGGCAAAGACAATTCACTACGTCATAGTAGCCTTAAGATTCTGATCGAGGTGAGGAAGACAATTCACTACGTCAGAGTATCCTCATGATTCTAATTGAAGTGACATAAACAATTCACTACGTCACATTAGCCTTATGATTATAATCGAGGTGACAAAGACAATTCCCTACGTCACAGTAGCCTTTTGATTTTAATCGACGTGACAAAGAAAAGTCACTATGTCACATCAGCCTTATGATTCTCATCGACGTCACAAAGATAATTTACTATATCACACTACCCATATGGTTCTAATCGATATGACAAAGATAGTTCACTTTGTCACAGCAGCCATATGATTCTAATCGAAGTGACAAAGATAATTGCTGCACTTTCATTTTTACTGTGGCACAGTAATCAAAAGCTTGAACAACCCCCTCCTTACAGCCATCACTGACCCAGGATCTTTAAAAAAAACGACCACGTAACGACAGTGACAACAACCTTCTTGGATAGGTGGGATCACTATCTGGGCAAACGGGAAAATAATGGAGCATTTAAAGCCCGCCCAACCACGGAAATATTATCTTTTGAGTGAAAAAATCAAAGACTTACATCGACTGGGTCCATATGTATGCAATCGGGCACGGTGTATTCTAGTTTGTCGTCAATTTCATGCAAATGTAAATAATACAAATCATATATCAAAGACAATAGCGCGGCACTTGGTGCGCAGTCTCGGTCAAAAGAAGTTTTCATGTGCTTGTGTCGGGGATGCAGCACCCTAATAATCAGCAGATGGCAGCACCAGTTTAAATCAGGTGGCAGCGAGCCTCATCAAAACCATGGGTGCAAAAACTGACCACCATGAACGGTGCCCGTAACCATCAGTATCTGATACAGATGAAAATGTCCAAAGTTCATGTTTCATACAATGAAGCTTTTCATATTTTTCTTTTTTTAACTGGGCCATGAACATTGTATAAAATACGTTTCAACACTGTCATTTATAAGGGTTCCCACCTGTATTTCCACCTTACCTTCTTGTCCTCGTAAGATAAAATCACTGAAAAATATCTTATGTCCAAATGCACACACATTCCAGTCATGTATAGACTCAAACTAATGTTTGAATGTATGCAGCACGCTACCCATGATACGATGTCGGATCTGAAACGTGACGTCAGTGAAGTAGAAGCCTTGTAAACATGCAGCTTTGTTTACACGTTTAATTCAGCATGTGAAGTACACAGAAAACAGACAGAGAAAAGGGTTCTGTATTAGTCCTCTTAAATGAATTAATGAATGTTTCATTAAGTACACCAATAAAAATATATTCCTTTCTGTTAGTGCTATTCTGAGTAGTTATCCGTTGAAGACCTTTTAATTTATTTGGGCCAATACACCATTTTGTCAAAATTATCCAGGAAAACGTGCGCAATATGGACAAGAGTACTTCCATATGTATATAAGTTTGACAGCGACATGTTAGCTTATGTAGAGTAAAGAGTTCGGACTGCATTTTATAATCACTACCAGGAAGTAGTTCTGGACAAAAAGACACAATTACAACAATGCAATGCAATACAATACAACACATTCATAGGGAACAGTGTTGAGAATAAATATAATATTAACGCTGAAAAAATGAACGACGAAAAATTTCCAAATGGCTTATTTTTAAAGAAAATCTTAAAATATGCACAGCTTGCTGTAATTCATTAGACTTTATAACATACAACGTGCATCTTATTTTTTACGGTTTCTCTTATCGATTTTCCTACTCTTCAAATAATGTCAAAATTGTCGTGTTTCATTAATTCTTATGAACTAGTCTTCTGAAAGTAAGCGCTCAAAGATCTAAAGAATCAAAAACAAATTTAGACCAAGTATCAAGTAATGTGTTTTATACCTTCATTGATCATTTTCAATTCATAACATACTGGAATTAATTTTCAACTTGTAAATATAAATCACAAACTATGTTTTCTTTTGAGACCTTCAGCGGCCTTCTATGTCTAAATTTTCAATATTCAAACTATGAACACGGATTTTCAGTGGCGTTGAAAGCCTTCCTTGGTTTATATTATTTTCATGTTTCTACTTAAGATGGCGGCGGTGACATAGCTGCCCCCACCCCCCCCCCCCCATACGTAAAACTGGTGAAATAAACTTAAATGGCTCGTAATGCATGTTTTGGACACTCACTCAGTGGCCCCACGCATTCGTGGTGTTTTTATTCCCAATTTAATCAAAGGAAGCAACGTTAAACTGATAGTCCTTTAACCCTAGTGATAGCTGCAAATGTTTCCAACAAATGGATTTCATCACTAACCAAGACTTTTTCTAAAAGGTCTTCAAAACAATCTTTGTCTAACGTGTGCTAAACTTACTGAAAAGCAGTATTGACATATTTTTACAGGAAATTTTTCAGCTTTAAAAATGTGTACCTTTTCAAATTCTTATCGCTTTAACGGCGAAAAAGAAACCGATACTTATGATTTTTCGTTATCCACAAAAAGAGTCACAATCCATGAAATAGAAATAAGCAACACGAGAATTATATTTGTGGACAACTTTCATTTCTCAAGCATCATGATTAATAAATTTGAAGTCCTGGGCCTCAGAGTGGCATATTATGGCTAGCCCACAGCGTTTTTTCTATATGTAGATGTATGTAAAAATCAATGAATGTGAAGAATGGCGTCATTTCCTTTAGACAGTGAAGGCTTGTGCTGAATATCATTCATAATATAGGCCGACATGGCTAACACGTCAGTTTACCGGCTTTCATTTCTCAACTTATGATGTTTAATGTTAAGCAGCATTTTTATTGTTTATATTTTACAAAGTACATCTTTGGGTAATGTAGCTTAAATTTTCCGGTCATAACAAAACTCATCTCTTTATAAATATTAAATAAGACAAACTCTGTTAGTTTAAGCAGCCAAATTACTTGGTTCCGAGTTACTATAGGTTATTTGATATTCAATCAAGAGAAAGCTTGTCCCTATTGTATCATTACTGGACGTTACGGACTTCGCATACTGCATCCATTCTGGATACCACCTTACACTATCTGAGCGATTTTTAGGCAGCACAAAGACTGAAGACTGATATCAGTTGCAAGTAAATTGTTCAGCCGGGTTGCAAAGCAACAGTTTCTATCGAGAAGTCAGCTACTAAGTTGCCTCATCTCGCTTGTCACTTTTGTGCAAAGGGAGTGAGTGCTCCCGTTTATTTGTGTGTAAATGAACCTATCGCCTCTTTTTATTCTAAAATGCATGCATATTCTTAGATGTGAAGACCTTGAGTAATAAGTTCCATATGTTATGTCCCAGTCATTTTATATGAAGAAGGTAATTCCCATATGCTTTTTTTTTTTTTTTTTTTTTTTTGCCAACGATGAATGTCGGGGCCAGACCTCGGCGGTAAGCCAACGCCGAGTCGGTACAGAAAACTCCCCCTGAAAGAAAAGACACATAAACAGGGACAGGATATTATGCTGCTGGACCGGCTCAAATATACATCATATTGAAATTAAACTGTGCACATGTCAATGCTCACTGACGTAAGAGTCAATCGTCATCATCATAATAACATGTGCATCAGTAATTTGATGTTATATATGCCGTGAAGGGTAAATCGAACGCAGTGTATACAAACGGTGTTGTGGGTGCACGGTTGGCCGAGCTGCAACACGCTCGCCTTCCACCTCTGCGGCCCGGGTTCGATTCACGGCCGGGGAAGCATGTGGAAAGAGTTCCTACCACTCTGACTGTGCACGGTGGTTTTCTCCGAGTCCTTCGGTTTCCTCCACCAAACATGTAAGTAGGAAGTATACGCCACGATCTGTGCCATGGAGATTGATTAATATAGGCTTGGCCTGCTTCGCAATCCATGTAAAAGATATGGGTCTATACTTAAACGGTTTTAAAATCTGTATTTTCCAGTTACAATTTGATGTTTTACCTTTATATAAGATCTGAAATGCCTTAAGATGTAAATGAGTCAATATACACAGCTGTCTTGACATAATGTGTATTATTTTGCTGATTTTTCGTCCTTTTTTATTCTCCTTTGAAAGCCATCAAATCCTGCCGTCGGGTATATTTATGGTATGCTTAAATTGGATTCAGCGCTTATTTGACCTATTTACATCTTTTTTGCAATAAATCTACTTGTAGATTGCAGGGATAATCCTTTCTGACATGTAGGATCGGTTTGAGATGATAAAGTCAGCGTAATTTAGAGACCTTTGGTCCAGATCAAGAATTTCGGCTATACCAAAAACTTGGCACATTCAAACAGACTCCCGTCAGACAAGATTAACATTTTGTAAAAATGTAGATGGGGATATAGACTTATCGCGTCAAAGAAATTGCTGGTGAGACTAACCAATATTACTGGCCATAATTTGTGATTGGTAATTTTACAGAGCATCTCAATTGAATGAGGCCTTTTAAGGCGTCGAGACAGAACACATAAGTGATTTACAGTATAAGAAACACCGGGAAAGGAAATAAAAATATTGTGTTTGGGCCTCTAACTATATGGGTTTTTGTGCGGTTCTCTTTCAAAACAAGTTCCACTGCATACGTTAATTTCAACTTACTAGCAGAACCATATATGTATATGACTGAAGTCAGACATATGTGATTAATGGCTGGCGCCATATATACGTTTGCAGACATTGTTCATTCACTTCTGATAAAATCGACCCGACCAGTTTAATTGTATATAAGGTGCATTGTGCTGGAATGAAAAAGGCCCAAACTGCATGATATATGAGTACAACATCAAAGTTTCTGTCTTTTTTTAAACGCATTATCTTGGGATCTATTTATCAAATAGGCCCGAAGAGTTTGCTTTTTTTCTATACATATTTTAAGATGCAGATATAACAATGAAGTGGAAAGTCATCCAAGTAATATCAATGCATTCATTGGAATGAGCTGGCTTTTAAACCGTCAAATAATACGTGTATTTAAAGGGTCATTCACTAATGAAAATGTTTAATGAGACTGGAAATACTCTGTTTGAAATCTGTGTATAATTTCTGTCTCATAAATTCGGGTTGGGGCAAGGCAAATGATTATTTACATGCGAATTTAAATCTGTGGACCCATGTACAACCTCAGTACATGAAATGACATACATGCATACATACTACTTTCCTCACAAATATCAAGTACAAGTATTTAAATGGGAGCGTACCGCTCATGGTTAACACCTATGTTATGGGGAAACAACAGAGATACGAGTTTTAAACTCTGTTAACCGAAAATGATATTCTAGTTGACGACATGAATTTTCGAGGGGAGGGGGTGTTTGTTTGTTTGCTTGCTTTGGGGGGGGGGTGTTTTTTGTTTTTTGTTTTGTTTTTGGGGTTTTTTTTTTGGTTTTTTTTAAAGATTTGTTTTGTTTTGTTCTGTTTTGTTTTTCTTTTTGTTTGTTTTTCATATTTTGCAGGCGGCCTGGTACATTGGTTATGGAAGAACTTAAGTTCTCATAATCATAATCGTTTCGCGCGCAATTCTTTGACCCGGTATCAAATTATTTCTTATATTTGACACGTGCGCTATCGCAGACTGGGACATTTTTCAGTTAACATCCATTGTATTCCTAATGCACATCTGTGAGGTGTGGTGAAAATCTAAATCAAATCAATTTTATAAAGAGCGGTACACGTCCAATAAGATTTCACAATCTACTCGTATAAATGATGTCTGTGAGCGTCTTATTGATTTAACTCTTTCAGTGCCAACTTTGATTAAAGTCGAACTACTTAACACAAACTTCTCTGAATTAAAATGTGGGTGCTGGTTTCATTTTTCTTGTGAAAAGAGCTTTCATTCAAGTACCAGCATGCCTGACATTACAGAAATATAATGTTCCAGATAATGAGCTTTCATGGAAGCACTTTGGCACATTGCAGCCAAAGCATGCCCTGGAAAGCTGTTGACTCATTCCAAAATGTGGCACTGAAAGAGTTAATGGTTATATGCTTTCCTGGCTACATCCTCAATTATGGCATTTTGCCCCCAATATCAACTTGTCAGCATGCTGTTAAATTTTGTTCTATTTCCATTTCCCAGATACATAGACCATTTAAACAGACAGTTTGGGACAATAAAACTGCTCATTTTGATGGATCAACCACAAGTGATGTCGATAAATGAGAATTTTTTAACAAATATATTGCTGATCACAGCACATTTCCTCAGGAACATAATCCTATGCCTCTGTCTTATAAACACGTCCGTTACCGATTCCTGGACAATTTCCAATACTTGTCCTGCTTACAAAAAAAATAATAAAACATAACTATCGTCCCATCTCTCTCCTTTGTAATGTTTTTACAGTTTTCAAAAGGCTTATTTGTATTATTTTGTATGCATTTTTTATGTTTCATGGACTTTTGACTACAAAGAATTCTGGTTTTCGATCTAACGATCCAACGATTAGCCAACTTATTAAGATGGTTGTCCATGTATATGTAATGGCATAGAACTTAAGAAAGAGGCCAGGGTGGTCTTCTTAGGTGTAAGCAAGTCCTTTGGTCGTGTATAGCATGAGAGCCTCATCTTCAAACTTGAAAAATTTGTTCTTGGCAGTTCGACTTTTATGTTTAATAGGATGTATTCATATTTGAATGCGGTCCTACTCTAACACTTATTGAGCAAAAGAGGGAGCCACCTGCATCAGGGCAGATACATGTACTTAGCATGGTCAAAACTGCTTTCTCAATCAAATAAACAACACAAACACAGAATAATCTTAAGAAAATGTTTTAACATATATTTGAAACATAAAGGATGCCTAAATTGATTAGAAATGAGCTCTCTTATGGTTGAAAAGGTGTTATTTATGGATGTTTATGTAGTATATAATACAGATCTGCCCTGATCATGGTGGAAGCATCAGTCTCTTGCCCCGGCAACACAGGAAGTCAGCAGGATCGCATTTAGTTACATATGAATGTCTCCTATTGGCAGTTACTTATCAAATATATTTAAACGCGTAATTATATGTGGAAAGTCTTCTCCTTTACTTCCCACTGAAGCAGGGATCCCCCAGGGTTCTATTCGTGGACCCCGCTGTTTGGGGTTTATACAAATAACATTACTGACAAAATAGTCTGCGACATAAAATTCTTCGCAGATGGCACCAGCTTCCTTGAATTATCCATGATCCCTTGACCTCTACTGAACCTTTAAATGATGACCTTAGGAGGAATCTATCTGCGTAAACAGTGGAAGGTTACGTTTAATGTATTAAAGTCATTATCTATCTTATTTTCCAACAAACAAAACAAAATAAATAATCCTTCTCTTTATCTTGGTAATTCTGTCTTTCCGGAAGACACTATACCCACACATCTGGGCTTAACTATTTCCCGAAATATGAAATGAGATGCTCATATCATAAATATTGTTGAAAAAGTTAGGAAACATTTATTTCTGTTGTCTAAACTCAAATTTAAATTTTCAAGAAATACCCTTAGCAAACTGTACACATCTACCGTACGTCCTATTTTGCATTATGGGTGCGTAATACTTTATAATTATACCGATGCTGTTGCCAGCTCGCTGGAATCAGCGCAATACGAAGCAGCCTGCATGTGCATTGATGCCAGGAGACACACTCTGCGCAATTTTTAATTAGATGAAACAGGCTGGCCTACCTTGGCCAAGCGTCAGACAGTATTTCAAGTTGAACCTGCTTTTCAAGAAGATCAACAGAATATCCCCCCCCCCCCCCCCCCGCAGGTTCTCTTTCTGAGTTATTACCTCGAATTGATACACTGCCCAAAATAAATATAAGAAATCATCGTCACAGTTTTCCTCAAATTAAATTAAAAACTCAGCGATTTTGCAATTTTTTTATCCCCTCCACAATAAAATTTTGGAATGATTTACCGTTGGATGTAAAACAGTCCTTAACAGATTTTATCCACAGACTATGTACCCGAATATTATTCTTATGGCTTGAGACCAACTGACATCATACACGTACAGCTCAGACTTGGAGTATCTGGTCTCAACTCTTATTTACTTAAAATTAATGGGGTTGAATCACCAGTATGTTCGTGTTCCTGTCCTAACACAACAATTTTTTATTCCTTTTTGGAACGTCGTATTTATTTTCATTACTTTTTGGAATGCCCTATTTGTAAAGAAAAAAGAAAGAAAAAAAAACGAAAAAAAACGAGAAGTTTCTTGTTGCTCAAGATTTGTAGTATTTTAGCACCGAATATGTCAACACATGTCTACTAGTTCATGCTGCTGGTGACATACTAATAAATTATATAACTCACGGTAATGGCACTATTTCTTTGGAAGAAAATTTTGAAAGCGTTGACGCCGTGCATAAATTTACCTTTGAGACTAAACATTTCTGTTTTAATTAATTGTTATTCAAGTCATAATGTATGGAACCTGCATATTTGTAGACGATCAATATGTCTCGATTCCTGTAATAGGTTTTGTTTCATCCTGTGTGTCATGCATATAAATTCTGTTTGTCTCTCTGTGCCAGGAGAGCCTTATTATATTAGTATCTTATGAACTGTTAGGTGAATCTGAATAAAGAAATATGTTTCAATTAAACGATAATAGCACAATCCTCCGTCATTTATTCTTCTCGCATCTACGCAACCATAATGTTCTTTTCACTCTAGGTATCGGATGATAGATTTAATTACTGCTCATGTTTGAGTGGTTTCAGAATTTTTTTTTTTTTTCTGGTATAAACGTGCCATCGATATCAATAAAAATGAACTAAAAACTCACTTTGATTGTTTTTCCTATATTTCTCTCTTGCTTTTGTATTATTACACGGAGACATCCCTCGTTTATTCGCATTGTCACCATGACAATTAGACATTTCTATTTTCACATATACAATTATTTATCACACTCGTCACTTTCCAATATCACTGTCGCAATTCGACGTCCTGCTTGTCCAATACGTTGTCTGTAGTGCAATCATATATTCCAAATGTCACTCATACTGCCAGAAATAAAAGGTCCTGCCTGTCAGTTTGGTTGTGATTTTGTGCAATTTGAGATCTAATTACAACTGTCATTTTCAGTAGTAGCACAGTCTGATAAATCGGACCGATCACAGGACCAGCTAAGCGGAGTAGACAAAACAGAGGAGCCAATAGTGTCGGTGCCTTCCCCACAGGCAGAGGGGACGGGTTCTTCCTCCAACATGTAAGTCTTAGATTTTGGTCCCGTGTCTTTTTCAAGAGGAACAATAGGTGGCGCTGCTTGTACTTCAAACGCGCTTTCGTCTATACTCTGCAACCAGTTAAATATGAGCAAATTTCTATGAGAACGACCTGAATAAGGATTATCCCTGTCAAAAGTGATTAAATCATGTTTTCTGATTTCATGGTACCTCGGGCGGCCCATGCGAATTTTGATGTCTTTCTGTATCACCTTGCTCAGATGAGGAGCAATTTTAATCTTCTGTGGATACTTTGGGATACGAGCATAATCTGCATCTACATACACGACACCCTCGTTTTCCACCGGTCTACACATTTTTGTGCTATCCCCAAATCCAGTGGCCCGTTGAAGCGCGGAAACGGTGGTCATGATGCGCTGTCGGACTTTGCGAGAGAAAGTGCCCTCAAAGTCAGGGAGGCCAGCCAAACCTTCCTGGTACTTGCGTGCCGCTGCCGGAACTGGAGTCTCGCTTGATGATGCATGTTCCGTTGAGAATGGTGTACTTGCAAAATGATGTAGCGTGCTGGGCGTTTGGACACTTTCACGCCGTGTTTTAAACTCAGCAATATCGCAATCAGGTGCAGCAGACACTGGTCTTTTTTCATTCCGGGTAGCTTTGGCTATAACTTGTGGACTAGGGCATCTGACGACGACTGCACTCTTGGATTGTCGCCGTTTTACGGCAGCATGCCGCGTGTTACGACTAAGCTTTGGTTTGCTTGTGACTCTTGGTGGTATCACACTTACAATATTTTCAGTACTGTAACTTTTGTTTGTTGCTGAGATTCCTCTTCTGAACGCACAGGTGTACAGCATGTGCCTTTCCTCACGACTCAAATGGTCTTCCACGTCCACTGTCTTAGACAAACCACTTTTTACATTACCTTTCACAAAGGCATCCATCATGGAAGACTCGTGCTTGAAAAGTCTATCTAGAGCACCTTTACGATTTTTTGCTATTTCTTCCCAGTTCGTTTTTTCTTGCACCACAACTTTCTTTTTCTTTCTTTTCTTTCGTTTGTGTTGATAGTGTTCGTCATTTCCACTAGAGAAGGACAAAAGCGACAGGTTGGTGGAGACTGATCGGGTATCAGAGGTTTGTCTGTACTTCGGTTCTATGCCACATCTTCCTGAATGAAGAAATTCTCTTCTCACTGGTTTCTCCTCTGCTTCTGCTTTCAATAATTCCTTGACAGCATTCTCTGCCCACTTCTTCCAAAAGCGACTGACACCCTCTGGTTCATCTTTATTGAGGTCCAAAGAAGTAGAATTTTCCAAATGTGAAGTTTTGCTTGAATATTTTTCCTCGACAGAAAACGTCAGTCGTTTAGGACTATTTGCCTCTTCAAAAACTCGTAGAATTTCACCCGTATCCATGTTGCGCTGCATATTTGTAGTTATAAAATGTCGGCGCTACTATCATCTGTGTCTGCTTTCTCACGTTATATTTCTTTTTGAATTAATCTCCTCAGGTGTTCAGATAATTATGTATGAAAATGACCTCCCCAATTTCTTAATAAAATTGTGCATGGACACTGCGACAACAGAGAAAAAAGAAGAAATGGCGATCCTGTAGTTGCCCAAGAATGCAGCAGTTATCTGACACTCTGTCGACTCTCCTGTGAATCATCTCGAAAGCGAAGGTTTCTTCTGAAACACAAAGAAGCAACTCAGTATAAAATGTTCTCAAAGACATGTTGAATTTGCTAGCATAGCATATGCAATACAGTGACTTTCAGTGATTATATACACCCATTTTATGGTAGTATTGACACAGCTGCATATATTTTTGTCAGTTGCTCCGACCTTCCTCCGTGGACTAAGGTCATGCCCAACCGCCAAAGTCACTTCATTTCTAGACCAAATACTACAAATATATATGGATCTCTGACATAATTAACCTTCATATGCAGTTGACTGCACGGCTGAGTAGAATATGTCTACACTAAAGGCAGAACTGAAAATTACAAAGTGCTGCAAAACACAAGCGTTTGGGGTTCAAATGCGGATTTGCGTGAAATTTTCGTCATATCTTGAAAGACATTCAATATAAAATGACAAATCTTGTGCTGTTTTGACCTTGATATATGTTCACGCAAAACTTATCAGAAATTTTCATAAAAATATCTGGGTTATTTTTGGGGGGGGGGTATTTTTTTGTTTTTGTTTTTGTTTTTGTTTTTTTTTTTCTTGTAGTTGATACAAAAACAGGAAATGTCTTCTCGGGGAAAAGGCAAATTTCTGAATTCTTCATTTTTGTCAATTCAGTCAATTTCGTGACATTGTATTCGGGTTAGAACTTGCAAAATTAGATATGCCGCAGATAAATACATATGTCTTACAAATATAGAAAACCTGAAAATTAAAAAACAAGTTCAAACCGGTTGGATATCATCACTTCAATGCCATTATGCCAAGTTTATACGTGTGCAAACATATGGATAAATTTGTCTATAGGAGGCATTATATTATAGTTACTTTAATATATACGATTTCACAAATGTCATTATTTTCCTGCTCAACTGGTCAGAAATAGGAGAAAAAATAGTTTAATTTAGTTGGGAGGAAAATATGACTATATTTTAAATATAACTAGCGAATTCTACATGGTTTGTACACCAAAGACAGCGCCCTGGTGGACATACACGGAAGTACTATCTGTAGAAAGCAATCCAGATATGCTGTCTTGCTTAAACGTATACAGAAACGAAATTTGAGAATAATTAATAGACTTAGAATGTATGTATTGTACATTAACTATAGATATTCAAACTTAAAAATGTTTGACAATAAATGTGTTCGCAAGAACAGCGTAACCGATGTAATTCTGTTCCCACTGTAAATAAAACGAATATTTGGGTCCAGGATCAGGTGCGCCGGTACAGCTAACTGCTTTGCAGAATATCGTCTTGTTTTCTTTGTGTGCACCTCAGTCGGATGTTGTTTACTTGTAGGCTTAAACATTTTATAGAAGGGGGAGAACAAGTGTAGACATCATGGCATTACCGACAATAGAAAATATGCTCAGAGCACGTCTCGGAGAGTAAATCAATAGAAATCCAAGCTTTCAACCAGCCAAATATTACCAACATTGATGTTTTGTTCTTTACGAAGATCTGGGTGATTATTTTTTTACTGGCATTGAAATTAATACAGTGAGTATAAATTCGTTAGATTTTGTTCAAAATTACTATTCGCCTTATCTACCGGGGCATTGCTCCTTGTACGCACTGATCCGCTAATGTTAGGCTGAAACAATTCACCTGCACGAGGGTGTACACAGGCATATGATCAATCCTGTCATTGCCAATTACGACCGAAATCCGTCTGCTTTCCATTAACATGACCGTACCAAATTTATTTTCCTTGAAGAACAACTTTTTATTCAAGTTCCAGCACATGTAGCTGCAGATACAATACAAATGTCGAGATTGACAGCTTTCAAAGAGGAAAGCTGATGACTCAGTCATAACTCTGCACTGGAAGAGTTTAAACAGTGTCCCGTTTGAACTTTGCAACTGTCATATTTGTTAACACCCCTTCACCTGTGGACAATATAATGTTAACAAGAAAACAATACTGGCTGTGGCAGGCAATTTGATAGACCAAAATTCAATTGCAAAGATCAAAGTGTCAACAATTGATTAATAAGACAGAAAAATGAACAAGAGTAATTGAAGAGAAGTCTGCCTTGACTGAACTTACAGCATGTCTCATAAAGCAAACTGCACAGAAGGATGGCGTTATGATATTATTATTATTATTATTATTATTATTATTATTATTATTATTATTATTATTATTATTATTATTATTATTATTAATAATAATAATAATAATAATAATAATAATAATAATAATAATAATAATAGCAATAATAGTAATAAAAATAATAATAATAATAATAATAATAATAACAATAACGTAGACGACGGTGATAACAATGATGATGATGATGATGGTAAGTTCAAGTGGAATGTGTGCAACTTGGTAATGAGTAGTAGTAGTAGTAGTAGTAGTAGTAGTAGTAGAAGTAGTAGTAGTAGTAGTAGTTCAAGTGGAATGTGTACAATAAAACTTAAGCGCCGCAGCATTATTTTGCTATTGGCTGTGAGAATTAGACGGAAAAAAAATTAATAACGCGTACTAGCACCATCGAAACTTTATTTAATTTTTATCATCAGCAGCAGCATCATCATCATCATCATCAACATCATGATGATGATGTTTATTATCATCATCATCATCATCATCATCATCATCATTATTATTATTATTATTATTATTATTATTATTATTATTATTATTATCAGATTTGTATTAATATTTGTATCATTGTTTTCATAATCATTAGGTGTGTGGGTAGTGCGCGTGTAAAAATACATGGTGCATTCATTGTGTGCGAAATGTTTCCTTTCAGATATATTCTTTCAATTTAAGCAGATATTCTTCAATTATGACAATCACTCATACACTGTAATTTAATTACCGTCATCTCAATTATTGCACAAGTCTAAATAAGAGCAATCTGATATCGAAGCTTGACGTGAAAAAAATAGAAACACATCGATGTGTGGCTGTCTCTTGTGGAATGCTGCTCTCACGGTGACAAACATGTGTATCACATCCATGTGTCAGTGTAATTTATTTCACTATCCTGAATATCCCGTGTGATGCAGAAGTACCGAGCTTTAAGTCAGTTTCCTACTACCTTAACGCAGAGATTAAGTGATACCCATATGCCACATTGAATATGCTTGAGTTTGGATTCAACGTATCTATTTTCATTGGATTGTCCAATAGTACAATAAAGTTGACTGATCTGGGGGTTCTCCAGACACGGAAACATACAATTTAATATACAAGGCGCACAGAACAATACAACAGTATGACTGTTCTACAAGTCAACCGTCCACACAATACTTCAAGCTCAGATTGTAACATTATGTACACACACATTTCATTAAATCCCTCAAAAAAGTTAGACGTACGTTTTAAATGGAGTGCGAGGCAGACCAAGCCTATATTATAAATTACTTTCCATGACAAAGATGTTGGCATATACGTTCTAGATATATATATATATATATATATATATATATATATATATATATATATATATATATATATATATATATATATACATATATTTATATATATATACATATATATGTGTGTGTGTGTGGGTGGATGTATGGATAGATAGACAGAGAGAGAGGGACAGAGAGAGAAAGAGAGACGGAGAGATTGAGAGAGAGAACAGTTATATACATATTTTGTTGTTGTCAGGTGCAGATTCCCTTGTCCACATTCACACATATACCAGAGAACATATACACAGAACGTGCTGTGCAGGTAAAACGTGTCTGCGCGTCTGGTACAGAGTCGTACTTGTTGACAGCTTGTTGACAACGCAGCCATTCCTGCTGGTAACCAGACCTTTAGCCCTTGATCTCTCACTATAAAATATTCCCTTATTTACCACTCGTCGGACGGCAACCTACCTTGTCCCTAGGCGTGTGACAGTCTCCAACACAACAGCAAGTAACTATGAACAATCCCAATATTGCAGCGCTAGACTTCTGGCTGTTGACCGTATTGACACACACAAATATGCCTACACAAAGCACACATTGTAGATGTGGTGTGAATAAGTTTCACAACTGCTTGACGCCGCCATTGCAGGCGAACGCGTGTCTTAGTTGTACTTTTGCCTGATTGGCACCAAAGACTTCTCCACTTGACTGCCCTCGGTGTAGCATGTATGGGCGTGATCGGCATTTACTTCTAGTTCTACTGTGTGGAAGTCTCCATCATTAGTCACTGATTGATAGCATTTATTGTGTCACATGAAATCATTACTTTATACTTTGTACCGCACGAAAATATAATTAATACAATAATATGAACGTCGAACATACACATGCACAAGAATGCCTGGTGCTACCAATTGCAAAGATTAGCGGCCGCTTCAGCTCGGGGCAGCTGTTTGCGTCGTATGTTATGTAGTCAAGACCCCTTCTTGGCGACAATGGCGCCCTTTGTGGCCGGTCAGCTCATGTATTACTTATTATAATAACACTCTTCGACAACGTTAAATCGCATAGAATAATAAATCTATACAACAATGGATGAGTGAATAACTCATATTAATACCCCGCGCGACACGTTCAGAAACGTCAAAAAAGTCATAATCACTCTCAAAGCCTGTTTATTATGTATTATTTAGTTATGAATATTGACTATTGATCAAGGAATTTTGGCACCTGCAGCTTACATGTTGGCTTAATATAATATACATAATTGGCAAAAACCAACACATCATACATACACTATTGATATTTGTAACACAGTAGCTGTTGATAGTCTATTCCACAAGGATATTATAATAGCCTTATCGTGTGTTATTACTACTATGGCAACAATTCTCTGAGGTTATTTTTATGACGGAAACTTTGCTTTGAAGCCCAATGTACTGAGGACATTGTAGCAATGCGCTAATGGCTACGGATGCTCGTCTACCTAATTCGCCGTGTTTTTTACAGCGTACATGATCCTACTTTATGCGACACTTTTATTTATTTATTTATTTATTTATTTATTTATTTATTTATTTATTTATTTATTTATTTATTTATTTATTTATTCATTCATCTATCTATCTATCTATCTACCTATTTATCTATCTATTTATTTATTTATTTATTTATTTATTTATTTATTTATTTATTTATTTATTTATTTATTTATTTATTTATTTTGGCAATAGCATTTTCGATGTATGGGCACATTGTGCCACCTCTTTGCAAGTAGGATGCTAAATGTTGTTAAATAAATGTGGATAGGAGTTGCATTGATATGTATTGTTTCAACCCTCGTGACATCTAGCATTCCGAAATTTATCCCAGACGGGTTTGCCATATAATGTAAAACATACATACAATACCGGGTATCTCTACTTTTTCTTAAATCCTGGTCCAGCTTTTTATTCACAGAACATGAGAATTGGAGCAAGGTATAAATACGAGTAGGAGTTATGTCTGCATTGTCATGATTTTTCTCTCGTTGTGTTGCTTCAATCGCGTTTCAATACGTGACGGTATGTTATGTTAGCCTTTTCCCTTGACTGTTTTTGTCTCGAGTTTTTTTCCCGCTCAAGCAGTTCCACGTTATTTACCTTATTCTCCACAATAATCTCTTTGTTTGTAAGTTACTAGATTCTGAAGTCAAAGGCGCATTATATAATATTAGGCTAACTATGTACATCACGGATATTTAGGGATATTTGTTACCGTTAAATGTGTGCATTATACTTGGTTACAACACTAGCATAAATGTTGTCTATTATACTTTTAGGCTTTTAATCATGTCCATATAGTGGGCAGGCATTTTGGTATGTCCATAATTTTATTTCTCTGTTCGTACTATTCCGTATTTATTTATGCAGCCGATGCTTGATTATGTGTCAATATATGTTTTCTTTGTTATTTCATGGGTGCGTAAGACAACTTGTGTGTTCAAAGGACCTCCAAATGCAGGAAATACTCCTTTGTCATGATTTTTCCGAAGCAGGCGTAAAACTATGTGATTATACTTTTCCTTATGGTTGAGACAGGAAATACTTAGTATTTCCTAGTCTGAGCTTATGGGTAACACTACAGATCAATATCGGGTGGCTACTTGTATTTTTAACTTGCGAAACAAATTCGTGAAAATTGCATTGGGTGACGCTTTCATAGATACTTTTAAATCTTTCTTTGCTTTTGGACGTTTACTCAGTATCGTATCTGTTGCGTTTTTATCTACGAGCTGTAGGCAGATATTTAAGGTCATTTATAGTATGCTAATGATTGACTGTGACGTAAATCAAAATCCAGGACCTCGACCTGACCTGAACTCTGTTAAATACCTTCCTTTAGCACACGCTTATGTCCACAGCTTACGTAATCAACATAAATTAGCTGATCTTAATCACTTGGTCCAGTCAAACAAAGTTGATGTAATACGCAATATGCATATTAATTTCCCGCCACAAAGCACGGGTTTGACGCTCGGCGATCACGGGAGACGTGCGGGTCGCATCACCGTCACAGACAGCTCATATGCGCATTTCTCACAAAATTAGCATTTTTTGAGGAATTTAAGTTCACAAATGCCAAACTGGTATTCGTCTAGTACTTCCCGAGCCATATGTAAGAAAAACCTCCATATGTTTTTAATAAGTATTCTGTATTTCCAAAATATTAGTAATATCCCACTTATCCCCACTGTACTGACCCGTATCTCGAAATATCTCACCAAGTGAGACTAGGCAATTAGGTATGCAGTTGGGGCGGGAACTTAATATGCATATCGCCTTTGACTGCAAATTGACTTGATAATTGTTACCTTAATGAGATCTTATCAATGGAGTGTTACTCTCTGCCTTTTGCTCAACGACCGGACCTAGAATTCCTCTTGTCTGAATGTCTTCGGGGCGAAATCAAAACTGGGCGGGGCAATTTGCCGTTATCCGGGTCAGTCAGCTCAAAAGCTGATGTGAAGGACTTTTCCCTGGAACAATTCTGGACCCATGCACCACAAGCTTTTGAGCGCAAGCCGAATATTTATCAATTATCGGTGACTTAAATGACAGATATCTTTAATGTATGGCAAGTCGTCTTGGCATTTAATGTTATTTGGCGATATCACTAAATCATATAGCGATAACGCCGATATTTCTTAATCAAATAGTACTTTATTAAAAACCCTGCGAACGGAGAAAACATGTTATACAAGCACATCAAAATCATATTATATAAAATAGTTTGCTGCAAGATGTATCTAAATAAATGATAGTCTACACAATAAAAATATACATTTAACAGACACCCAACAATAATACAAGCATTGACCTCATCATGATAATAATATAATAAGTAGCTGGTGCCACCGCTGAGCGACGCGGTCGGTGAGCAAACTACCATTGCCACCCCGACTGCCTCCGACGCCCCGTGCAAAACATCCGACCTCAAACAGGGCGCAGCCAGGTGGATGCAACCAGCCGACCCACCCCCCAGCGCGACAGTGGGGTATATGAGATACATTGTTGGACGTAAGGCACAGCACCGCTCACACATAATGCTCTTCCACGAGAATGGCAAGATTAAGTTGACTACTCCATGGTTCAATATTAGTAACACTTCAATAAATAAGTACAACTCCACCCAGGCATAAGCATGTACTGGCCTCATCATAATGAAAAGTTGGTAACACCGCCAAGCGACGCGGGACGGCGGGCAAGCTGACATTGCCAGCCCAGCTACTCCCAACGCCAAACGTATAACAACGGACGTGCGCAGGGCGCAGCGAGGAGTACGCAACCAGCCGTTCCACTCCCACCCCCCACCCCCGCGCGATGGCGGGTTCATATAGGATACACTTTGATATAGCACCGCTCACTCAGAAAACTCTTGTAAGGAGTGAGGAAAGAATATGTTGACTACTCCATGGCTTTATAAAATTTTCGTAATGCAGGAGAAACCAAGCCAAACGAGTCGATAACTCCCATCTCGTTACGTCTCGTACTTTTCAGCTGCCCTTTGAACCTATTGGTTACTGTGATAATATATGCTGACAGGAGACTCTTCCATAGTTGAAACTCTGTCAATAAAAGTATGTTTCACTGAGTGACCAATAGATATTTGGATAAGAGAAAATTACAAAGTGATCTATGCGGCAAGTCTGCTTGACTGACTCGACTAAGTAAAGATTAGTTTCTAGAATAAAACGTCTCTTACGGGACAAGCGTCCGGAGCGTTTGAGAGATTGCTACTATGAATCCGTTTACAAAAAACCAATACTTCCTTCAGGATCGTATCCTAGGTTGAGTAGAGTCGTCTTAGTAGTTTTTCTGTGAGATGAACACAAAGAAGCTCGTAAGTTAGGCATGGAATACCTACAGTTTTCCACAAATGCACTCATCTGCTGTGTCAACCACAGGATATGCAAATCCGGCACTGGCAAGACCAAACATGGCTCTGCGGCAAGATGTAATTCTATTATCCCGATGTGTGACATAGGTATTTGTATTGTTGTAATTTACTCACAGTATATCAAGTGATTTTTCGCATAATTTGGGATCTTTACCCAGAAACCACGTGGGCTGTTTTGAAAAGTTACATGTTCTAATGACTGTACATCGTGACTTTTTCAGCCCGAAACAAAAGCGCCAAGTCAAAGAATATTTATAACATACCCTGATTAAACTGTGTAGGCCGTGTAAGGTAGAAGATAACAGGGTTATGTCGTCAGCATAGCTAACGTATGAGACATCACGTATACGGACACCAGTTTGCATTTTACTAACGTCTTACAATAAGTCGTTAATGAACACATTGAACAAGGAAGCCGACAGAGCTCTACCTTGTCTGTTGCCCCGTGTAATAGAAAGTGTTGAACAAACTTGACCATTCCATTTGACAGCTGCTTTAAGGTTGCCATACCAGCGATACAAATACGTCCAGTACGGTTCTAATAACACATCAATAAGCTAATAAGCATGATAAGAGAGGCCTGCATGCCATATAGTGTCAAAACACTTTTCAGCATCTAAAGAAAAAGTAAAGACGGGTAAGTTCCCTTCGTTAAAGTAGTGACCACATCTTGTAGAAAAGTACAGGCCATATGGTTTGGTTTAAACATATTTTATCCAAAAAAGAAAACAATTGGGAAGAAGGGCAGAGCCCTATATGAATCCCTCTAGCAAGAGAAGACACCAGCACAGGACAGACGTAACGCACACCAGCTGCGTCGCCACAAATCGAGTGCAAAAAGCACTCCAGGTGTGGTGACGCAGGGGCAAAACAAGGAGAAGATGGACTCCACCAGAACGGAACACAGACAGAGGGGCTTGTAGAAGCTACCAACATATGTATCATGTCAGTGATTCAGCTTCGAAACGTTTACTTTTTTGTATAAACTCTTGCACAGAGAGAACTATAAATATGTTGTCTTCGAGAATGCACTGACAGTCACCGAACATAATTGTATTTAAACAGAAGGATGCATGACCTGAACTAACAGATGTATGAAGATTATTGCGTATAATAACATATCGAGGGCAAGTAAGCAGGTAATGCCATACGCTTTCGGCAGCAGCACCACATGAACTTGCTGCTCACTCTTTAACACTTATTTAGAACATATGTTCATTCAATTGGCTGTGGCCCATGCGTAGTGTGGAATGTAAAACAGATAGATATCTCTTGCCTATGTTCAGAAGTTCGGGATATTTCAATGAGCATTTTGATGGATTATTAATTTTTTTAACTGGCACAAAGTTGGTAAATTTCGCACTTCAAGCGGAAGAAGATTCCACGATTTGATAGTAGAAGGGAAAAAAGATTTTTCAAACAATATCAATCTGGTTGGAATTAAAGGTAAGTCAGAACGTCTATTGGTGTCAGATTGGCTCCTGGTGTCGTAGCGGTAATTTTCATCGGGTGCTGGAACATTGGGGAGAGCAGTATACAAATAGCTAGGAGTTAACTGATGGACTATTTTATACATCATAGAAGGTTTCGAGATCTCTCTCCGTTTGGAGAGAGTTTCCCAACCCGTTTCTTCATATAACTTGACACTGGGAGTAGTTCGCATAGCTCCTGTAACTACGCAGGACGCAGCCAATTGTAAATCTTTTAGGATCTTTTCGTCAGCCTGATTACAGCCGTCCTAGACCACACAGCCATATTCGAAAATGGGACAGATAAACGAGAAGTAAATAACTTCTAATGTGACGCAATCAAGACGAAATTGAAGAGAAAGAGACTTCATAATAATTATCTGTTTGGAAGCTTTGGCTGCAATTTATTAATATGGGCATTCCATTTTAAATCGGATTTCAAGGTAACACCTAGATGTTTGTTTTCGGGAACATTTTCTAGCTGATGACCTTGAAAAACAAGCGGTGGATGGTCAGGAGTATGTCTTTTAAGAGAGACAAGCATGGTGTCGGTTTTTAAGGCATTGAAGGAAATTAGCCACTTTTTGGACCAATCGTCCAAAGAGGCAAGATCTTGATTAAGAACAGTAGCAACACGAGATGCGTCATCAAAAGCAAAGAAAATGGATATGTCGTCCGCAAAAAGTTTAACATTAGAATTTATAACATTAACTATATCATTAATATAGATCAAAAGCAGGAGAGGACCTAGAACTGATCCTTGGGGGACGCCGGCAGTAATGGGGCCCCAGCTACAGGAATTGCCATTAATAACTGCACGTTGTTGGCGGTTTTGAAAGTAACCTTCAAACCAAGATAGTAAATTTCCTACAAGAACACTTTTTTCTAACTTATGAAAGAGACCTTCATGCCACACTTTATCGAATGCCCTGCTGATGTCGAGGAATACGATTCTTACATCCTTTTGCTGATCGACTGCCAAACATATCTCATGGTAAAGGGAAAGTCTCTGATTAACAGGGGAATCACCAAGCATAAAACTCGATTGGTTGGCAGATATAACCACATTGTCTAGGAAAAAAATAAACACATGTTTGAACACTACCCTTTCCATCACTTTTCCGGTACAGCTTAGGCAGGATATCGGCCGGTAATCATCACACAAAATTCCTTCGCCTTTTTTATGGAACGATGTAACGTGGGCTTCTTTCCAAATTGATGGGAACTGATTTTGGCCTAAAAAAGGTTTGAGTTTCGTGAGAGGTCTATAAATTGTTGGAGCTGATTCTTTCAAAAGTCTGACACTTATTCCATCTGGTCCAGTTGCTTTGGTTGTAACAAGGCTCTTGAGTGTTTCTAGCACTTCGTTTTCACAGATATATAAATTTCCAATGGTATGTAAGGGATGGCGAGGGCGTGTAGGAGTGCTGACTGAAGAGGAATCACGATTAGACTGACTTAGGAAGAAGGAGTTAAATGCTTCGGCTTTGGACGTACTGCGGTTATGTGTCTACCTTCACAAACTAAAGATGGCATGTTCTGACTGATTCTTGTTGAATATCTGTGCCCCTGTTCTTGCGAAAGCCAAACTGGGTCTTTGTAGCATTATTGACAGGAACAAAGAGATTTTCTATTAATTTTGCATGTGTAGATCCAACAGTGATGGCTCTATAATTTTTTTGTTCTATTAAGGTTAGTGGTAGACTTTTTAAGAACTGGTTTTATCACGCCAATAGAGAGAACTTCGGAAACTACACCCCAGTTTAAACAAGCTGAGTACAAAGATGAAAGTCGAGAGCACAGCTCTGGCGAGTTTCCGTATATTAGGAGTTAAGATAATATACCATCCACGCCTGCTGCCCTATTGCCTTTGAGAGATTTGATCACGGCTTCTACCTTTTCGGCATTAACTTCAAGCTGATAAACGTTGCTTTTGTGTGTGTTAAATTAATAATGTACTTCGTGGATCACCTGAATATGGGGTTGTGACAGATCATTGTCATCTTGCTTTATGTTACGGTAGAAGACTACTAGTGAGTCAACATGTAATACAGAGTTTAAGAGCTTTACATTGCTTATGACGCTTTACCTCGTTCCAAAAGCCACACATTCTCTTGCTACGGAACAGATCATTTAACTTAGATACACCACAGTGTAAACTGCAAACATTGTCTGCCAGTACGGTCCGGACTTACTAAACTTGATGTTCACATGCTCATGAACGAGTAAGTGATCACTTAAATTTCCATCGTCCAGGGGAATAATTTGACACCCATCAACAATAGCTATATCATGAGAAGTACATAATGTATGATCGATCCGAGTGTACCTTTTCCCCTTGATACAAAAATATGTGTGATCAACTGGTTGCTCATGTAAAAAGTCTAATAAAACAAGGTGGTTAACAACTATAAAATCATACAGTAGGCGACTGTGCAGATTAGAAACCTTCCACCTTGTGCCAGTTCCTATATGATTCACGTTTTTTCGGCAGCTGAGCGTAAGAATCACCAAAAGTTAGACAAGGGTGGTCGCTGAATATTGATCTAAAAGTGCATGACTGAAGTACAACCAACGATTCTATATAATCATCTGAACTGCCATGCTTATAAAAAGGCATATATGCTGACACAACAATTTGGAGAATGTTACCACGACTGTCACTCATAGCTACAGTTATGACCCTATCACTTGGTTTGTCCAGCCCATGATAAGACACACCGTCCATCACCTGGCAAATGATTGCGACCTCACCGAGGGGTGTGCCGGTGTAGTTAAGCTCTGTTATACATACCCGACTTTAAAAACACACAAAATTTCTTATTATAAATAGAACTGATCGGTTGCCATGTCCTTGTTCAATTGCAATTCATAAAGCTGAAACTGCTAAGCTATATTTCACTTAAACACAATATTAAACAGATTTCAAGTCTTTCTAATATATATACAGAGCTCTGTTTTAAGCCATGACAGTTATATTGCTCACATACAATAGCTCTGGTTATGTGGTCGTTTGGAATAGTAATATTGCTAAATATTTAAGCATGTCGCTAAATATTTAGGATACCTCTAAATCATTTAGCCATATTGCTTAATCATTTAGTGATATCGCTAAATGGTTTCGAGATATCGCTAAACGATTTAGTGATATCCCTATATAATTTGGCGATCTCGCTTAACTACTGTTTAGTTATATTTGCTGAATCATGTGGCGATATCGTTGCATGTATTTTTGCTTCCTGTCCTATTTTCGTCGAATATGGCTGCCGATTTTGAAGAAAGTGTGATGGCTTCATCCTTCCAAGTGTTCTATTGAGAATTGATCGCCTTTTGCGGCATTGCCAATGGGTTAATTATCATGCTGCAAAGACACTGAATGCTGATTATTAATTTTGTCATCAAACTTGCCAGTTAGGCCTACAGGTCCAAATGTTCGCTTCTCCGCGCTAATCACTGAGCAATCACAGCGCAATTAACGATATCGCTAAATGATTAAGTGATATCGTCAAATAGGACTAAATGTTAGAAAAGTTTTTTATATGAATGGGACTAACAGCACAGTAATAATGAATTGGGAACACGCCTTTTAAACATAGTAAGTCCAAATAATCTACCCCAGCCCAAAAATGAACTGACTCGTACAACGTAGTATACTAATTCCATGTTAGATCTGATAATCACTGATTCTCCTGGATTGGTTCTGGACAGACGAATATTGCCGCCCATTTCAAATTCTGAGCATGCAGTTGTTTATGTTAAATTTGCCCCATCTGTTCCACATTAAAAGCTTTTATGGCAGAATCTGGGAATTTAAAAATACAAACCTCTTTGATTTACGTGAGTGTCTGTCTGGTGCCCCGTAGGACATTGGGTTCAATACGTTTGATAATATTGACGATATTACCTCTTTTTGGTCTGATTTATTTGTGCACATTTTTCATACCTAATCGGGATGCTTTAATTCGTCCAAAAAAACAAGTCATGGATGAATACTTAGATTAACAATTTAAGAAGAAAGCGTCGGCGTTGTGTGGAAATGGTATAAATGATCAGATAATATGTATCATTTTCAGATTCTCAAATTATAGTTGCGCAGTAACGGTGTTAATGCCAACAGAAAAATTATCAGACCTTACTTTTGTAAATTGCGAGAGGAAAGTGATGGTCAAGACATTAATACGAAGCGATGGTAGTCTCTGACAAGTCTATTCTGCGTTACAAGGTCATTCAAACCATTCCCCATTTAATTGAATGTGATAGTGTTGTTTTCAGCTTAATAGAATACACAGAAATTTTCAACAAATGCTTTGCGTCTCAAAACAAATTATTTGTGGATGAAAATCACCAGTCTTTGCCAGATTTCTGGCTTGTCATGGAAGCAAGACTTGATTTATTCTTATTCAATGAAAAGAGCCGTAGAAAAAGTATTTCAGTTCTAAAATCATTTAGTGCGACTGGTCCTGATAGGGTCAGAAAATACGTTGTCAAAGAATATGGTCAAAGTACATCTAAACACTTGTGTAAATTGTTTAAACTATCATAGTCCAGTGAGAAGTTTCTCAGTAGTTTGAAAAATCCATTATTTATCCCATATATGAACAAGTGATTTCCCAAACTAAATGAAATAATTATAAACCCATGTCTTTGCTGTGCAACGTGTTAAAGTGTTTGGTGCGTCTGGTTTTTAATATATTTTTTGAGTATTTGGTAGCCAATAATCTTCTAACTTCAAAAACGTCTGGGTTCAAAGTTATTGCCTCCACTATTAACAAGATTAATAGTATTGTAAATCAAACATTTTATGGTTTAGAACGTAGATGTGAAGATAGAATGATATTTCTGCACATTCTTAAGGCCTTCGACAAAGTGTGGAACGTGTGTATGTTCTTTAAACTCCGTCAATTTGGTTTTTGTGACGAGCTGGTAGCATTGGTGGGAGATAACAGTAGAACCTGCCTATGAGCCCATCTCTGCTAAGGAACCACCTATGCTAAAGGACCAGTCTCAACATTCCCATTAGCATATTTTACTTTAATTTTAGCTGCCTTGAGGGACACATGTTAGAAAGGACAATTTTTCAGAGGTCCCGTGGGTGATCCTTTAAGACAGGTTCCACTGCACCTTTCTAACAGGTGAAACAGAGTTACAATCCATGTTCAGTCTTTTTTTATGATTACCTGTGCTGAGGCTGGGATACCTCAAGGACCCATTTGAGTTCCACTCTTATTTTTGGTCAATGACATTTTTGATGGAATTACTGTAGATATTCGTCTTTTTGCTTCTTAGAAATTGTTAGGAATCCCACTTTATCCAGGATCAAATTAAATTTAAATTTATTTCCAGTAGGTATGGTGGAAAAGTTATGGAAAGTAATATTTAATCCTTTGAAGTCACTTCAGTAATATTTTATTGAAAAACGCCATAAGCATGTCCATGCTCGTCTGATTCTTGATGGCGTCAAGGTACCCGAGGGTAGCACTGCTACACATTTATTATTACATCAAGTTCAAATTTGTCTTGGTACGATCATATTGCAAGAGTTACAGACAAAGCAAGTAACAGAGGTTCATTGTTAAGACCATTTAAATCCAGACTTTCACTAAATACGCTACCTAAATTACATTCGTCCATGATTTGCTTTCATTTTGGGATACGGTTGTGTTCTGTTGACAACGGCACTCAAGTATTATATAAACAGTTGGAATCAGTACAGTGTGAAGCTGGTTGGATCTGTACTGGGACATTACGTCACACTGATCGTTTTAAGTTGGTTTCCCAGCTCCATTGGGGAAATCTGGTGGTTCGTCAAAAATAATCTAAATTATTTTTATTCTACAAAATGATTAATGGTACAGTACCAGAATATCATTCTGATTTGATACCACCAATGACGCAGACTGCGACTGGCCGGTGCGCAAGAATTCACAAAATTTTCGTCACCGTAAACTTTTAATCTTTAAATTTCAACCCCTTATATTTCTTCAACAATAAACCTTTGGAACGACCTGCCAGCTGATAATATACAGTCACATACTTTGTCGCACCTTAAACGAAATTTGAAATTATTGACGTTTGAGGATAAACCTAAACTATACTATGACTTTGCCCAATGTTTCCTAAATATTTTTCATGCACCGTCACCCACGCTTGCGTTCCCATCTTTTTAAAAGGACTATTCTACCTGACCCATGATGTGTCTGGGGGAATGGTGGATATGTGTTGCAGGTAGCGCCATTAGTGACTGAGGGTTGGTATCTAGCTTCTCACATGTACAGCCACCTGGTGGGTAAATAAGTCCAGCCTGATATTGAATCAACTGGTTACTATTTTGGGACTGCCTCTCATTTTTCCGCTGCCCCCCCTCCAAAGTTATTTCAAGACTTAGCTTCAATTTTGGCGCCAAGGGCTAGTTGATCACTTCTCCCGAAACTTGATAGGTAATATGTTATTAAATTTTATTAGAAGAAAGTCCAAACCTTGATACCAAATTGAACGAAAGCATTTGCAAGGCAATGCATACTTTTATTAATGAATCAAGGCCTTTTTGTTTTCTAGCTCCTGGTGTCTTAATCTATTTCATTTTTAAGTAGAGGTCGTTCATTATTATGTACCTATTAACGTTTTATGTACAGTTTTGTCCTGTGAGTTTTTGTAAGTATATCTGTGTGTTCATTGTACATCTGGAGAACCCCTGATTAGTCTAATGTGCGTCTAGGGTATCTGAGTAAAATACATATGTTTATAATACAATACACACATTCATTACCGTATATATATATATATTGAACTATGAAGATACGGCTGTGATGGTATTAACTACCAAAGAGCTGGTGACATTATAAAATGGATATATATATATATATATATATATATATATATATATATATATATATATATATATATATATATATATATATATGGCTTTTTTCTGAGGGGTGGTATGTTTGGAAGTGAATGCTCCTTTTATATATAATTATTGATGAAACTAGGATGTTATGACTGTGGCAACACCGTATTCATGTATGTATTATTATATTGGATGAGTATGTATTAACATGATAGGATGGTTACTGTGACAAAGACGTTTCTTCGTTTTTTACCACATGGAGGAAGGTAATAAGAAGGATAAGGAAGTTTCCAGGCAGATGTTATAATAATCTATTGCATCTGATTAGTAATGACTACATTATTGAAACATAATTACAGAAACGTTTCCTGAAGTTCTATCCTAATCTTTATCACTGTAAAAACACAATCATTAACACTCTGGCCAAACGGGTTAAAGCAGCAAGTCGTTCGTCAATGACTTATTTACTATTTATATCCTCGTCTAGTATGGCATTTCCAAATAGTAGCGCTCTTACAGAACATACTATCCTAACTAAGGACATGTCAACAAGCACACCCTCATCTCTCTTCATTTGCGACAGCAAGGGAAATAAAAGAAGTCTGTGAAATACACGATGGCTACCTCGAAGCAAATATGTTCCGGGCTTTGGTTTTTTTTTTTTTTTTTTTTTTCTTTTTTTCTTTCTTTTTTTTTTTTTGTTGGTTCGTTTGTCAGCAGATACTACACATATATGTGCATTGTGGTCATTCTGGTAGAATGGCAGACTGAATTATCATTTACAGTATCTTTTTCTTCTGAACTTTAAATGTCCTTTTTTTCTCTTTCCAAAATGTACCTAAGCTTTGAGTACGAATAAACAATAATAATAATAATAATAATAATAATAATAATAATAATAATAATAATAATAATAATAATAATAATAATAATAATAATAATAATAATAATAATAATAAGGATATAATGATGACGATAACAATAATGATTATGAAAATAACAAACAGTTATTAAAAATATAAATTTGCTTCATATTTTGTATGGTAGCTCGTGGATTAAAACATGTACCCAGAATCAGGTCAGCATGCTGCAGTGGTCAATGTCATGTAACTTGCGTGTGTACGCATGGCCTGATTTTGCAATAAATTCAGTGCCCGTACAAGGAAAAATTAGTCTTACAAAGGCTGTTGGATAGTGTAAATGGTCGACAGTGACCTTGTCACGCCCGCCAAGGAAAAGACACCTATTTGTAACAACTTTGGTGATGATTAGTGCCTACAGGGGTAAATGATGTATCTTAGTTTGCAATACCGGTAAAAGCCAAAAAAAAAGGAAATTACAGTCATATAGTTTAAATAATTAGATATGCTTTATATTTATTGTGTGTGTGTGTGTGTGTGTGTGTGTGCGTGCGTGCGTGCGTGCGTGTGTGTGTGTGTGTGTGTGTGTGTGTATTGAGAGTGCAGTCACGGCGCTGGTAATCTTATGTTAATGTTGGCAGTATTATTGAGGTAATATAAAACGTTGTGGTTCAGAAAAACACGTTAATATTAAAATCTTAAGTCAGTACACACATTATTGCGGAAAGAGACCATAGAAAAACTTCATTATCTTAAGAGAAAAAAGTGTACCCCCAGACATTCGCCTCGAGTTTTCAGTAACAATTCACGCAGCACATTTCATTTACCTGCTACGCTGAGATAAGGAATGACCAGCACCAATTGCTCACAGACCTAGAGTACCTTAACCAGGCTGAAGAGCCAGCTCCTAATAATTGGTGTGTCATCATGCATAAAAAGTTATGTAAACCTTCCAAATATGTGTATTTTTTATTCATAGTTGTGCCACATTGCCTTTTGCTAATGTGCAATGTGATTCTTGTGTGGGAATTTTGATGTACAGACAGAACAGTTATATCTTTGACTTAAACACCGCAATAACATTGTATTTAATAAATTGCTCAAAGAACCGCTTGCAGCATTTTCAAAACGCCATACTGTCATTCTTTATATTATACTGGTAGAAATACAGATGTTAATATATATAAGTAAAAATTACTGTGGTCAATATATTGGGTCATAAATAGGGAATATTCTAAGCAGAAATGCTCTCTCGAAAATAGAATTTAATGAGGTAAGGTTTATGTGGTTATAATGTGGATAATGTGCTTCAAATACAAAGCATAACTAGAGGGCCGAGTCAACAGTTCGTGCTTAACTGACCTCAGCTTGTTCACAAAATCAAAGTTACAAGTGAATGGACCTTTGTTGGGCTTTAAATGAGTGCATGTGGCATTTAGAAGTATTTCTGAGACTGGCCTAAAGAAAAATTCGTTAAAAATATAAAACTTACTGGAGCATGGGAAAATGAATAATATCTAAAGAGAATTTTAAAAAGAACATTGGTACTTGGTGGAGAAAAAAACATTATATTGTTACATGATAATTACAATGAATGGTCTTTTTCACTACATGTATGTTATATGATCCCAAGATGTCAGCAATGTGAAACATGATCAACTGTTGACAATTATCTTGTGTACGCCAACATACTGTTTATTATTCTGAACTAACACGTCTATAAACTATTACGTTTTGGTATTTTTCATTGTTTTAAATTTTTTTCTGAAGTTAGGGCTGTTCCAAAAAATGACTTGGGAGGGGGAGGGCAAATGTCATGGTACCCCTTAATCCCCAGAACACCACTGATTACTTGAACCCTCACCCCCAGGACGAAACTGTCAATTTGACACCAATCCCACGGACAGAGCAAACAATTAATCCCGCGGAAAAAATTTTAAATCTGGACCTCAATGCTCTAGACAGCATTTCCCACTTTCTTATCCTAGATGCAGCACACATGACAGTGGTACTTGTGATTCCTAAGACCACCCCTAGTACCAGACAGAAGTAGTCATATATGGCATGTGGTTTTTCAATGCAGGTATGTTTATGATAACATAAAATAAGAGGACAGTGACATGTAATCGAGGAGCGGTCTTAAAAGCTAATACTTTCTCTCACAAGAGGTGATCGTCAGAGCAGGTCCCACTGTTGTATATTCAGACGAAGCTTTATCAAGGCTTGACAAAGGTTTCCTTCAATGCAGTCTTTGTTACCATAGCTTTAAAATAAAATATTCCCACAAACTGCAAGCCTTTCTTGTACCATTTTGATCCGTTTAAAGAATTGATGTTATTGTGGTTGAACTAACAGTTTGTTTGTATTGACATTTCAGTATTTAGTTTTTCCAAAGTTGATGGTCATCTTCTTGACTGAAGAGTCCGAAGTGGACTGTAGTGGCTAACAACCTACAAGGGGTGAAACATTGTTGATCACAGGCTCTGAATTACAATAATCAATATTAGATTTTAACCTTTTTGCTGGGAACAAATGAACCCATGAAAATTATCTTGGGATTTATTCTATTATCCTCATGCTATAGTTTGCTACATAATGTCACTCCAATCAATGATGTTAATAAAACTTTTCAGTGTACATACTATATTTGTTTGATCAAATTGAAAATTAATTCATTTTGGAAAAGTTATTAAATATGTTTGCTATGTACAAGTATCAAGATGCTTAAGGAACAATATGCATAATTGAAATTATAAAAGGAAATCCAACGTCTGACATTTCAAAAATATTAGCATCAATCTATACTACAGCGACGCAACTAGGTAAACAACTTTATTTCAGACTTCCCCAAGGAACATTTCGAGTAAAACTTGGTAAACGGCTTTATTTTAACTTCCGCAACGCACAGAGTAGTCAAACACAGCAAAAATATACTGATATGAAAACTTGCCTCTTAAAATAAAATAAGATAACATATACTGCTCAACAAGTTAACCAAACTAATAGCTAGAAGTCCCAAAAAGTATCACAGTGACATTTCAAAGGGGAAGAATATTTTTTTAGATTTACCAAACCGAAAACAAAAACAAACAAAAAAAAACAAACAAAAAAAAAGAAAAAAAAAGAAATACTTAAAAAAGAAAAGAAAAGAAAACACTAAAGTGCAACCATTTAAACAAACTTAATAGGCATTTGATCACTGTGGAAATACTGAAATTAGTTGAAGTAAATTTAGCCAATGGTTTTGGAGAAGATGTCAATATATGAATCAACATTTGAATGCCCAACCAGTTACACAATACTTAAAACGGAATCTGCATTTAAAGATTAGGAGCCAGATACAAATTTTGCCAGAGGTCCACATCGACCCAACCTAGTGAACAACTTTCTTTGACCCCGACCCAATTAAGGAACAGAATTTCTACTCTGGCCAACAGTTTGGGAGAAATTGAAAAAAGCATAAACATGCAAAAACACTCCGATAAAAAACCGAGACAAATTGAATTGGCACCCGTAGAGCAAATTAACAACTATGGGTCCCCAGTAGTGTTCCTGTGTGATTTTATTGGCGATTGAATAGAAGTTCTGAAGTTTGCTTAAAAAAAAAAATCCATTGGAGCATGACCATTTGAGGCATTTTGGTAGAGACCTACGAGATAAACATTGCCACCAAGTTTGAATTGAATTTTTCTGATGGTTTCAGAGAGGTCGAAACCGTGAATTTACATCAGGTTGACCACTGTCATTGACTTACATAGTGATCAATAGGAATGTAGATGCCTTCATATACTTGCCCAGAATGAAAAATTCGTCAAAAATCAGGAGTATATGACAACGTCATCTTGTTAAAAAAAAATTGTTTGACCTCTCTGTGAGAATCATTTCACTAAATTTCAGCACACTCTAATTGAGAGTTCTGAAGAATAAGTCGTAAATAGCTTTAATATACAATAATTCATTGAAAAAATGGAAAAAATGCAGCGCCAACTGGTGAACAAACGAAATCTCCCTAGTAGTGTTCCGATATCATTTTGAAGTGATTGGGTCCGTGGTTTTGGGGAAGAAGAAGATTTTTTGAGATTCACCTCATAAACAACAACCAAAAAAGTTGTTGAAAATTAAAAATTCATAGCAGCGCCATGTGGTGAACAACTTTTTTTCCCTTTTACAAGAAAAATATCCCCAAAGTTTCAGCTTAATCTGAGCGACGGTTCTGGAGAAAGAGTCGAAAATAGCAACAAAATACACAAAAAATAATAAAATATAAAATGCAGCGCCATCTGCTGAACAAATTAAGAACAAGGAGTCTCTAGTGGTGTTTCTGTGTCGTATCAAAGCAACGGGATAAGTGGTTTCGGAGAAATAATTTTTAAAGATTTGCCACAACAACAAAAAAAAAAAAAAAAAAAACGAGAAAAAACAAAAACAAAAAAACAAAAGGGCTGTGTGAACAACCCATGGTCAGCTGACCTAGACATTCATCACATTTGCAGCTCTGTGAACTCGGGAAAGATCAAGGTCACCCATGTTCTGAGTAAGTCTGACCTTTGTAAAAGAACACTAACGTGCAACATCAAGGTTCAAGTAATTCTCAAGTTATAGTGAAGAGTAAAATTCATGTGTGTTGCTCTGTGACCCCAGAAACCAGGTCAAGGTCATTCATATACTGTCAAGCATGACCTCCATAAAGAAACATTAACAGGTGCAACATCACAGTACTAACTCAAAACAGATCTTAAGTTGTCAAGTAAACAGTAAATTTCGTGTCAGTTGTCCTGTGAATTAGCATTAGAATGCCCATTCAATTACATAGTAATCAATAGGAAAGCTGCATTGACCGATAAGTACCCGAATTGAAAATCCTTAAAAATCAGGAATCCAAAGCAATGCCACCTTGTAAACAACTTTGTGTGACCCTTCCAGAAGAACATATCCATCACATTTTAGCTTAATCCGAGTGACGGTTCTGAGAGTAAGTGAAAAATAGCAAAACCATACAAAAAATTCATTAAAAAATTTAGGAAAAAATTGTAGCGCCACCTGGTGAACAAATTGGGAACGAGGTGTCCCTGGGAGTGTCAATGTATAATATCAAAGCAATTGGGTGAGCGGTTTCAGAGGACAAGAGTTTTTAAGGCTTCCCCCCAAAAAGAACAACAATATTCATAAAAAATCCAAAAATCAATAGAGCGTGACCATTTGAACACAATTGGTAGACATCTACCCAAGGCACATCCCCACCAAGTTTGAAAGAATTCTGACTAAAATTAATCAAGTTATAACCATTACAAGAAATTCCTACGTTAAACTTTCCTATTGAAATTTTGTGAGGATTTTTGAACAAAAAAATCATAAAAAAATCCAAAAATCGTTGGAATATGACTATTGGAACAAACCTGGTAAACACTCACCAGAGGTACATCCCCAGCAAGTTTGAAGTTAATCTGGATGACGGTTTTGGAGAAGTCGAAAATGTGAATTAGCATTAGAATGCTCACTGACTTCCATAGTAATCTACAGGAAAGCTGCATTGACCGATAAGTACCCCAATTGAACAAATCGTTAAAAATCAGGAATACGCATCATTGCCTCCTAGTGTACAACTTTGTTTGATCCTTCAACAAGGAACAAATCAACCACGTTTCAGCTTAATCTGAGTGACGGTTCTGGTGAAGAAGTCAAAAATAGCTATAACACACAAAAATTCATAAACAATTGGAAAAAAATTGCAGCGCCACGTGGTGAATAAATTAAGAGCTTGTAGTCCCAGTAATTGTTTCTGTGTGACATCAAAGCAATTGGGTAAGTGGTTTTAGAGAGGAAGATTTTTTAAAGATTTGCCGAAAAAAGAACAAAAAAATAATAAAAAATCCAAAAATTACTGGACCGTGACCATTTGAACAAACTTGGTAGACACCCACCCAAGTCACATCCGCAACAAGTCTGAAGTGGAGCTGGCCGACGGTTTTTGAGAAGAAGTCGAAAATGTGAATTGTGGACAGACAGACAACGGACCCTCACAAAAGCTCAGCTGATTGACAAGTCAGCTGAGCTAAAAAGTCATGAAAATTCAAGAATCACTGGAACATGACATTAGACAAACATGGTAGAGACCCATCCCAGGTACATTGCTACCACGTTTGAAATGAATCTGGCTGACAGTTTGGGAGAAGCCAAAATGTGAATTAGCATTAGAATGCTCATTTACTGACATAGTAATCAATAAGCAAGGCGCATTTACTGATAAGTACCCTTATTGAATACATTGTTAAAAATCAGGAATCCCCAGCAGTGCCATAAGTGAGCAACTTTATTTGACCTTTCACAAGGAACATATCCACCAAGTTTCAGCTTAATCTGAGTTACGGTTCTGGAGAAGGGTAAACAACAGCGAAAATACACAAAAATGCATAAAAACTTGCAGCACCATCAAGTGAACAAATTAAGAACTAGAAGTTCCTACAAGTGTTATTGTGTGATATCAATGCAATTGCGTTAGTGGTTTTAGAGGAGAAGACTTTTTAAGAGAAGCCCCCCAAAAGAACAAAACATTCAACAAAAATTCAATTAAATCACTTGGGCGTCACCATTTGAACGAACTTGCTACCCAAGCTATAGTACTACCAAGTTTGAGGTGAGTCTGGCATCGGGCCCAGGAAGCTGGTGCGTGGAAAGGAGTTTTGAAAATTTTAAATGCTTCTTTGCTGATTTTGAAAATTTACATGTAGTCCAAAATGTTCTGGTTGTGATACTGGTTGACACTGAGCAATTGATTTGATCTTCGGACGTATATTATTAATAGTATCAAAATACAAGGCCAAGCCAGTTTGGGAGACAATAGTCAGGCAGCCAGATAGCTGTACCCTGCACCGACTGATAAAGTTGTTTTCTTGTGGTATTCTACACCTCTGTGACCTCCATAATGGATATCAGGCGGATAACAACAGGATATCCTTGAGCATTTTGAGAAATCCAATATGACTGCCAAGATGGCTGCCGAGACATCCAAGAAATGTACATTTCCAACCAGTTGGCCCAGAATAGCAAGTAACACGTCCTATTCAACTAAATTTGATATGGTAAATCCATTTCTAGGGTTATTTGAGTCATATGAGGTCATGAATAATGCCCAAGGTCAGGTTCAAGGTAAATAGCCATTGCCCACTCCATCCCCTATGTTTAACTGGACTCACTGTGGTAGTAGAATCTCATTTGGAATATTATTCATGTTGCTGTTTTTACTTATAATAGCAGTAGTTTTTGGCATAATTATTTGGAAGAAATGGGATTACCTTATCACTTGCCTAGTACCCCCACAGTTGCAAAAGAAACCAGCTACAATGAATGAACCTCCCTCTCCCCCCTCACCACAACGAGCTATGCCACATTATCGTACTAACGTTTACCCGTCTTTCACCCATTTCTCCGAGGGCAATGTGGGTGTAGACATTATTAGTCAGGCAGCCAGATAGCTATACCCTGCACCGACTGATAATTTTTTTTCTTATTGTATTCTACATCTCTGTGACCTCTGTAATGGATATCAGGTGGATTTCAACATATAGGAACCTCTGCTACGCAACCCACTTCTCTCCCTTCTACTCTTGAATTGGCTCTTCTCTTAGAAGGGATTTCATGGAAACAACGTTTTGGACCTAGCCATACCTCACTTGGGGAAGTCGCCACATGGAGTTGGGGAGTCCCCCTTAGTGAGTGACGACAGATGCGCATATGTTGTCTAGCTGGCACGTACTAATGGCGTTCTCCTTGGACCTTCACGAAAACGTTGAATAACAGAAATTCCATTTATTGGTGATTATTCACGGTGTATACATTAAAGTGTCAACAACATATAACTGATATGTTCAATTAATGAGTAACTGTATAGCTGTTAACGGAGTACACCCCATTCTTCGTCTGCGCAGCGTTGAGTTGGTCTTAAGTCTTGAACAATGCAGTCCAACTACAGTAGTCCAATGCAGAGACCCAGACAGGGGTGTAAAGTGCGCTCCTTGCACGTGCCTGGGGGGGGGGGTTAGAGAAGTGTCTTATTATATATACCCATGGAGTCTCATGGGGGAAAAGTTTTAAAAGTCAGAAACAGTTGTACGGTTGAGGGAGTGCAAACACTTCTTTTATGTTCGCACTAGGGACTCCTCTAAAAGGACAACATTGTGATTTTATGATACAAAGTACATTTGCATGTAAGTAAAACTTTTAATTTATACTTGTATACATTGTTGTTTATCATATATACATTTAAAGATAATAGTTGAGTATCAGTGTGCCTTACAGTTATGCAAGCTTGTTGGGACTCATTTGGCCCCCATTAAACCCAGATGGGAGACTGAATGACACTGCCAATAGGGCTAATAACTAATGATCGCACCGCAAGGATCATGTTGGTATTTTACATACTCGTGACTACTTGTGTAAGTAATGTAGAGATGAATACTTTGTTTACACTTTTACCTTCTTAGCCTGACGAGGTAGCACATCTCGGTTATTGATAGATAGAGTGCAAGGAACATATAATCCTAAGGTTAATAGGGAGTTCTTGTGCTATAAATATATATGCAATATCAAGCCAGTGAGTATTAATTATATCCACAATTAGCTATTTGTTTCTGTTGGCGGCCACCTTAATTACTTGAAATCATTTGTGCCCTCTGAAGGATGCAGTGGTCATTTTGTTATTTCAAGAACCAGTTAAAGATTTACATCTACCGTTGGTCAGGTTTGCTGGTATTTTAATGAGTAGACTCCATAATTATGATGGCATAACAGGTCACGAATGCAATGCCGATATGTACTGTTTTCTGTTATGCTTAACACCTAACTGAAGCCTATGGGTTTGGATCTTCATGTGTGTTTTTCAAGGTATTTACTTAAAGTAAATTATTTGTCTTTGAACTGAACCGAATCCACTTGTGTGGACAACTATAGTTTGTACATTCTTTACTAAAATATACTGTACAAGTCCGGGAAAGATAGAGTCCCTTAGCCATGACTGGCAATCTGTCTAGGAGAGAGTTGCTCCGAATAACTATACAACTGCTAATGCTTATGTGGCATTCCCTTGTGCAACTAACAGTTTATATATATTTTACTTTTGTTAGTAACACGAAATAAGGGTCATATACCTGAACAATATGTCTTTTTGTATTACCCGGCCATATGGTCGGGTACAGGTGGTTAAAACTAGCAGATCAGGACTGATCCTGTGCTCAGGTGAATCATAAGTTGACCGTTTGAACAAGCGTGGGGGAAACCCACTACAGTAACATTGCCACCAAGTATGAAGTAAATCTGGCTGACGGTTTCGTCAGAGAAGTTGAAAATGTGAATCTGTATCAGAGGCCAATCGATTTACATAGTAAACAATCAGAATATAAGCATTGACCAACAAGTACCCAAAATACACCCAAGGTACATTGCCACCAAATTTGAAGTTAATCTGGATGACGGTCTTGGAGAAGAAGTCGAAAATGTGAATTAGCATTAGAATGCTCATTCACTTTCATAGTAATCAAAAGGAGAACTGCATTGACTGGTAAGTACCCGAATTGAAAAAAATCGTTAACACTTGGGAATCCGCAGGATTCCCACACAGTGTATAACTTTGTTTGACCCTTCTACAAGGAACATATCCACCATGTTTCAGCTTAATCTGAGCGACGGTTCTGGAGAAGAAGTCGACAATAGCTATAACACACAAAAAAATCCTAAAAAATTAGAAAAAAATTGCAGCGCCACCTGGTGAACAAATTAAAACCTAGGAGTCACAGGAAGTATTCCTGTGTGATATCAAAGAATTGGGTGAGTGGTTTCAGAGAAAATTTTTTAAGATTTGCCCAAAAAAGAACAAACAAATTCATTAAAAATCATAAAATCACTGGGCCATGACCCTTTGAACAAACTTGGTGGAGACCAGCCCAGGGCACATTTCGACCAAGTTTGAAGCAGATCTAGCCTGCAGTTTTGGAGAAGTTGAAAATGTAAATTGTTTACGATGGACGACGGATTTTGAGACTGTGGTATCAGCTCCGGTGATATGATCACCTACGCTAAAAAAAGGTACCTGTCATTTACTGTGCTTATGGAGGAGTGCTGAATGACTTCTCCCACCAGTGGGCCATGTCCTAGTAACCTATGGCCCCGTTTGTTATTAGTGGAATAACCAACAAAACAGAGTTTTGAATCATGCTGTCTTCATGTATCAAAAGTAAAAAACGGTGGACGTGTGTAAAGATTTCAAGTGAAATTTTATGATATTTTACTTGGCATGTGGGATTTTGTTTCAGTAGTTCTTGAAGTTCTACCTGTAAGTTATCACCTTGAATTTTACTGGCTTCTATAATATTTTGCAATCTGTCTCCTTCACTCTGGCTCATCTGCATCCTATCATTGTCAGAGCAATGGTAGCAAAATTTTTCATCCATTTTTTTATTTGTACTGAGCGCCACCACCAATGAAGCACTAATACTAGCCAACTACTGCTCTACACTATGCTACTTTGCTATTCACACCATCATCACTCCTGTGATGTCTTCATTTCTGAAACACATAATATCAATGAATTAACACTGTAGGAGAAGCTCAGCAGTTGCGGGTAGAGGAAAGCTAGAAATATGGTAACAAATGGCCATCTTATCAGACACAGAAGCCTAACAAAGACATTATACACTGTGACCTTGGAAACTAGATCAAGGTCAAAAAGATAAACTCACCTCAAGAAATCCAAAGTTATAACCAAAACACTTAGTGGAGATACCTATAAGCAGTGGTTCATGATATAGCTTGTGCACAAAATGTGGGATGGACATATGGGTGGACGGACACACTCACACACATGCACCGATGGTCAGACAAGCTGGAAACAGTAAACCATCCCACATTTCATTTCTGAGGGCATCACAGTTGGATTTCCCATGAAAAATGGTATTGCTTGCAATTCCAGGCACATTAGTTAAAAAGTTCTCGAGGCACCGGCCGCCATCTTTCCAGCCATCTTGAATTTCTCAGATTGCTCAAGGATATCTGTTTGATATCCACTGGATATTCATTATAGAGTTCCTAAGGATATATAATCAAGTGAGAAAAAAACTTGATCAGTCGGTGCAGGGTTAGACCAAAAAAAAAACAGCTTTGGCTGCCTGACTACAAGCGATAACATATTACCTGAAGGAAGCTTCTCGCACAAAGTGCAGAAAATAGGTCTTCCTTGCCACATAAAGTGTAATTAGACAGTATCATTACCATATCCAAACCGTAGTCCTAACGAAACAAATCCAAGTCAATTCCGACCAAAGGCAATGTTCCTTGGTATGTATAGCTGAAACACATAAATTTATAGTTTGAATTTATCCAAAAGAGACCAAAACGTAAGTGCAAAGGTCCATAGGGTCGAAAAAGCCACATCTAGTTTTAACATGACAGAATGCAAAAAGTTTTGTTTGAAATTATAGGACTATATCAGTAAATTGGCTTGAACAGGTGCATCACTCATGCACAACAGGACCATACAATTTATGAAAAGGGACCAAAATTTGCAGCACATCAGAGAATTTGTAAGCAGAGATTTTTAACTTATTGAAAATGTCAATAAAATTCAGTATTTAAAAAGGTACTACTTGCAACCACCATCTCAACAATGATCATCATCCATATAAGTCCACAAAGCGAAACCAACACCAACATCAATCCATAAGAAAAGCCCTCTAGGCCTAAAATGACCATCAATAAGAATCCAAACAACATGATTATATAATTCAATGTGTTTTAGGCATGTAGTTAAAGACATGATGTTGTTTTAAAGGAGATTAACTAAGAGTAATTCAAAAAGAAAAGTGTTTGAATTTGCAAATATAGTAAGTACATTGGTTCAAATGTTAAACACCGGCCAGAAGCCAGTGACATTAGGCCTCAAATCATTAAAACGTAGTCAAAAACTGCATTACAATAGTCAAAATTTGTAAGGATAGCAGTCACATTTCAAATTGGTTTCCAGAAGTATTTTGAAAGGACATTTAAATGTTCAAGAAAGCATAGAATCCCACAAGTCATCTAATAAGTCAATTACTAGGGTAATAATTTAGAATTCACAAAATTGTAGTATGCCATTGTAAGTCATCTGTAAGTCAGCCAAGCATAATGTACATCTAACTCGTGGTTCTATAAAGTTCAAAAGGTCAAATTGTAAAACAGTCTTAATTATTGTAAAATTCTACTATCTTTATCAGAGAAAAAATTCGGTTTTATGAAAAGAAAGAAAGAGAAAGGGGGGAAATCATGTTGAAATTCCTAAAGGTAACTGTAAGTATAACTGTTTTCCTGTAACAGTTTCAAATTTTCATTTATGATCAGACGTAGTTCAACTTGTCAGTCAGTTGATTTAGATGCTAATTATTAACACAAGAGAGCGAGAGAGTGTACATTAAACACTTTGCGCCAACCTGACATGACTTTCACAATGCGCGATTTGACGATACATGAGGAAATAGCGGGGCTCGTAAGAAATCGGAACATCAAGCTTTCAGCATATCTTTATGCAATAAAACCTTACCTGTATAAAGGTTTACGTGTTTATGTCCTAGAGGGCGTTTTTGATTCTTTCTACTGATTTAAGAACACACGTTTGGACGTGTTGTATTTTCAAATTGCATTATGGCAAAGACTACATTTTTCCCATTGGATTAACCTATAATGTAGTTGGTTTTGGTAGATAACCATATATGCACGATTTATGTGCATTTTAATTGTAGATGAAAATGTTTATCAAATGTGTTTTACCGTACTTGTTCAAAGCAGACTGTTCTCATTATATTTTGCTTAGTTTCAAAATTTAAGGCGTTGAAAATACAAATCTACCGACAGGATGGCCTAAAATTGTTTTCCTAAAGAGCCCCTGCTAATATAAGTATATTTGCATTAATGGCACAAACCCTATGTAGTTTTGCATTAAAGAGAGAGCCCTGGGTATCCCTTGAAGTGTATAGAACTCAAATTTCACACGTAAGAAGTATTTCGTATATTTGTATCAATAAAAGCAGCAAGAATCAACCAAGTTTGCTTTAACGGAATCAACAAACAGAAACAAAGAACACAAACAAAGAGGAAAAAGATATATAGTACGGTATATTGTTCATTAAGGTGACTTGTACATAAATTATCGAGGACGCAAACATAAGTACTAAATAACAAAGTACTCAGGCCTCTTGTGTTTGTATGTCACCATACATGTAGCAACTCTGTACACACCAGCACATGCCCTTGCACACATCATGTTTTGAAGCAATATTGCGTTACTCTAGGTTTACATGCAAACGGGAGCATGCTATTTTACATCAACATCAAAAGGTCTCACCCAAACTAATGCAGTCTTCTATAATTATAATATTTCAGAGGCCACCATTTGCACGGTTTATATAATCTCAAGACCATTCTGCCTATTTTTTCATTTTATGCAATGTTTGTCTCCTTCTGTAATATGCATTGGTGGTGAAGTCACATAGATCTTTCAAATTTTCATAGTTCATTAAATGCATTTTTACAGACGGATAAATACGTGAAGCTCCAATACTGACTCAGCACCTGTATACACGAAATATTTCGCAGTTTGTATATGTAGAACAGACCGAGACAAAATTTTGTCCTCCATTAACCCTGATTTTTTAGCCACAGAATCGAACAAGAGGTGCAAGACATTAAAATCTGGCGATTTCGATTTTTAGTGGCCCACACCCATTCTCAACTGCACAACCAGCAATCGCTCATGCCGCAGTGACATTTTATCAACGTAGTTCTCAGGTCCAAAAACAGGTTTAAATTTGGTGCAAGTATGTTATTTTGCATGTTTTGGTTTAGAATTTAGGCAAGTTCTGCACTCTTTAGTGGTCTTACTTCGAAATAAAGCCATCATTGCACCTGGATCAAAAACCGTATTTCGCCCTCATGAATATCCCCACCATTAATGGACTAATACATCCTATACATTTCTGCAGACTAGCATGCACAAAATAAACCAAATGAAGATATAGAAGATCTGTGGCATGGTGTCAGTATTAAGATGTTATCCCTTGTGTTTATTTTGTATTCTAATTGTCGAGAGAAGTGTCAAAATAGCCTCTGCACTCCTCGTACAAATATTCTTAAGATATCCTGGAGAATTCAAGATACCACGGCATGTTGAACTTTCTGCCATTTCCTATGCAGCCCATAATTGTCACACTTAAGGTCATAGCAATGGCGTAAAAATACACTACAAAGACTGAAGTGGGTGATGAAAATATTGTAGCAGTTTATCGCAAGAGCGTGCCAAGATACTTTTCAGTTTGAGAGCACCAGTTTGTTTTCGTACTACCACAGGTGACGCTTTTGTTTAGAAGAAAAATAACAACATGCTGTGATTAAAGCTATACAGACGTAAAAGACTTAAAAGGCCTACACTTGTGAACAGGAACTGTGTGCTAATGATTTCAAATGGTTTTATTAATGGCGAGTAAAATAGAGTGCAGGTAAACCCTATATAACTAATCGAAAACAGAATGCCAATCATTTTGCTCAGATAAGAGAAACTGCTGTAATCTCATTATACCTTACAATTTTGACCAAAAGAGGACTCGAACTCAGCAAGTCGACAACTTGGTCATGGAATGATATCTCCGTCCCACGTGGTCACATGTGCTGGTGGAAGAAGACAAAGACCACCTTTTTTCTTTTACCCTTGCTTGGCATTCACTATCAGGTGGGGCAGATACAAATAGTTTTAGTTTCTTTGATTTACTGGCTACATTGTGGAGACGTTTTTCGCAATCATCACTGAGAGAAGTTCCCAACAAATGAACTTTCTCAAGCTTTGTCAACTTGGGGAAACATTCCACAAGACAAGCTGCTGCAGACCCAAATTTATTCCAGGAAAGGTATAGCTGTTTCAGGTCAATGGCCTGTGGTAGGTGTCTGGCCAACAGGTTTAAATCACCTTCCTTTAGGGCACAGTCCTGCAACTTGAGGCGCCATAAATTTGGCCAAACTTTCAAGACCTCACAGATGGCAACCACACCATCTCCAATATGGTTTCTAGATAGATCAAAGATTTCCATCGTGTGAAGCCCATTTAATGCACCACACAGCTGCTTCACCCGCCTTGGATTCAGACCTGCGCGTATCAAAACCAAAGCGCGGAGATTCTTTAGTCCAGGCAAAACTTTGACAAGATCTTGTACTGTGTCATCTACAAGATTTCCAGAGAAATTGATGTACTTCAGACATTTTGTGTGGGAAAGTGCACGGAAGAGATATTTTATGCTGTCTGGCTTTAAGTTACCTTCACAAATGCATAAAGATGTTATGTTGGTCATTTTTGCAATTGTGTCAGATAATTCTACAATACCAGGCAAACAGTCTACAAATGATAAGCAGAAACTGGTCAGCTCCGTTGTTGCAACCGGTTTGACAAATTTATGTACACTATTATCATCCATGACAAATGCTTCAGCATTCCTCTCACCCGGCATTTTATTATTGTCTATCTCCTTTAGATCACAGAGACATAATATCTTGATAGTGCTGCTCTTTTTATCAATTTTTGAATCTTGAAGAATCTTGTGTAAAATATCAAGTCTATTGCCACTGATTTTGGAAACCATTTGGTTAATTTTTACGTGGATATTCTCCTTGTTTTCATTCTCACATATGCAGGATAACACCCATTCTGTGAAACGGCAGGCATGCTCAAAATGATGGGGTTGGAATGTTCCTATCCAAACTGGACCTGGCTTTTCCTGGTCACTCTTAATGAGCGGATCTCTTTCAGCAATGCTCACAGCATGATTGAGTATCTTTTCAGCAGCTCTGCCTGAGAGTCCACACATAAACTGCATGACTAATTGAAAGTCGTACAGTTTCTCCATTGAGTCGAAGTACTCAAGGATCCATCCTTCACTATTCCCATGAATATCATCATCCAAAACCTTAATGGCATAGTATGCTGCCAGATACTCTTGAATGGATTTATGAGGAAAGGCAACTTGGCGTGCTTCAACGTCTATGGAACTTGAAACATCTATCCTTGAAAGAAAGCCCAATTCCCACGTTTCTTTCTTCAGTTTCTTTTTAACCTCCTTGCAATCAAAGATGAGTCCACTTTCATTATGTTTACGCTTCAGGCCCTGCAGTGCCAGTTTTCCAAGTTCCAAGAGATGGCCCTTGTAATAGTCTAAATTAATATCACGGTCCTCCTCATCGCTATGATCCAAATTATCACTTCCACGTGCTTTCCTCTGCTGAACCCTAACAATAAATCGGATAATGTCAGTGTATAAGCAAGTCATGGTGTTTGGCAGTTTTCTGTCTTTTTTCCATAGGTGACAAAGAAATAATGCCACGAGAGGAACTGTCGCTAAACGCCACAGATTATGAGACTCTATTGCATCCATTAGCCCTTTGGCCTTGAATTCTCCTTTTCCTTGGTTACAAGGATCGTGGAAAAATTTAAGAGTGTATTTTCTTAAGTTCTCCTCTGAGAAGCCAACCACTTCAACATGTACGTCAATAAATTCTGTACACTTAATTTCTGCAACTTTCCAAGGTCTAGTTGTTGTTACAACACAACACTCAGAAAACATGCTTGTGTTCAGTATATTAACAATGTCTGACTTCCTGCCATAATATTCATCATAACCATCCATGATAATAAGTACCTCACTTTGGTTTTCAATTATGTATTTCAGCATATGTTGTTTTTCACTTTCCCGAAGTTTTGGAATTTGACTGAACACTGCATCGATGAAAGTCATATCAGCCCCAACCTGGCGTAGGTTTAATGCTAGTACCAACTGAAACTGCCTCAGGAGTGCTTTTAGCTTTAACACATAAGCATCATCATGATCCCCACCAGAATCGTAGCGTGGTCCGTTAAGACAGACCAGATGTGCCCAGTCAACTGCAACTTTATTCACAAAAGTTGTTTTTCCTGTTCCAGCACGTCCCCGTGCAAGAATTCTCTTGGGAGAAATTCCATTCCTCGTGTTAAAAATTTGCAAGTAGTTGTGCAAGTGATTCCGCTCAGTTGTATCTGGTCTAATTGTGTTTTCCACCCATGCCAACGTTGTATACACAGAGTTAATGTCTACCACTTTATTATCCCAGGGTATCAACCGTACTTTACTGCGAACTCTCAAGTAGTGCTCAGCACATATTTTTTTCCAGCAGTCAATTCCTGAATCACTTTTTTCTGCAAAGTAAATGAATGAATGAATGAAGGAATGAAGGAATGAATAAAAGTGCTGCCTTACCACCAGCAAGTGAAAATCACACATGCCTCAAATTTCAGTTGCAGGTATTAGCTTCACGTCACCCCAATGTATGGTTTCTGTAAAATTGGTCTTTTATTGCCTTGCCTGCCGTTGAGGACACAGCGAAATGAGCATACACAATTAAGAGTGCATGGGACATGTTACACAATATAATATATTTGTATATTAATTGAAATGCATGTTTATCCAATACAAAATATGGAAAACAGGAGGCCCTGATTACGCTTATTACAAACAAGTGAATTTCAAAACAATATATTGTACTACTTATATGGTACAGATCTCGGGCCACCATAAAAAAACTTCTATTGCTTTTTCCTTCACTTGGCAATAACATATGTATGTAAAAGTGGATGTATTGCAATTTTAGTACTCATCATGCCATCATCTCCATCGTATCTTTCCAGCAAAATATAGGATGCTGTGGTACCTTATCTTCCCACCATAAGCTCACATAAAATCAATTTCACTGCTCTGAAACAAAACGCTATATCACGTAGCAATATATATCAGAGAAGGCAATGATTGCCAATCTAAACTACAATGTCTCACAGAATCAGCATGGCAATATAGCATATACTTTTTGAGAGTATCATTCTCCCTTTATGCATCCAGCCTGAGGGTTTATTTTGGTATTTCACTTGAAAATGGTACTGATCTATGTCAAAAACACAATATATCTAATCAACTTGTCAAAGCAGACCTACACATAAAACAAATTTGTTCTCCTAGACTGTACACAAACTTCAACATTATTATGTAATCTTGAAGCCGTGAAAATAGGTTTTTGGAGCAGAAATGCTAGGTTTTTTTTAGATTTTTCACATAGTTAGAATGAAGTAACTATAACATTCCCCCAAACTAAGCTCTCTGAGAAGACTATTTACCCTTGATACATTTTGACCCGGGACGTTTTGGAAAAACTATGATATAGTAAATGACCTACTCCACAACATAAAGCTTGTGGGGATTGACGTTGCCTACTTGAAAAGAGAGTGTCTACATCGTCAAACAAAACGTGCAGAGATCACACAGTTTCTTGGGTACTGTGTTATATATACTTCACAAATAATATCGTGATGTTTAAAGCTCAAACTCATGAATCAGCAGAGAATCTCTAACTGCTGTGTATGTCTATCGACAAAACTTTCATCTTTTGTTCAGCTTTTCGTCGGTTTTCTACAAAACAGCTGGATCTGGTTTAAATGAACCCGGTTACACATATTTGTTTCCATTTAATGATCCGAATGAACTGTTCACATACTTTTAGAAGGCTTTATTTGTTAAAACACACCAAAAAATCCAATGCTAATTTCATGTTATCAATATATGTTTTGCCTTAGTTGTGAGTTTTAGCTTTTTTGACATTTTGTGAAATAGTGTGAGCTTCACAAAAAATGTATCAACTATTTTCCATGTAAATTATATCATTGACCCATTTGACTTACCTTTTACATGCACAGGTGATTCATGATGGTTCGCATAGCTGCTACTGTTTTCAGCACGATGATCGTTTAGTGTGTTTGTCAGTTCGTCAAGACTTCTCGCACCTTTCACTTGAGTAGCAGCAAAAAGATGATAAGTAATGATAAAAAATATTTGGTACAGAAAAAAAGACGTTTGACAAAAACATCCACAGAAAAGCTCAGAAGCCGGAAAGTATAAATTTTGACAGATCCAGTATTTGTATCTGTTAGACGAAATCCAAGCTGAGCACCATTTAGAGATATGCCCACAACAAAATGTGTCACAATAGTTGAAAGTATTCTTTTTTTTTTTTTTTTTTTTGAAAATCGCATTTATTTTCTTTATCCTTCTAAAAGGATATATCAGAAACGTGAATCATGAATAACTAACGACACCTCAAAAAAGCATGATTCAGCCTTACATAATGTTAGTCCAACCCCCAACCCCCAACCCCCAACCCCCAACCCCCAGCGCGTCTTGCGAGCACAATTCAAAATGACCAAAGTGTTGAACTACCAGTACATTTTTTCAGAATCCAGGACTGTACACGCAAGAACATTTCTGGACTGATATTAGTTACATTTTTCCCTGTGGAATAACCTCATACAACAGATAAACAGCTAAACTGGTGAGGTACATCACGATCAGAAATTGGTTTTAATTTCAGGTTAAAGAAACTTTTTAAACTTGCAAAACATTCTCAATGGATCATGTCATAGTTGTTACATAAAACACTTCAAGTGCATGGTACTCTTATGAGTTCAGCATCGCCTAAATAAGTTCCAGAAATATTAATGCTCGGGTGCTTTTTGAGCTACTATTCATTGTGCGAAATTAAAATGCACAGAAATTTCTTGAAAACCAAGAAAAATCCAAATCACACCCATCCATTCTAGGATATGTAGAATATGCACTAGCGTATCCGTGTGTATATATTGCCAGAGTATTTGGGGTTTATTTTAATTGCAAACGATTCACCGACTACCTTTTCTATTAGCCTTAAAATGACCAAAAAAATCTGTGTGTTGTCTACTAAATACCCAAGGGCCGTGAAACTCACTGGTCAGTGAAGTGCAGGAAGGTTGCCATTTGCTCTCAGTGTCTTTTTCAAACTAAAGAATGTTTCAATGTTTGAATTTCACGCAACAATAAGGGGTACAAATCTGCCAGTTATAAAGGCTTCGAAAAATGTCGGGGACCGTATCATATGTTGTAACTCACCCCAATAATACTTGAATGTGGCAACAACACAGGTTATGATTCCTATGTAAAACACAAGCAAAATCACTGACACACTGGCCAAGTGCCGTTTACCTAAAACAGAGAAAAACCTGTGAGTTACTTCCAAAGTGTTCTATGTCATAATAATGCATACATTTATGTGACCACAAGTGTCTTCTGCTGTGCCCAGGTAACAAATTAAACTGACGTCAAAGGAGATAATGTGTAAAAGGGGACAGATCATCCATTTCTAACATGTCTCAACAAATGTCCAAGTTACCTGAGGGCTAAAAAAATACACGTGGTTCCAATAACCCGACCGACTCCACTGAAAAGGCCCGAGTCCCGCCCTCAATATTTTTATGGAATATAAAACAAATAAAAATATTTTTCAAGCCGGCCTTCCCTAATGAATATTGATCGACCTTGGCTGAAAGGTTTTAGCGAGAAAGTGACGTTCGTGTGCCGTCATTTTGCTGTAAAGTCAACTCAAACACAGTATTTTATGTCAACTTGTCTGGAGTGGAAGGTTAACTTTGGCCGGGCAAAGAGAATAGCTGCATAGCCACTGTTATTCGGTGAATCAGCATAGCCATAGCCCCCGTTGAAAGATTTTATCGAGAAAAAGGCCGTCATGTGCCGTTATTTTGCAGTAAAGTCAACTCAAACACAGCATTTTTTCCAACTGGTCTGGAAAGTAAACTGTGCCGGGGAAACAGCATAGCAACACAAACTTCAATAAGGCATAGCTACGGTTGTTCGGTTAAACATTTTTGCGCCCGTTATTTCGTGATGGTTATAACATTTTGCTATGTTTCCGGTGTCCGTTCTCCGAGTCATCAGGGCAAACGGTTTAAAGGGCTAGAACACTTTACAGCAATGAAATTAGAAAATGCTAGTTTTTGTTGAATATTGTAGTGTGTATTCTACAATTCTCATTTGAACCCATAAAAACTATATATTTTATGGAAGAAGACATCTTGATAAATGTAAAACCAGCAACATATATTTTTGTAACTGTTTAGTCTTTAAATCTTAATTCGTTTTTAAATTACACTTAAACTTTTCATATTATGAGTATAAACAAAAATAGCTCAAACAAATTTCCAGATAAACATTTGGTTTTGATCAAAATAGACAGAGCACAACGTTGGCTGCTAAACTGTTTTAAGATTTTTCATAAAGAGTTCAGCTCAAATTTTAAAGCTTCTTAAATTTCATTCAACATTTTTTAAAATTTCAACAGCTTTTCAATTGTCTATAAAAATTACCTAAGCTCTGTGTTAAAAAACCTGAGATACGGTTTTTAAGGCACAAGTGCAAGCTTTAATTTGAATTTACAAGCAAACTTGTACGTTAATTTTTGTACATGCTATTTTTTTATTTTATGTAAATGTTGCAAATTGTAATTAAGATTAAAGTGAAATGATTGAAATGGTTAAATCTGAAACTCAATAGTAAATTTAAATTTAGACAAATATTTTGTTTAATAAAATATATTCTTTTGATAGTCTTGCATAAAAAACGAATGAAATCACATATTTCTTCATGAAAGTCGCAAAGTGTTCTAGACCCTTAAAGAACTTTTCAAACATGACATACTATCTTAGCTTAAAGTTTTTAAATTTTGTCGTATAAATGTGATGTAAAATATATAATCGGACTTTTCCAGTGTGAGAATTACCTAAAAAGGTAAATACAAGGGCTTACAAATGACCAGTTTGATCTTAGCGGAGAAGGTTGCCCCAATACTGGATACAGGTCCGAAAGTACGGGCAGGTTTTTATAGCAGTGGTAATAAAGGTTTTCCTATTTAAAAGGTTTTGGCCAACTAGCCTGTGGTTGACAGCAAGCACATTGAGACACGGTCTACGATACATCAAATAAAGCACCAATTGTCACATGTTTTTCCAATGGAATGGCTTGTGACTCAGTCCAGAGCTTGGGACTAAACAAGAGGACTAAGTGAAAAGCAGCCCATGCTCAGGTGGCTTACAGATTCATCACACTTGTGGTCCTGTGACTCTGAGATAGGATCAAGTTCACCCATGTACAGATTGAGTCTGACCTTTATGGAAGAACACTAACATGTGGTGATACAGGTCCCAGTTCAAGTAGTTCTCAAGTTATAGCGAAGAGTAAAATTAGTGTACCTAGCACTGTGTAATGAGAAGTGCGGTCAAGGTCACTTATGTACTGTCTGAGCTTGACATTCATAGAGAAACATTAACATGTGCAACATTAAGTTCCTAACTCAAAAATCAGGTTATGAAGTGAACAGTAAATTTCATGTCAGTGGTCCTGTGACCTTGGGAATGAGGTCAGGGTCCACAAATCACTGAAGCATGACCACTTGATCAAAATAGGTAGACCTTTATAAAGGTACATCCCTACCAAGTTTGACACAAATCTGGCCAAATTTATTTTTAAGTTATAACCATTACAAAAAATCCCCATGTAAAACTTTCATAATACAACTCTCTTTTAATATTTCAAAAAAAAAGTTATATAATTTTTTTTAAAATCACTGCAGAGTAACCATTCGAAGACACTTGATAGAAACCTACCCAAGGTACACTGCCGTCCAGTTTGAGGTTAACCTGAGCGACAGTCTCTTCAGAGAAGTCCAAAATGTAAATTAGCATTAAAATGCCCCTGGGCTTACATAATAATCAGTAGGAAAGGTTCATTAACCAATAAGTACCGAATTGAAAAAAAAAAAATCTTTAAAAATCAGGAATCCACAGCAGTGTCACTAACTGTACAAGTTTCTTTGATCCTTCCACAAAGAATATACCCAGCAAGTTTTAAGCTTCATCTGAGTGACAGTTCTCTACGAGAGTCGAAAATAGCAAAAAGACACAAAAATCCTGAAAAAATAGAAAAAAAACTGCAGTGCCCCCTGGTGCTACAATTAAGAACTAAAGGTCCTTGGGCGTGTTCTTGTGTAATATCAAGGCAATTGGCTGAGCGGTTTCGGAAAAGATTTTTATTTTAATTTGCCCCCAAAACAGCCCCCCCCCCCCATAATAATAAAAAATTTAAAAATCCATGGAGCATGACTATTTTAAAAACACCTGGTAGAGACCTAACCAAGGTACATTGCCACCAATTTGAAGTCAATCTGACAGAGGGTTTCGGAGAAGCAGTCGAAAATGTGAATTAGCATTAGAATGCCTATTGACTTACAAAGTAATCAATAGGAAAGGTGCATTTACCGATAAGTACCCAAATTGAAAAAAAAAAAATCGTTAAACCTTAGCAATCCACGGCAGCACCACTTAGTGAACTTTGAATGACCCTTTCACAAGGAACATATCCACCAAGTGCCAGCTTACTGTGAGTGACGGTTCTGGAGAAGAAGTCAAAAATAGCAAAAAAAACCACACACACACACACAAATAATAAAAAGTTTGAAAAAATGCAGCGCCATCTCGTGAACAAACTAGGAACTAGGAGTCTGTCTTCCTGTGTCATATCAAAGTAATTGGATGATCAGTTTTGGAGAAGACTTTTTAAGATTTTCCCAAAAATTGAAAAAGAAAAGAAAAAAAGAAAAAGTCGGAAAATCACTGGAGTGTGCCATTTGGATAACCTTGGTAGAGAGCCACCCAGGGGACATTCCCACCAACTTTGAATCAAACTTAGCTGACGGTTTAGGAGCAGTCGAAAATGTGAATTCTGGACAGCGGTTGATGGACGACGGACAACAGATGAAAGACCTACTTATAAGCTCAGTTGACTGGTCAGTCAGCTGAGCTAAAAACGATATGTGAATGCAGGAATATCCCTACCATTGTGTATTGTGGAGAGGTAATTCATGTGTTCTCACTTGTTGCTGAGCCCTGTAGACAGTCATGTTATCATACTATGATATATATACATATGTTAATGAAGATGCCGTCTTCTGTTGCTTTATTTTTCTCTTAAGACTCGTGGCTAGTTTGTCAATGTACATAACAGAATCTAGTCTCTCATGCTTTGCATTAAAGGTTTTTAATATAAAAAGTGTGCGCATGATTATGCAAATTCAAGGAGGGGTGGTTTGATGTGTAAATGATTTGACACAGTATTAAACAGAGAGCTAGGAAATGGAATGGCATATCAATTTAATATCTTTATCTGGAAAATTTTCCATATTTTCAAAATTTTATCCTTTTATAATTAATGCACTTTGCCAAATTTTCAATGCTGCAGCTTTTGTTCACTATTTATCAAATGAATCAGTTGAAATTGCAACACTATCTTATATAGTTACAAAGATAATTTAAAATTTTATTTTTTACTCCCCCTTATTTAAACAAATCAAAATACTGCAACATTTGTCATTGTATGCAACTTTGTCTAAAACCTATATATATGGAAATCAGAATGCCACCTGTCTATAACTGTTCTGAAGAATTTCGACATTTAAGAATTAGGAATCCACAGCAGTGCCACCTAGTATACAACTTTGATTGACCTTTCCACAAGAAACATATCCACCAAGTGTCAGCTTACTGTGAGTGACGGTTGTGGGAAGAAGACAAAAATTGCAAAAACACAAAAAAATATTTTAAATAAAAGACTGCAGTGCCACCTTGTGAACAAGTTAGGAACTAAAAGTCAGTGTTCTAGTTTCATATCAAATGCATTTGCCTAATTTGCATAAATCAAAAGGTTTAAGAATGAGTTCATAGTTGATTAGATGCACTGATACTATAAACCTATACATTGCAGTTGGATTTGCAACTTTACCTACTATGTTTTTTTCATCATTTTGGGTTTTGAAGTGCTCTAATTAGCATAATTCAAAATAAAATAAAAGAAAGAAAGAAAGAGAGAAAGAAAGAAAGAAAGAAAGAAAGAAAGAAAGAAAGAAAGAAAGAAAGAAAGAAAGAAGAAAGAAAAACAATATGTCTGTGTTGGCACACAGACCTAAAAAGACTTGAAATGTAGATGTCTAAAAACAATCGAGATAGTTATCTAAACGTTGTGGTAAGAGGCATCATCGGGAATCAGCTCCTCACATGTCATATTCAAAAGGTGTATACTAACTGCCACTTACGGGCATCAACTTTATTAGAATTGAATTTAATGTATCAGGCAAACAATCTCATATTGAAGCCGTCAATGTTTTTTACCCGACGTGCAAACAATTTAGAAAAAAATATATATATGTAACTCGAAAGCAATTTAGAAAAATATATAAATGTAACTCCAAACCGCACTTACGACTTTTATAATGGCCAAATGGTGTTTGTTTACATCTTAAATTTTAATGAATTTTGCATACTAGCCAAAATTTGTTGTGTCGATAAGAAAATAAATTATAATACAATTACCAAGTATAATATTCAGCAGAAGTCCTAGGGTGTATCCCGCAGAAATACAAACATCTATTATAAAGATTATACGACACCTCTGGCTGTGAATACTTCTTCGATGCTTAGTAGCTACATGGAGGCAAAACAGAGAAAATTACATACATGGTCCATTTATTCCTCTTAAATATAATCATTCCATCACTTATCATTTATCAAATATGTCTTACGATAAAAATATTGATGATTTTATAGATACATACATACATACATTCATACATACATACATACATACATACATACATGCATACATACATACACACATACGCACACATACATACATACATACATACACACATACATACATACATACACACATACATACAGACATACATACATACTGGACGTATATTGAGGGAAACAGAGGTAGTTGTTAATCACGATGGACAAATTAAATATACAGCATTCATTATAGGGAACGCAAAACTCCGCAATGCCATCGCCGTTGACGAATTACAATAGTTTTCATCTTTGGACATACAGAATTATGTCTATGATGTAGTATTGGCATGTATAATATAAACAAATATGCATGTTATAAAAGAGAAACTACTGTATCTGCCTATTTGTTTTTACCAAATTCATTCCTGAATTTACCATGAACAAGTTCTTCTTCTGCACTATGGTCACCAGTTATCACCTCCTCCTCATACACTCCTCCCCATCCGGCAAGGATGCACATGAAGAACTTGATACCTGCCGAAACACAGATTTATTTCCTCTTTTCCTGGACAAATCATTTGATAGGATAGACATGAAACTATACCAAAAACGGTTTTGCCCGTGTGTTAAATATGTTAATTGTGTACCTTGTATCAGGTATCAAAGAGAGGGCCGTGGCAGACTTTTGCTCAGCTGACCTTGAATGCACATTAAAATGACCAATAACAATGGCAGTTTTCTGTGTATTATGACTCTGTGTGTTGTGAAATGATGTTGAAAATCTTGGTCTGAAATATATCTACAGTCGATGGTGGTTTTAGATTTATCCATTTCCTTTTGAAGCATATGTAATGACAAGGTACATAGTTCAGTCAAATTCTTTAAACCTGCCATGAGACTTTCGAAACACAGTCATCATCACATGTAAATTCTAGCTTGGTCTTTACCAAGGATCATGATAAAGCACAATACGCAGGTTCTTGCGCAAATTATATCTGAATTATAATCCACAAACAAAAGTTAGGTTGCCATGTGACAGAAATTGTGACGTTAAAATTACTTAAATAACTTTTGAACTGTCAACTAAACACTTCATAAACCAGACGCTTTGCTATACCACAGTATATGGAGATTCTAAATATCACAATATTCTTCTATGTTAGAAAGAACCATGAACACATGATCCGCACCAGGAAGTATAAACAAAAAGTACGGACAAATTTAAAGGAATTATCACTACGAATGTGAGCAAAATGGTCAACAATCCAAAACAATATTGCAGCATGATGTAGTGAGCATCTTGGTGAAAATCCGTTGAAGGGTCACCATCGAGAAGATGGTTCATGTCCCCTGTCATTTACATGTTGTTCCATCATATTTGGCAAGGACCTAGCCAATAATTACACACACGCTATTACTTTCACATTAACCGATGTGCTATGGATCCTTATTGAGGAACATTAGCTTTCGGACAAGTCAGGTGCACTGAGGAACCGTTGTTGTGTAAAAACTCTAATATTTTTAATGTACGCTAAAAAAAGAGCCTTGGCATCGAAAAGTACCCGTATCAGACTACTCCTAATACTGGCACATTCATTCACGATTGGCATGTAATCAAATGACCCTGTTATACAAATTATTGCCATTTTCCAACCTCAATTAAAAGGTCCGCTTCGTGCGATATCCTTAACGGATGAAAATATTATTTATAACTTGCAGACAATGTCGCCAAACCCTGGCGATTGTGCGCGCGTTACCTCGCTTTGCTGGTATTATTCGGCGCCTTCGCTCCTCCTTTCTTTTGGACGTCCAAATGCCACATGGGATAAATTTGAAGATCGCACGAAGTAGGATAACTACTATTACCACTACAAATAAATATTAATAAATGTTTGTCATAGATTTTCATTTTGCCAAATTATCACATCTACTTGTACACAGATGTTTTCAGCGAGAAAATCCTGTGCTGATCTGATCTAAAATCAACAATTCATCGAATGTTAAAAACATGGCCACGCTGACAAGTAAATGATTATTATGGTGTAGATGTTTTGATATGTTTCAAAACTTAACTGGAACTAGTGTGTAAGCAGACCACACGGCGACCCAATTTTAAGGATGCAAGCTTATTTTTTCAAATGGGAAAGCGGAAATTTATGTGTGGATGGACGAGAGAGAATGACTATGGCGGCCCTGTCACATAATCTCAGCTAAACGACAAGGAACCATACCACTGGCAAAGTCGAATTTCATGAGACCATCTACATGCATATACCATTATATGTTTTGAGTTTTCCCAATGCACAACACAGTCCAAATTCACGTGTCAGACCCCATTGTTGTCATTCAGGAAGCCTTCACGTTTGCAACGATTGTCTACATACTCTACAAACTTGGTGCAGAATGTATATTGGCTAAATGTATTCTGCTTTTTTTCATCTTTTCGTCATGCTGTGGATAAAATATTAAAAGATCTTTTAAACTGCTTCATCAGTTGCTTTGAAATTGTTTGTAAACGCTTCTGTAAACCCCCAAATCTCAGATTCCTCAACATGTGCAGTTGCAATTTTGTCATCTTGGTCCATGATTTTTGGTGGGTTTTTAATGTACAATTTCACCCTATCTCCAAATTGTCTGTAATTGTTTTCACATTTAATGAGAATTGACTTGGTTTTCAACAAAATTAAACGCTCGGTGTAAATACTTTTTCAGCATGATTGTTCCCGTTTTTTTGTAAAATTATGTTATGATGGATAAAGGATTATATTAATTTGGTTAATATAGGGATACAATGTGAAAACCATTGGTCAGATCCTCAAATGATATACTTTGGGTAGGTCTCACCCACATCTGTTCAACCGGTAACGCTTAAACGAATTTATTTATATACACAAGTTTTCCCTGCGGCAAAATGAAAAAAAAATCATCTAAAGAGACATTCTGTCTCTATGCTTAAAGTCATCTGATGAGCATAAATTATGAAAATTAACACCTAATTGAAAGGACTGACTAACGTTGCAACCAATTACCAAATAAATCTGTGTGAATAGTTGCAACTAATTTAAGGCTAATGAATGCATTTCTGAGGTCATTTTGACACTTATAACGGCCATTTTGAGCTTAAAAATACAAGATGGAAGCTGGTGACTACCTTTTCTTCAGGCATTTTGCATTACTTTAGAACCTTTGAGCAAGAGCTATATGTAATACACCAATTCATACTATTTTGGGTGTGTTGGACTCATTTCTGGCACTGTGTTTTGTGATTAAAGGTGATTTGCAGATGAAAAAAAACTGAATTGCTTTAGTTATGGAAGTTCATGGATTGTAACCCCCTTGATGTGTGTTCTCTATGTTCCCTGATATCAGAGCTGATATCTGCTAAATCCTATTATCACAAACCATTAATAATTTTCATTTCTGAATGTATACTGTTAGATTGCCTCCATTAGCAAAAATTATGTTAATTAGTGTCATGAAGAAACACATTCCAACATTTTAGTCATTTAACATGAAACGTGTGATTCATTTGGAGTGGCTGATTTGAGGGAGCGAAATGCATTCGACTTTAATATCCACAAACAAGCTGGCTGCTGGCACCCTCATGAATTTGTATCCCCCGTAGGAAGGGATGCATATAGTGTTTAAGTTCGTTGTCCGCTGCGACAGCGTATCTTATTTTCCTTATATTACTGTCCCCTCTTGACCTATTGCCTCCTAATTAGGTACACATAATCTGCGGGTCTGGGGATTTTTTCCCTCGTAATAATATTTAACCTTGATGGCAAAGGTTAAGGTCAAATCCTGGTTGCATTTTTCTGCTGACTTAGTAACTTTCACATATTGGCTTATAGGCCTCCTGTTTTAATAGTGTATCGTACGCCCAAGGTTATTGTTAATCGTTGATAGGAAAGTACCGATGGGCTTTCAATTTGTATGATTTATTTTAACCTGAGTGACCTTGAAAGGTCAAACTTCGTACATTCCTGTTGATTACTGTGTACGTCAACGGCGATTGCAATGTTAATTCAAATTTTCCACATCTTCTCCAAAACAATTGGCCAGATTTGCTTCAAACTTGGTGGGGATTGTACATCGAGTAGGTGTCTACCAGTTGTGTTCAAATGGTCATGCTCTTGTGATTTATGGATTTTAGTGGGGTACTATGTTAATTTTTGCATTCCTTTTAATTACCATGTAGGTAATTTGGGTCTGCAATGGCAGTTCACATTTTGGCTTTTTCAAGACCAGAGGAAAATACACTTGAAATTTTTGGTACATATACTCCATAGATTTTGGGAATTTCTAATTGTAGATGACCTTTAAGTCATAGGTACAGGTCGCAATGCCTTGCAAAATATAATGGTTCCCCTGCCACATCTCCAAATGCGTATGATTGAATTCCATCAAACTTTGTCATCTCTTACCAGGTGAGACTTTGATTAACTTTGCTAAGAGGGAACTTTGAGGTCAAAGGTCAATGTCAAACTTTCTGCAGAAGAATGGTGGCAGTCTCAGAGGGCTGGCCTCTGGTGAGAGACGCCTGCTCGCAGGATGCAAAATGTTTTTCGCCCGCAAAACCGGCTTCTACTTTCGATATTTTAGTCTTCTGTGTTTTTCCAGTGGTCATACCAAAGATTTGTAAAGCTTGAATAAGTCTACAGCTCTAGTTCACGTGTAGCCTGCCCTATTACTGTCTCGATTTCCCACTTCTGTCCATCTATAGGACTGTCTTCTAGCCACGCCATTCGTGTGTAACCAGTTCCCACAAGCTTCTGTCATTTTTTTATGCAGGACCATGCACAGTTGACCTCAAATTTAACATGACCTATATCGGTATGCCGCAAACTAAATCATCATACAATACCAGTGCCAATTTTGATTTCATTGTTTTCCAGTGTATTCACGGCAAAATAAAATTTGTTGGTTATTGATTTGTGTTTAATGTGACGTTATATCACATGTTGCGTGTCTCATTCATGGTGTGAAAGATACTTGTGTAACATGTGATCACTATTCATGAGTTCGTTTCATCTAACTTTTTGCTGACGTTTAAACCACAAGTCACCCTTTATTGCATATGCAGCACCAGAAATAAGTTTTAAGGAAATAATGCATCCCAGAAGTTCCATGTCATCATGCAATGTCTGTATGAGTAAAGTGTGGGTTTTCTTTTGCCTTGCAGTATGAACAATTTTGGTCACCAATGCAATGTCAGAACCGGGTCCCCTGCCCCCATATTAGTACAAACTGTTGTATAATACATGTTTCTAGCTTATACATGTCTAGAGTAGTGCACTCTGAGGACCAACATTACCATTAGACTCTGGCTTTTTTTTCAATTGTCGTTAAAACTATCAAGAATATTATTATTAGTGGTGTATGATACCTGAAATAAAGAAAATGTACAGCGGCAAACAAACCTCGTTCAATAAGTCCAACATATGGATCATCGATATCAATATAACCCATATAAGCTTAAAGCTAAGCTTAGCTCAGTTCACCTTTCATCAGCTCATAATAGTTTAATTAAAGCTGAATCTAAAGCTCAGCTTAAGTTTGGGCTTATTTTGTTAAAACGGCTCCCATCTCATCCCACTTATTTCCCTGCGTAGTTCCAGGCCACCGGCCTTATATCTGTACTATGAAAAGCTATTCCCACACATAACCAGTATGCTTGCATCAGGAGCCGTTTATGAAATTGATAAAAAAAGTCCTTTCTACATCATCATCACCAAGAGCAATCGTCATTTTTGGTACAAGGTCAAAGTTAAAATTCCAATTTGTGTCTTGGAATAATATTTATAAACTATGACACAGTCCTCATTATGATCAAATCAGATAAAGATGATAAAATTATCTGCACATTAATTATCTTGATAAAACTCATCAGTTATCTATCGGGTCATACATTTTACGCATTTGATCAACGAATGGACCTCGTAATATTCATGATCGATTGTATAAATATATAAACAATAAATATACATAACAGTGTCATTGATCTCAAAATTTCATTCGTAATATAATGCTCCCATTTCAGAAATTAAAGGAAACATACAATGCTTAAGTATGACTACATCTGGCTGACAAGTTTAGATATTTCCGGAAGAGACTCCTCATATGGAAAAATGTTCCAAACCATTTTAATCTTACACAAACGTACACTTTTAATAGCACATGTTCTGATATATGTATAGTAAAGTAATTGTGTTCCTTTCTAAACTGACTCCTGAAGGTGTCTTAGTCCACATATTTGCCTCGATATATGCGGCGCATTTTGTTTTTGGCAACTAAGGAGAATTGCTCTGGCTGAAATTTTGGACTTTATCATGTATGTGTACGCTTAACTGAAATTGCCCCAATACATCTGCTGGAGTTTATATTGAAGTAATTAAGAAAAAATACATACCAATTTGAAGGATGATTTTGCTACCATAAGTGCAGACAACAAAACCAACAACGCCCATCACTGTATGTCCCACCATGTAACTTAGCACAAACATCCACAACTTTGGTTCTTGGTCTGTGGAAAATTGAAACAAATTGTTGTACGTTTACTAATTCCATGTTTACCTTTTACTGCAGTTCATCCCTAAAAGGATATTGTGATTGTGCATCTGCATAGATTTTAAAGTAATATCTAAAATATCTGCATGTCTGAGTGCTGAGTTTTATGAGTTTGCGTCGTGTAAACCAAAATCTTCAGATAGTGGGTTAAAATAGGGTTGCTCGAAGGAGAATGCTGGTACAAATTGGTGAAAAATCCAGGTCTTTGCATACCGGTGGTTTTAGTAATATATCATTACCTCGCACTGCTAACAGGTTTTGTACAGAGCAATGTAAATATGCACGGGTTACTTCCAGATCCTGAGAGAGTGAAAATGTCGCCATTTAGAAGTAGTAAATCTTCGTGATTCAACCGTCCAACGTTACAACCGTCACGAGCGTCCCATAACCACGCGTTATTCTGAGAGAACCAGCGATGTATCATTTTTCGGGGAGGAAAAGGTGCACATTTTTTTCTTGGTCGTTTCTGAATAGCCCCAAAATGCAAAACATACCAAAGAGTTGCTATTTTGGAAGACAATAAACACACTTAATCATCTATTAGCGGAGCAGGTGAGTTCTGAATATGATCCTCACGCCTAGTGGACAGACCTTTTTGGCATCTTATGTGGCGTGTAAAGTACTTGTATACTTAAATGTGAATTCAATTACAGTTTACTTACCCAACCGACTGTTTGATTTCCGCTTGCAAATACAACAGATCCATAATATTTGCAAAATTAATGCCGTGACTGGTACGGCAATGAATAAGATTGCATTCCGTCCTTGTTGTTCAAAGGCAGGTGTCAATCCTGGCCTCTCTGCAAAATTATACATGATTCCTAGCTCTCATACTTTATTACAAACACGAATATTGAATGCACTCTTCGTATGAAAGCATGCTAAAGGGCTTTAGCTGAAATCAAGGCCCTGGTTGCAAGAACTACCAATCGTAACACTGCCTCATCTAGATCTCGGCTTTCAACGACAACGGGAATCGGACAGGCATGCGTTTATATTACACCATAAACATTTGATGCTAAAGCATAAAAGTACATCCCTGTTATAAAACAAAAACTGTGATATCCCATTCCTATATGACTTTGCGAAGTATTACATGCAGCATTTATTACTATGCTTAGAAGCATATAAATGTCAAACGTCCAATAAAGAACTTACTTTTCACCACTTGCAGACACATATGAATCGTTCTTTGCCTCCCTGTTAGTTTATCGGGTTCTTTCACCACACATTCCAAACGGCTACCGTTTCCGGACACTCTAACCCTAATCTCCCTTGTTACTTCTTTCACCTCGATTCCGAATTTCTCGCTTCTAGAAGAAATAGTTTTGTGATGCTTGATTTCTGCATCAAGGTTCTTTTTTGACCAGGACACTTCGGGCGCTGGCACCGATCCTCCGGCACGACATGTAAAACTGACACGATCTGTCGCCACCTGGTGAGCAGGTATGGAGTCAGTGCAGTTTGACGATTTAACCGCCTGGTTATTCCCATCCAGGATGTCGGGCGCCTTCTCTGACGGGACTGAAAACATCATAGTAGCAAAAAATATTAAACATCGGTATAGACACGACATGAGTACTGCGCCGCAAAGCTGGCCAGTGTATCTCCTCGTTATCAATTTCACATAATGCATGTTGAAATTAGTATTAATTTCAAAGTCGCTGCTCAGAATGTTTTCTTAGCATGCACCTCTCTACAAATGGACTCCTAATGATATTGACACCGTTTCTCTGACAAACTTTATTGCTTTCCCGTATCTCTGGCAAACTTTACTGCTTTCCCGTATCTCTGACAAACTTTATTGCTTTCCCGTATCTCTGGCAAACTTTACTGCTTTCCCTTGGCTCTGGCAAACTGTACTCTTTGCTCGTAAAACAACTTTTCAAAAACACTCTCGTCGAAAATTTTAGGGAATTCGTACCAGGATAACATGTCAATAATCAACACTTTTTATCGGCGCACCTTGGCCACCTGGCATTAAATCAGTTCTTTATTTTGCAAATACGGTTTCCCTGTTAGGTCAATTCCAGAATTCGGCTTTCTGAGCATTCATCTGAATGAGGTTTTGTCTTGCATTTATTGCCTGTATGTATCCCAATAATTTTTGAATGTTCATATTTGACTTAACTCACCTATCAGCCGGAGCTGTGTTGTGTCAGAAGTCACTTCTTCTTCATTTCCCGACATTTTCACGGCACAAGTGTATCTTGTCCCATTATCATCAAGCCTGGTATCATGTATAACCAGCTTGTGATACTTCAATGCAAGACGATCTGTTACGTTCCGATTTTTAAATGGTCCCTGTTTTCCAGGAGACCTGCGCGTTTCATTCATACTCTGTTTGCCATGATAGATGATTGGTATTTCGAATTTTGACTTAAATAGATACCAATATACATATTTCATTGTTTGATTCGTGTGGAGTATTGAACAAGTTAGGACTGAGTTTCCACCTACAACTCCAAAAGCTGTAAGACTGACTTTTTTCTGCATATCAGTCGGAGTACTTGATGCCATTGTCAGCAGAGCCAACCCTGAAAGGATCAATTCAGACAACTGAATTAGTAATTTACTCCGACAGAATAATTCAACATTCCTAGCTGGAATTAATCACAAATTGCGTAAATATTCAGATTCATGGTTGATGTAAAAAGAGCTTTTATTAAAGAATTAAACACTGCATGGTTTTTGTACATGTGCTGCTAGGAACAAAATCATGTGGCAGCTGGTACAGTGACTGAAAAAACGTCACGAACCAGGCACACAGAGATTGACACACATACACACACACGCACAAAGACACACACACACACACACACACACACACAACACGCACGCACATACACATGCAGAGAGAGAGAGAGAGAGGGAGGGAGAGAGATACTTTATTGTTTTAGAAATTTTACGTCACTCGTCTAACAGAATTAAACTTAAAATATTATGTTTCAGCACATTTTGTCATAATCTTTACAATACCATGCTTGATACAACCCACATAATACATACATACATAACCCTACATAATACATACATAACCCTACATAATACATACATAACCCTATATAATATATGAAAAACAAGAAATAGAACAGCCGGTCACAGATGATATATTAAATGGGTGAATCCTACTCTCACCCACCCCACCCCACCACTCATCGACCCCCCCCCCCCATATATATATATATATACTGTTGAGTTATATAAGACACGCCCCCGTTATGCAAAACTCGGTACGAGAGGAGGGAGTTGAAATGCAAAGGGAAGTTTTCGTTTTATAACTATTTCTGGAACTTCTTTACATACGTGTAATGCCCGTCACGTTTTTTAATCGGGAATACGCTGCATTGTGACGAAATAGGTTAACTTTTGGACCCAAATAAATACACTAAGCTGAATATTGCGAATAGGGAATGAGGATTATGATTTCAGAGTAAACTTGGAATATTGGCACAGCATCACAATGGGCCTGCAGAGAGAGAGAGAGAGAGAGAGAGAGAGACAGACAGACAGACAGACAGACAGACAGACAGACAGACAGACAGACAGAGAAGGTGGGCAAGGTCCGATAGCATCCCATGTGCCTGACATTTCTAATTGTTATAATGATGGACCTAATTGACAGTCTTTGACCTTTAAATGCATTTTTGTTGTTGTTGTTTTTTACTAATCGTTAACATGCTGATCTTTTTTTTCGACGATAATTACATTTAAGATATTTTATGTTCGGAACGAGCGAGACTCGAACTTGTAACCGTTGGCACCAGTCGCCTAGATGAAATGGGAAACGCACATATCCACTCGAACAAACATATATGTGTATATGTATATATATATATATATATATATATATATATATATATATATATATATATATATATATATATGCCTGCGAACTTTTACACATTTATACAAAGTCATACAACTATACTGCACAAAACACCCAAGGACATATTCTACTGCCTACTATTGACATATCCTTCTTTGTTTCTACTTGAAAATTACTCTTGACAGCGACCAGTATCATACGAAACGATTGATCTCACAGGTTATAACGATATCCTTTGGTGCCAATTATGTAGCAGGATCTTAAAGTTTAAAAGTTTTAGATTATTCAAAATCCAATACAAAATTTCTTCAAAATTGGCACCAAAGTCCTTCAATAGATTTTATGCCCATTTATTCAAATGCGCTAAAATAGCATTTCATGAGTGAACGTACTGCCATTACTGTTTTCAATGTAATGACAAAGTTTTTGCCAGCAGCCACACAAGATCAGTGTATCAGATGGCAAAGAACAACTCTGAATTTTCCTAGCCCCGTTCAATTCTGAATTTTCCTTGCCCTATGTAACCTCTCTCTATGGACACAAGATATCCAATGCACTGTGCCCCATTTATCAAACAAGTTACAAAGTGATACGAACCAAATATCTCGTAAGCTTGCTTCTTTTTTTTTATTTTGTACACCTGCATATATTTACTGACTTTTTTGTGAGGGTCCTTCGTCTGTCTATCCTCTGTCCACAATTCACATTTTTGACTTCTTCTCAAAAACCGCCAGCCAGATTCACTTCAGACTTGGTGGGGATGTGTCTTGGGTAGGTCTCTACCAAGTTTGTTCAAATAGTCATGCTCCAGTGATTTTTGATTTTTTATGAATGTTCTTGGGGTCTTTTTTTTGGGGGGGGGCAAACCTTTAACAATCTTCTCCGAAACCACTCACTAAATTTCTTTGATATCGATCAGTAACACTCCTGGGGACTCCCAGCTCATATTTTTACCAGGTGACGTTGCAATTTGATTGTATTTTTTATGGGGTTTTTTTTGGTGTGTTTTGATATTTTTGACTTCTCCAAAACCATCACAAAGCTTGACCTGAAACTTGTTGGGTATATTTCTTGTGGAAAGGTTAAACAAAGTTGTTCACTAAGCGGCACTGTGTGGATTCCTAATTTTTTAACGATTTTTGTTTTCAATTCGTACTGATCGGGAAATGCACCTCTCTTATTAATTACTATGTAAGTCAATGGGCATTCTAATGTTGGTTCACATTTTCAGCTTCTCTGACGAAACCGTCATCCAGATTGATTTCAAACTTGGTAGCAATGTACCTTTGGTAGGTCTCAACCAATTTTGTTCAAATGGTCATCTTCCATTGGTTTTTAATTTATTTATTTATTTTTTTTATTTTTTTTTTTTTTTTTCAATTCTTAAAAAATCATCTCCGGAACCACTCACCCAATCGCTTTGATATCACACAGACACACACCTGGGGACTCCTAGTTCTTAGTTTGTTCACCAGGTGGTGCTGCAATTTTTTTCGTTTTTTTTAAATGATTTTTCGTGTGTTTTTTGTTATTTTCAACTTCTCCAGAACCGTCACTCAGATTAAGCTGAAACTTAGTGGATATGTCCCTTGTGAAAAGGGCAAACTGTAAAGTTCTACACCAGGTGGTGGTGCTGTGGATTTTTTTTATTTTCTATAAGTTTTACAATTCAGGTACTTATCACTAAATGCACCTTTCCTATTGATTACTATGTCAAACTTGGTAGGGATGTACATCTGATAAATGTCTACCTATTTTGTCCTATCCCAAGTTCACAGAACCACAAGTGTGACGAATCACTTGGTCAGCTGAGCATGGGCTGTTCACACAGCCCTCTTGTTGTAAGTTACATGTGACCGCTAAAGATCATAGATCAAAGTCATTTGGGCTTTTAACATTTTCATCTAGCCATAACTTGATTTTTTTTTTCACCAGATTTCAGTCATTTCACGCTCAAATTGTAAATTTTGCAACACTGTACTTTTTGTAATGTACATGTGACCTCTTAAGGTCAAAAGTCAAGGCCATATAGACTTTGAAATTTTCATCTAGCCATATTTGCAACTTTTGAAAGGAACAGACATATTTGCCTCAAAGCAAATCTTTTTTCTAGTTTAGCTTGGTCTTCGTTTTGCATGAAGAAGTATATCTGAGTATGTGTGTGTGAGATAGAGATAGATAGAGAGAGAGAGAGAGAGAGAGAGAGAGACTATATATATATATATATATATATATATATATATATATATATATATATATATACCCTTACTGAAGACCAAGACTGATGCCTTCTACACATTTCCAAACTTCCAATCTGTACATTTCAAACAAATATTAATGTGAACCTTTCATGAAAATAAACTTTGATCTGGTTCAATGCAGCACAATCTGCCCTTTGACATGACGTACCTGTCATGGTGCTCCACAGTATTATCCTATTCATTCAATATTATCATTACTTCACTGATTTTAACGAGGGCAATCTGATGGCAGGGTCGAGTGTTTTTTATCACAGAGTAAATGATAGAGCATCTAAAAACTGCGAGTGAGAGAGCTTCTGCACACGTTGACCTTTATCCTTGCGGTTGTGTTTGTATTGTCTTGCACAAAATGAATATCTAAAAATATAGATCTATTGCGCGTAGGGAACGATACTGTAATATCTACTGGGTAGGTGTTATAGCAAATAGTTTGTATGAAATACTGTATTACTTCTGTGTAAACCATTTGTATGATACGCGTTCGTTATGCTTAATGTGTACTTGTGATTATAAATATAGCGTATAAAACTATGTCACCGTTTTTCTCTCATATGTTTGGCCACATAAAGCTCCATTAAAGGATACATAAAAATTATAGAAAAAGTACTCCCGACCCGCTAACAAATTATGCACAATATATTAGCATTTTCCAACCATGACACATATAAGAAACTGGCCACGCTACTAATAACACTGCGGTTTGAAGATGACCTTTTGTGTACATAACACATATGAAATGTATACATTTTTGCTGTTTGTGTTAACTTATGTGTCACACAGGGCCCCGTGAATAACAGTCTGTGACTGAATGGGTTACCCTGGATAAATATATGAAATAAATAAATATGAGAAAAAAATATATACAATCTCTAGAAAATCGTATGCACGGTCTAAAAAGCAAATTAGATGATCGTGATAGTCCTTTGCTCAATGACCTTGCATACAGAGACTTAGGGGGTCATGTGCCCTTCAAAATAATGCGAAGGTTACTTTTCTGTAAGACTATCATCACTCTTTTGTAGTATCAAAGTCTTCAATCACTAACGGTGTTAGACTCATCATTTTTGATGAAGAGTGACAGGTTCCACCATTATCAAAATAAAAACCAATATGTTTGACCTCTCAAGGTCACAATTAATAACTGTACCACAAGAAACTCCAACGGCAATGTCTTATAAGTGCTCAAATGTAACCATGGGCAAAGCATCCACCATTACTGAGATATAAGCCAAGATGTCAGTTTGACCTTTCAAGGTCTGAATCAACAACACCAGAATACCAAGACATGTCACAGTTGCTGCATCCCTATAGCAACAATGCTAAGATCTTTATGTGTCCTTACTAATTTGTTTATTTCAACAATTCATTAATAATCAGGAAATGCCAACAGCACCATGAGTGACCATACAGTGCAGATTGAGCCAAGGTGCATTCCCACCAAGTTTGATGAGAATCAAACATGGAGCTTGGGTGTAGTTGCAAATGGTGAAGAAATCCACAAAAAGTACTAAAAATGTTACACACCACTTGTCAAAGCAGTTAAGGTCCAAGAAAAAAAACGGGTGCTATTTTAAGGCAATTGGCGACACATATTTGAACAAATCCTTTTTCAGATTTTACCCCCAAACATCCCCCCCCCCAAAAAAAATTCATTGAAAACTTGAAAAAATACTTGAGCGTGACCCTTTGAATGATCACAATAGCGACCTACCTAAAGTGCATTCCCGACTGATTCTGAAGTGAATCTCACTGATGCTTTCGGACAAGCATTTAAAATGTGGATTATCATTGCAATCCTCATTGACTTCCATAGTAATCAAATGTTTGCATCAACCAACAGTTACCTAAAATGGAAACATTCATTACAAATCAGGTTTCTGAATTATCACCACCTAGTTAACAACTTAGTTTATCTATCTATCTATCTATCTATCTATCTATCTATCTATCTATCTATCTATCTATCTATCTATCTATCTATCTATCTATCTATCTATCTATCTATCTATCTATCTATCTATCTATCTATCTATATGTCTGTCTATCTATCTATCTATCTATCTATCTATCTATCTATCTATCTATCTATCTATCTATCTACCTACCTATCTATCTATCTGTCTGTCTGTCTGTCTGTTTGTCTGTCTGTTTGTCTGGCTGCCTACCTGTCTGTCTGTCCGTCTGTCTGTCTATCTATCTATCTACCTATCTATCTATCTATCTATCTATCTGTCTGTCTGTCTGTCTGTCTGTTTGTCTGTCTGTTTGTCTGGCTGCCTACCTGTCTGTCTGTCCGTCTGTCTGTCTGTCTATCTGTCTATCTATCTATCTATCTATCTAGGTAGCTGCGTAAATGAATGAATGAATGGTTTGATTGATCGATGGGTCGATAGACCTGCTACACGACGCGGGTTTTTTTGTTTGTTTTTTTGTTTTTATTTGTTTGGGGGAATTTTTGTGGGTTTTTTTGTTTTTGTTTTGTTTTTGTTTTTATTTGAGGGGGGGAATGTTTGGGTTTGGATTGGTTTTTCCTTTTTTCTGGATTTTTTAGGGTCCTTTGTTTTATTTTTTTTATTTTTTGTTTATTGGGTTTTTTTGCCGGGGGGGGGGGTGTTACTCCACTACATCTGCTAAGTTTAATCTGGCAACAGCCAAAGTTAGCTACCCCCCCCCAAATAAATTGTAAATGACTCCCCTTCCAGAACAACTGCCCTGGTGAAAAAATTAAGTATAAACTAGATTAATACCACCTATTTGCTCCAGAAGCAACACAACAAACTTTTTCTCTGCTGACCGCTTGTAAATGAAGTAATTCTGTGATCAAGCCAGTTTTAATACACACATGGATGGATGGATGGATGGATAGACAGACAGACAGACAGACAGACAGATAGACAGATAGATAGATAGATAGATAGATAGATAGATAGATAGATAGATAGATAGATAGATAGATAGATAGATAGATAGATAGATAGATTTTGTATTCATGCATCACATACACATGAGCCCGATGGGCCAAAATGGAGAGAGAGAGAGAGAGAGAGAGAGAGAGAGAGAGAGAAAGAGACACAGAGAGAGAGTGTGTGTGTGTGCATGCGTGCGTGTGTGTGCACTGTGTGTCTGTATGATATCTATGCAATGTGAAAAGTCAAAATCGGTTTTTTATTTACCTGACACTATTTTGCCTTTCTTCACTTTACGATACACATTCCTTCCTTTGTATGTGTTTTTCCGTGCTTGTTGGATATGCGTACATACTTTACCGGGAGTATTTTGTGTGCGAAATAAAGCTCTTGTGTGCTTAATAGAGCTGTTGTCATATTGTAATATATTTCGTGTAAAGTTACTGCCTTTCGACACAATGAGAGTATATTGACCATTCTGTATAAGAAAATAAACGACATATTTACGTGATATCCTGAGGTCACAGTTCACCGACTTTTGAGCAGTGACTCTTGTCAAAGTTATTGTTGACATCAAATATATAACCTAACGGTCTACTGTAGTTCATTATCGTAAACTGTGAACACGTGGCCTAGTTTTTCTTTGATATCAGAAGTGAGTTACCGACATCTTATCATCTGCTGACTCGATCGATCAGTGCCAGACATAACAACAAACGTTTCGTCGAACGGAGTATCTGCGTAATGGAGCATTATTTCAATTGTCAAAATGTAGATTTTTAATAATTGAACATGGATAGCCCTTCACAAAGAGCAAATATCCAGCCATTTCCACAAAACGAACATATCTCAGGGTCTTTATCCCCATTTCAATGTGGTATGTGCGTTATGACCATAATTATTTTCACTTGTTTACACACATTTTTATGTACAATACCCGAGCTGCAATGTATTTGTGTATGCATGCATGGATGCATGTATGTGTGCAAATATACATAAATCTATTTGTGCGTGCATTCACGCACACCTGTATACTGAATAGGAAAGTGGCCCTACATACGAGTGACATCGACTGCTTGTGGAAATGGTTGTAAATTTTATTTTATTAGCGCGCTCCTCCTGTCGGATACGTAGCACTGTCTCCATCTGAATTGATAAGGATTCTGAAATGTGATCTCCACAACGACAGGAAACAAGTGTCTGTAACTCTGTGGTGCCTGAATGTTTCTCCCGACGTTGTTTAGATGTATACGGGAGGCTAACCCCACACTGACATGTATTGTAAGGAAACTCACCTGTCACCTGCCCAAGTGTAAGTTTACATAATGTCCACATATCGGTAACGGTAGAATTAATTGCTGGAAGACTATGGCCTACGATACCATCTAAAAGCAATCATACATGCTAGAATATGTTGGCTAATGGTCCTTTGTGCACTTGGTCGAATGTGGCGCGATACCGGCAAAGCGTGCTGCCACGTTAGTCACAGTCATACTAGTGTCTGTGCTTGAACAACCACCTTGGTCGGTGGTTATACTGAATGCATTCAGACCATGGACTGAGGATGTCACGGTTGGGAACCCCCCTGTCTGGGTCTTCTTATTTCCAAAACTTTGTTTTCATAGTGACTAGCGTGATCATTTAGTTATATTTATGTCCAGGTGCCAACTCAGACATTTTGCTTTACCAAGAATTCTTTTCTTTCTTTTCTTTCTTTTCTTTCTTTTCTTTCTTTCTTTCTTTCTTTCTTTCTTTCTTTCTTTCTTTCTTTCTTTCTTTCTGCCTTTCTTTCTTTCTATGGCACCCTCATTTGTCCGGACTTTTTCTTGGTGCTTTTATTCTGAAAACCACCAAACTTGCTATGCGTCACTCACCTACCATTGAAATTGTGCATATCGTTTGGAATAGTCATGATGTTTAAAATTGTGCAAATTAGGGGCAATTAAAATTTTAAAAGCTTCCCACCTTCCAAACTATTGCAGATAGACCCAAAAATTCAATGTTTATTTGTAGGTTTGTGACACCTGCCGATATAATGGACAGTAAAAAAGGTGGAGAATTTCAAGTTATGCTAATAAGGGGCATTCCAAAATTTAAAAGTCGAATATCCGAAATTATTACAGACAGGGGTGCCATTCCAACTTCAATATGTAGTTTTGTGGCAAAGCCCCATCCAATGAACCATGAACCAAAGTTGTAGGATTGTAATTTATGCAAATTAGAGGCAATGAAAAATTTCAAAGCTGAATATCTCCAAAACCATTATAGATAGAGGTGCCATTCCAACTTCAGATTATAGGTATGGGCAAAGCTGCATCCAATGAATCATTAACCGAAGTGGTGAATTTTAATTTATGCTAATTAGGTGAATATGCAAAACTTAAATCTTGAATAGCTTCAAAACTATAATAATCTGTCTGGGTGCCTTCAAAATGAGAACAGCTTGAAATGCTACAGTTTGCCATTGTTCAGCATAATATAAATTTCGTGTATTAGCCTAATCTTTATAAATTAAAATGCTCAGCTTTGGTTCTTGGTTCAAGGGATGTGGCCATGTCCCAAACTTTTAAAGTGAAGTTTGAATGAAACTACTATCTGTAATATTTCTAAAGCTATTCAACATTTTAATTTTGCGTATTTGCCTAATTTGCATGAATTATAAGCCTAGAAGAACTTTGGTTTATTGTTCATTGGATCGGGCTATGCCACAAACCCATAAATTGAAGTACGAATGGCACCTCTATAACAGTTTTTAAGCTTTTAATTATTTACATTTCGCATATTCACCTAACTTGCATAAATTAAAATCCTACAACTTTGGTTCATGGTTCACTGGATGCGGCTTTGCCACAAACCTGTAACTTGAAGTAGGAATGGCATCTCTATGTACAATAATTTTGGAGATATTCAACTTTTAAATTTGTCAATGCCCCTTATAAGCATAATTTGAAATTCTACAACTATACTGTCAATTATAGTGTCACAAAGGTATATATTCACATTGAAATTTTGAGTCCACCTGCAATAGTTTGGACGATAGGGCGCTTTTAAAATTTTTGGTGCCTCTAAAATTTGTATAATATTAAACATCATGACTTTTCCAAATGAGATGCATAATTTCACCGGTTATGTCAGTCACCATGGCAACTTTGGTGGTTTTCGGAAAAACAGTGTCTGAAAAAAATCCCCGGACCAACTTGGTCGTAAAGAAAGAAAGAAAGAAAGAAAGAAAGAAAGAAAGAAAGAAAGAAGGAAAGAAAGAAAGAGACAGAGACAGAGACAGAGAGAGACAGAGACAGAGAAAGGAAGAAAGAAAGAAAGAATGAAAGAAAGAAAGAAAGAAAGAAAGAAAGAAAGAAAGAAAGAAAGAAAGAAAGAAAGAGAAAGAAAGACATTGGCCTTTTATTTCTTTGTTAATTTATCTGACATGAAAGACCACCTGTCCTGTGTGACCACTTCTGTCTGGCATTAGGGGTGGTCTTAAATTGCAGGTACCACTGTACAGTGAAACCTCTCTACAGTGAGCACCCTCGTGACAAGAGAAAAGGGCCCACTACTGAGAGGGTCAGCCCCTCTGGAGAGTATTGATGAGTAAATGTGCACGTACACATATATTATAATTCAGAGGGATGTGTATCCATGCAATACAAAACTGTCTTTGTTCCTTTATTACACAAACAAATTTAAACAGATGCTGTCACAAAACTACATGTACATGCACCTGTGAACTGAGACATGCACTATACCGACGCAGTATTGGCTATGAAGAACAGGCTTCATCTCACTGGTTACAAGATAACAAGGACATGAAAGTGTCCAATGAGATGACACAAATCCACGCACTTTTTCAAAATTCATCAAGTTGTGAAAACAGTCATTGAGGACTAAACTCTGTGTGTAGTCTAGTTTCAAGGGGACTAATAAGCCCAGCAGACTCCTAGCCTCAGGCGAAATCAAACCAGCTACCAGCTACCACACTGGTCAGTCTCAGTCATGGTGTACTTACAGCTCTGTCCAGCATTAGTGTGAACATGGAGCAGATATGTTTCTTGCATGAACAGAAACAGATTCTCTGTATTTTATTGAGAAGCTCACTACACAGTTGTTGGGAGTTCCCCCCACCTCCCATTTGTCATAAAACCCACACCTTTCAAGCCATACACTTAGCAGGCATGGCTGCTTATGAGACAGGGTCAAGTATCATGAATGCAAAATGGTTGCCTAACACCATGGAGGCTTGTAATATGCAATACAGCAGAAGCCCCCGTCAAAATGTGGATAGTTGGGAAATTCACTGAATTTAGCACACAGTAAAGTTTCCCAACTTTTGTTTGCATGCTATTGGATTTGCCAGATGTCTCATACCTATATGTGTAAGTTAGAACTTTGTGTCTATCTATAATATTTTTGAAGATATACAGTTTTTCAGATTTTAATTGCCCATAATTTACATAATTTTAAAATCATGACTATTCCAAGTCAGGTGCCTAATTTCACTGGTGGGTCAGTCATTATGGCAAGTTTGGTGGTTTTCAGAATAATAGTGTCCGACGAAAACTCCGGACAAATTTGGTCGTAAAGAAGAAAGAAAGAAAGAATTCTTGGAAAAACAAAATATCTGGGTTAGCACCCAGACATAATTATAGGCCTATTGCGAGGCATTTATCAAGTAGAATTAAGTGTTTTGTACATCTCAACACGAAGATTATGGCAGTTATGTCCACAGCTGACCTTGCATGCACTGACTCAAGTGGCACTAAAACATTAAATTTTGAAATGCACAGATTGATTAAATAAGGGTTTGCCTCGTTCTGAGACAAGATCGGAGCTACACTGGTAACAGCCAATCAGATCACTGCTTGCCCTGATGGTGGCAAACACGGTCATGGTGGCGTGACATGATGAGGGTTTTTCATACAACTGCAATCTTTCACTGATCATGATAAAATTAATGTTCTGAAAGACGCTTATTTTCTTACATGTTCTAAAACAGTTGTCCCTTTAATAGCCAATTCATTTTTCCTTAGTAAAAAGAAGTAACATCCATCCATCCCTGCCCTCTCGTGACCTCATAAAGCCAGGACCTTGCTTGTATCTGATATTATTTTTTAAATAAATCCAAAGCAATCTGACCTATTTTTTTTTCTTCAGATGAGACTTGCACCCTTACAATGAATCCACACCACAGCTACTCAGTGTATTTGTTTAAAACTTTCAGGATCATCTTCGACCTCGATGTTATATATTTTTTTTTTTAAATCAATGATTTCGAGAAGGCCACGATATACACACAGACCACACCAGACATGGCTGAATTTTCTCTTCTGCACTAAAGAAGTGGATAAATTATTTAAAAGAGGGGAACAAGGGTTCAAACAAGTGAATCAAGTGAATTCCCTCTGAGATTTATTGAAAGTACGTGTCGTTTAAAAAAAGCAAGAAGCGCGCCGAGGTGAGTACATAAATACCTGAAAATAATTTGCCAAATCATGGTTATCCAAAAAAAATTGTTTTGAAACTTTAAAAACAGTTGCTGCAAAATATTGCGAATCATGAAACTTTCACTTAAAAGTATTATATATTGAAGTGCTGAAAACCAGACCTCGTACTTTCTGAAATTGGCATTTCTAGTACCCGCCCTTTTGACCTCTCCTGGTGTTGATACATAAGTGTCATGCGGCCCGACATATCATCCCCTTGCAGTTGCACTGAATGCTGATACAAATGCAGGACAAATACACCATTCTTATGCTTTGTTATCAAATACTAGAATCAAACAAGTGAGTGGAAGACCTCTACATTTTATTTGACAGCCTTTTGACCCCTATTATTTGACCAAACTTATGATTGCCGGGCACAAGGCTTTCGAGTGGTGGAAAGTACATGTGGCTGGAGCAATAACCACAATCCTGGGATGTCATGCCGCCTCTGGTAAAGGAAATAAACCGTTTCTGGGGCTTCAGAGGCTGCTAAATTGGTACTGTTTATCAGTGGGAGCCGTCATTGGAAAGGCCGTCTGTGACCACAGGCGCTCCTAACGTTCATTCAGTGAAGCAACATCGTGTTAATGTACGCGAAGGGGAGAGAGAGAAGAGAGAGAGAGAGAGAGAGAGAGAGAGAGAGAGAGAGAGAGAGAGAGAGAGAGAGACCTCAAACATCTTTACGTGCAATTGCCCACATAGGGCTTCTTGTGCAATAAAATATTGTGTATTGATCATGAAGTCGATCATAATCTTGCAAATAAGATGGGGGGAGGGGGGGCTTAGAACCACGACTTTGTCAGACGGAGTTGCCTCCAAAGCAAACCCAAGCTGCGTATTTTGTCTACTCCGCTGGGTAGTACCACGGAACTTGGTCTGGTTTGCAGGGAACAGACGGAGCTCCAACACAGGAAGGTTTGAAACGAAGCTCGCATCTGGACTGCCACCCCACTTCACGTTCGGACCCCAACTTTGAATAATGATAAACATGTTAAACAAATATAATACCTCAGTCTTTTTATACTGTTCAAAAAAGCGAAGCCCCTTCCCCTTAAGGAGAAGGGGCTTAACATTTTTGTACAGTATATTATATTGCCGGTTATTTTCGCAAGTTGCTGATATTCTTGGTTACCCGTCCCAGCCGCCTTCAAATTTGTCGCACCTTTGTTTGCTGGGGGAACTTTTAGGTCAGCTTACTCGCTTGCTTAATCAGTGGAGGCCGGGAAAGTGGCGACATGGTACATCTGGGCCAAAATTTGTTTACCTAGGAACACTATCGGGGCTATATATGTATGTTTGGTTGACTATTGAACACTAAGCAACTTCACAAGCTTACACCCGAGGCCTGCAGACATAACACTCACTCTTAATCCACACATATAAACATTCAGAAAATCGACATCTACTCACCTGGCAAAACCACAACAGTATTAAAGATGAAAAAACACAGCTTCTGATTCTCAGGATAATTACTTTATTGTTCCAAGGCAATACAACAAGTACCCAGCTTCAGACATTGTGCTGACTGACAATACTCATGCAGCACAAAGGTTTTTTTTTTTACCAATAATACACTTTTTTGTTGAGCCGCCCAAATGTGGAACCAGACACAGCTTCTGACGAGCAAGGCCAACGCACTACCAGAATACTTAATTACCAAAGAGACTTTCTTATTCTAAAACATAGCCAAATCGTGACTCTGCTATTTCTATGTTTTCTTACAATTTTATGCACAACCTCCAACATTATGAGAGGAAATAAATCATGTGACGTGTTTTCTTACTATCCACACAGCCGATACACTGGACACTGCATAATTCACATCTGAAAAACTTATTCTTTACAGAAATATCAACTTTAACCCTGCATATAACAAATTTTGTGTATCTGTCTGTCTGTTTTCAATATTTTTTTTTTAACTGTCAAACGTAAAATTGTTTTAAAATGTTTTGATAAAATTCCCCTGTAAAGGTACTAACCAAGTAATGCTGTGGGTTTTTTTTCTTGATTTTCAATAAGTTTTAAATTAGGGACTTTTCACAGTAGTTGCCAATTACTAGCACAACAGATAAGGTATCTATGCTGTTATAATCGGTCAAATACAAATGGGAAAAAAGCACCAAATTTGGGATTCATATGGCAAAAACGTTTTGCCATTACAGTAGGAGAGCCAGTGAGAGCCAGTTCACATTCAGCATATACTGCAGTTCTGAAAATTCGAACAACAAGTTGTCTGAGCAATATACCTGAACTTTTGTTACATGCAGGCTTAAGGTTAATATTTTTGTAAAGAATGAGTCGTTCAACCTAAATAATGCAGCGTCCAGTGTTTTTTGGTTGTGCGGATACTGAACTTTAACTTGGACTTTAGAAAACTCATAAAAGTATTTATTTCATCTTGTAGAGTTGGAACATACATGTAGGTACAAAAGCTGCCAGGAAACAAAGAAGCAACAGGGCCATGATTTTGTTATGTTTTAGATGAGTTAGTCTCTTTGGTGATTTATAATTCCGGTATTGGGGTGACCTTGTTCGTCAGAAGCTGTGTTTTGTAATCCTGTGCTGCGGGAAGATTCTCAGGAAGCATCAAAGTTTAATACTAATGATGCAGCATCCCCTTGCTGTGCCGACCAAATATAGCGCAGCACAAAAGTATGAGAAGGTTTGATAAAGAGATAGCAAAAAATATTGTCTAGGTGTTCACTATAAAGCGTCCGATATCGCAATCTTAGATAGATAGATAGATAGATAGATAGATAGATAGATAGATAGATAGATAGATAGATAGATAGATAGATAGATAGATAGATAGATAGATAGATAGATACATAGATAGATAGATAGATAGATAGATAGACAGACAGACAGACAGACAGACAGACAGATAGACAAACAGCATCCCTCTTCTTAAAAATTGTAACCTTATGGGTAAAAAATTTATAGAGGCGTATTCCTCTTTAAACTACAGCAAAGATTTTCAGCTGAGAAAGTTCTGGACGAGCAGAACGTATTTGGCGTAATGATGAGCCCAAATGGCTTGGATCTGATCTTAAATTTGTTTACATATATGAAAAAATGTATGGAAACTAATACATTACTCTGACGTTATATTACCCTATATTCTTCCCCAATTTCTCTTTCCCACAGGAGCCCCCTCTCAGTCGCCAATGTATATTTTTTTAACTTAGAGCTACAAATGTTATTTTCTTGCCATTAAGAGTACATGTCAATCTGAGTAGCAAACACATACGTGTTACAATTAAACCATCCCTGGCCGTCCTTGAATGTAATAAATATGACAAAAGCATAATACAAACTTGAAACACATCAATTTTTTTTATGTTCTGTTCCTTTGAAAGTCATATGACAGGTCTTAAAGTTAAGAAAATCAATGGAAAGTTTGTCAATTTCCTGTATCATAACTCTACATTTTCGCTGGTATATATAGAACTTTGATTTCAGTATTGTGTGGCATGCGGAACCCGCTCAAGCATATCGCTATACTCTTGCGTGCAATAGGAGGTCATATCAACTGGGATCTTTATAGACTGCAGCAGGGAACGTTCACTTGACTGCAAGGCGGGAATATAGATAGATAGATAGATAAATAGATAGATAGATAGATAGATAGATAGATAGATAGATAGATAGATAGATAGATAGATAGATAGATCATGGAGCAAGTATCATAGTTTTATTGCTCCATAGATAGATAGATAGATAGATAGATAGATAGATAGATAGATAGATAGATAGATAGATAGATAGAGATAGACAGACAGACAGACAGACAGATAGGCAGGCAGGCAGGCACGTGGTATATCTAAATAAAAACTTCAAAGAAATCTTCGAAAAAAATCTGACATGTGACAAATGTAATGAAAATGATGTAAATGCGGTGAAACAAACTTTATTTTCTCCCTTTATGCGCACACACGCTACCTGGCTTATCACTCTGCTTGTCAGATCTGTACAAACGTACTCATAACTGCAATCTTCTTGACATACCTATCATTTCATTTTATATAAATGTATTTTAACATTTTTGATAAATTGATTTTTAAGAGAAATCTTAACCAGTACAGGGAATTCTGAGCAGACTTTTGTAAAGAATTAAAGAATGCACAAATAAATATAATGTTGCAACGGCCATATCTACATTACATTCTTGTGTCAAATTTATCAGCAGAGTTTTATGTATATTGACAATGTATATTTGTTAAGACACTTGGTAAACTCTGCAATGAACAGTGCAGACTATCAAACATCTGACCACTGCAATCAAAACAGCCCTGATATTTCACTTGAGCATTTGCTTTTTGCCAAGGGTTACTTTTTCAACTTCACTATTTATCTGGTTTCTTTAAGCATCTTTTGTTTTGGTGCTACTTGATTTATTTTTAGGTTTTACCTCAAACAGGGTTCTAAACTTGTTTGAAGTTTCGGCAATGCATCTTCTCATGAATAATAACGATAACAATAGCAATAACAACAACACTATCATTTCTGGTTGCGTTGGAGCATAAGCCTACACGAATAACAACAACAACAACACACACAAAACAGTCAAATGGGATGCAAACAAAGGGCTTTAACATTTCGGATCAGCCGTGATGGCACAGGATCCACTGACTGCTTACAAATTGCAGCATTTTGCAGGGAAGAAATGTAACTCCACATCCCTACGACAACTTAAATGATACCAACAGATATACCCATCAAGGGGATTAATCAGAATACATGTATGTCACAGAACATAAGACTAGTGTGACCACCTTACTTCATATATAAATCAAGGAATGGGCATCATATGATAATACCAGCGTTTCCGTTCACCCCGAAATGGGAGTATATTACCCTTTAGAAACCTGAAATAACCTCTGAGAAAATTCTTAGGGGCCACAAGTCTTGCTTATTTACATGTAAAATTGGTAAAAACCTAGTCTTCTCTCCTAAATTTCACTTCTTATAACCCCTGAAAAAGTCCTTACGGAAACAATGAATACCGGCACAAAATTAGTCCCATTAGGTTTAAAATAGATGTTTTCCTTCTTATGAACCCCTGAAAAAACTCCTAACGGATACACCGAATACCCCCACAAAATTAGTCGCATTAGGTTTAAAATAAATGTAGTGTAGCACGAAGTTTGTGAACATATTGCAGTGAATCAGCACGCCCGCTGGTATTAAAAAAGTAGGAACATAGCTGACGATTAATATCCCCTCCTACTATGACACTAATTTCAAGATTGCCAATACGCATTCTTCGTTCCGTATTCTGAAGGGCGATTCGAGTTATATGATTAGGACGAGAAAGGAGAGTTGGAGGCGAAATTTCGCGTTTGTGTCGGGCACCCTTAATCGTAAGGAAGGTTTCGCGATAAATTGGTTCCCAAGTGGACAGACTGCCCGCGGTCATGTGGAGCCGACCAGTATTTGCAGTTGCATCTCTAAAACTGAGTGTGATTCATGAAGTGTTGTGTGTTCGACCGTCTTTGCCGCGATGATCTGATGCCTGCGATGGCAATGCCAATGGACGCGCCACGAGCCGGCAAGTGCAAATTATGAAGTCAAAGAGCAAGAAGTCCGAGATCATATACAGGTGGGCAGAGCGTGAACACACAGTACCGAGGACTGGGACCGTGTGTATGACGTGCTTCACTCCTGTGTTCGTGTGGAGCTGTCTGGAAAAAACAAAAATTTTTGAAAACTTATTTGAGGTTTATTTTGGTGAAATTAATCACTGGAGCACATTTAGGAAACGAGGGTCGATTTTGTTTGTGTTATGGAATAATGACGCGCGTGATTGAAGATGACATCGTGGGCGTGGCACACGCCAGTGCGCCTCGCCCATGCCAGCTACAATCACCCGCGTCATTATGCCATAACACACACAAGAGCGACCCTCATTGCTTATATTAACATTTCCTTCTTAATTTTTCTGCTCAGTTACACGAAATTTAGAAACTTAGTACATAGAATTAAGAGAAACGATCAAAAACTGATTTGCCAGGCATGTTCAACTGTTCAGTTCCTGAAACCCAGGTAGGCATGGCTTATTGGAATGTGGGCGTGACACAAGTGTTATGGTTCCATAACACACAAGGCTATTGTGTTATGGTCTCATAACACACCAGGCTCTCTCCTATACTTGCAATGTTAAAAGTTAGATTGAATGTAAATATGTATACTTGGAAACAGTTGTAATAAAAGCTGAATTCAGGTAAGGAATCCGTATCCTGTTAATCTTTCAGCTTTCTTTTGCACTACAGAAGGGTTGATTTTGATTTGATTTGGCAAAATCAACATACAGCAAAATAATAAAATACATATATAAAATGTTAATACAGAAAGCATAAAACAGACAATTGTACAATAATAAAACACCATATTAACTAAAATATAAAGTAGAAACAAAAGATGACACATAAAACTTGTGAGGTTGATTTTGCCAGGATAGCCAAAAAAGCTGATAAATCAATATAGTTCCATTGGGGCCCATAATAAATATGTACGAATGTGACGATGAGGTATATATATAGACATATGTATGAATATGTGTAAATAAATGAATATAAAAAATAAAATGGCGGATACTCTGCGTGACAGTCAAGTCAGTGAGAGACAAATGGAAATTTCTTTTTGTTTGAGTTTGGTACCCATTTAATTGAGCTTAAATGAATTGACTCGCCTCTTTTTTTTTTTTTTTTTTTTTTTTTTTTTTTTTTTGCCTGTTTAGTTAAAAAGCTCTTAACAGCATATTTGAACTGGGGCAGACTATTGCACTGTTTTAAATTTGCCGGTATGGCATTCCATTGCTTAATCGCTTTGTAGTAGAATTTTTGGCTTGTTTGGTTGTGGCTGTGGCGTAATAAAGATGGAAAATCTGTTTCTGGTATTGTGGTTGTGTTGGCTTTCTAACTTGGTGAAATATTGTTCCAGGTATTTCGGTGAGGTTCCGTTCATGTTTTATGTACATAAGACAGTCTTAGTTGAGCCACTCTATCGTTGAAGCTAAGCATACAGACATTATACTCACTCTTCCTACCCTATGTGAGATCCGTTATTTTTGTCTAGTATCAGTTTTGTTTTGCATAATTTGTAGTTATGTCTTTTATGTGAAGATGTTCCTATATATGACCTTGCTTGGGATGGCAGAAAGGGGACTTTGACATATTTTTTCAAAGTCACATGGGCATGTCATCTAAAATTGACAGGATGCAACAACCCTGCAAAGATTTGACTTAGGAGGTTGAAATTTTGCATGTTTATGTACCAGAATACCAACTAAGTAGGGGTTGTAGATGGGTGACCTTGACCTATTTTCGAGGTATCATGGCAACTTTTAAAAGTCTTTGCAGATGCAGTCGAGAAAGATTTGACTTAAAGAGGTTGACATTTTGATTATGTTTCTATGTAAGACTTTTATAGGACCTTGCTAGTGACTGCAGATGTATGACCTTGACATATTTTCAAGGTCATGTGGGCATTTCCTCAAAAATCAACGTGGATGTGATAACTCAAGAAAGATTTGACTTGGGAAGTTGAAATTTATATAGGACCTTGCTTAGGATTTGCAGATGGGTGACTTTGACCTATTTTTCAAGGTCACATGTGCATGTCACGTTAAATCAATAACACAAGAAAGATTTGACTTGGGAAGTTGAAATTTTTTGTGAAGATGTTTCTATATAGGACTTTGCTTGGGATTATAAATCTGTGACCTTGACATTTTTCAAGGTAACTTAGCCACTTTTTCAAAACCATTGCAGACACACTAGTGGAGGATTTGACTTACAGAGATTGAAATTTTGTGTGATTATGTTTCTATGAAAGACTTCTAAGACCTTGCTTGTGACTGCAGATGTTTGACCTTGGCCTAATTTTTAGATTTTGAAATGTCAATAAAGAATGTAGCTTCACTATATCTGTAGATCATTGGAATCGTTATGCCTATTATTAAAAATTAGGGTGACAAGAGTAAGGGTGCACGGGGAGACATTTGATTTTCTGTAGGAAAATCAGTCTGGTCTAGTCTCTATTTCTGGAAATTCCAGAATACCAAGAAGTACAAGCAGTAGAGGAAGTGAGGGATTAGGCTGTAGTTCAACCATGGATATATTTATATTAGGCCTATAAACAAGGATCCATCCCGACTGGTCAACCAGTAATGGCAGTGTGTACATACATGACATTGTGTACCTTACAAATGTAGCTCTGGACTTTTATTTCTGTCGGGCCAGGGGAATGAGGTCCGCAACAAGAAGACATTCAATTAATGTAAATATTGACAAATTCATTTATGCACGACACAGTATACTGATTATTAAATGTCAAGCTCTGTAGGCTCAGAAATCTTCTTAGTTTTTTATTCCAATGGCAAGGCAAGTAAATACTTTGGAATTTGAGACAGAAAATGATGAATAAAAGAAAGCACATTTCCACTGGATCCGTCTTCATCTGACCAGAAAACCATATCAAAAGCTGAGCTTGAAATGTATGGGGGTCTGCAAGTCTGAGCCCCATAGAAATTTGCAGGACTAGTAAAACTGCGGGCACCTGTACAATTTAGGCACATCCTGCAATGGATTGATTGATTCATTGATTTTGAAACATGTATTTCAGTAGTATTCAAGGGATTTAGGTCACATTGTCGAACCTTACATGGTCTAATACAGTTTCGTCGATAATTTCATGAAGATGAAAAGTACCATGGGCGAGTGTAATTTTGGTTGAAGGAATATATGGTCAAATATGTCAATTTAATCAAAAGAAAATTTAACCGAAAATTTAGTCGAAAATTTGTCGAAAGCTTTTTAGTGTCATTCACGCTGCAGACCTACTGATGCGACATCAGTGCATGACTGGTTTGTGGCAATTTTGGTAGCGCTAAAACGTGAATTCAGATATGGCATGTGGGAATCAAGGACCACGTGTCATAATTGATTAAAAACTACAAGCACAGGTTTACTGCATAATAATTCCTTATTGAAGAATTTTATCACAACTATGAACATCAAATGTACATAGCGGTTGCTATGATATCAAAAATATTCACGAATGAATAGTACCATTCCATATGTGCGTCTATCTGGGTAAATATGCATATTAATATGGCTTACTGAATCCTCAGTCTTCGAAGTAGATGTATGTATATATATATATATATATATATATATATATATATATATATATATATATATATATATATATATATATATATATATATATATATATATATATATACATACATATATATATATCTTTATTGTACTAAAGAAATATGTCTCTCAAAACAATTATTCCACAAATATGGCAGATCCATCCAAAGTCAAAAATATTCTTTTAAGAAAATAAATCTGTCAAAAATAATTATCATTTTACAAATATAACGAATCAATCCAAAGTCAAATATAATGAATCAATCTAAAGTCTAGCTCTGAAGTAGAGGTTTACATCATAATAATTTTATGAACAAAATTATTCCACATTTCAAGTAAATGTCTATCCCAAGAACATCTTCAGAATGTATAATTGTAAATTCCAATTCAAAATTTAACTTTGGCGGCAAGTGCACGCAATATCCTCTAGGCTCCGATTATCCCTATCCTTGACAATTGCCAATATATGTATCTGCTTGTTTGACTGTTGTGCCTTTTTTGAGGACTTTGTTGGCTCATGTCCCGCAATTAGTTGTGACAACCATACTTCAACTGTTGAATGTTCCTCCTAAAACTATATGTGACATTATTAATTGCCTGAAAAAATGTGTTTAACCAAATGAACATGTAACATCCTAATAATTATTAAATTTACATTTAATTTCCACTGTAATATGCAATATTAAATCTTGTTTAACTTTGAGATTCCCCACCCTGCATATTAAAAACATTTTAATTTACACTGAAGCATATGTATTTATCAAACATAAACATGATATCACAATATAATTATTATTTTCCCTCTATAACTGTGATTTGTGTTTCAAAGTTTGTATGTACCTTGAGTTTTTATCAAAAAACTCATATATGTTTAAATGGGCTTTATTTATAATGTGGGAAAGTCGCCTATGCCACCCCTCTAGATGGTTATCGGTTCTTGGTTCCCCATTCAACACCCTTTGATACACACTCCAGGACCTTGGATGATGTTGAGGCACAGCAGTTTCTCGGTGAATGATCAGCCTCTCATTAACCTCTTCAGCATTATAAATGGATCCCCCAACTTATGTACATTTGAAGAAGTCAAGGAAAACCTCAGCCCCTTTCAGCATGTTTCCCCTTAAAGCTTCAAAGCTCTCTGGGATCACATCTGGGGGCAGGAATGCCAGGCTGGTCACCATTCTGATACATGTGGCAAATTTGGGATCATTAACTTAACACACCTGAAAACCTAGTGACTGGAGCTTCCCCCAATGCGCTGGGGCAAAGTGAAAAAAACAGAGGCTCATCCCATCCATTGGCAGTATGTCAGATGCAGCTTCGATTGCCGCGCCTTCTCCAAATCATGCAAATTTTGTAACTTTAAGCTCAAACCCACGTGATTGGGTTACATGTTGAATTGTTTCAAACATTAAAGTGTACAAAACTTTTGACTTTTGAGACAAATCAGGAGAGGAAGTACCTCTCCCATGACTTTTGCATGAAGTGTATAAAGCTGACAGAATAAACATAGAGCCACGTTAAAGGTTCTATTGCCATACCACTTGTCAGCATCTGCCAGATAGCATAAGTTTCCAGAAGTGCCAAACAAAATCAAGCTACCATTTTCACTTGAAACATCAGCCTATGTAAATGGGGAACCAGTTAGGGTTAAACTTTTGGGTCTCACTTAGTGACCGTTCTTCTAGAGAATTAGGAAGAGCAGGTAGGTTTCATCTTCTCATAATATATCAGCATCAATTGGATGCAAAATTACAACCATTCCATGTACAATAACAGGAAACTCAATATGTTTAGAATATTTGGGATAAATTAAACCAGAAACATAAATTGAAGAATGTAGGAGCTAAACAGAATTTCCATATTATGCTCATTGTCATAATTTTAGTCATGTCTAGTTGCTCTTCAGCTGAAAATAATCACACCAGAAATATACTCACATTTTATTGGTTTTCAATAAAAACAAAATCTCCCTGTTCTGGAGCATGAATATGGCTGGATTCCTTAGTTACTGCGCCATCAACGGTGACAATTCTGCCTCTACAGTCACCATTTATGCATTGCCAGTAGCAAGATAACTCCTTTTTTTCTGTCCAGGGTATAACATAATCCCTTATATGCCATCTTAGGCTTTCCCTTTGTGGATGAATAATGCTGGATCATCTCCCATCGAGGCACACCGCCTTCCACCATGTTGGGAAAAGTGGTCATCTCTTCCAACAGTCATAAATTCACATGATTACACAAAAAAGATATTGTTTTACAGGTCAGCCAGTGCTGACATTTGCAAGTGTTCAGAAAGTGTTCATCACATGAAAATATCCATCAGTGACAGGTACAGGCCAGTGACTAAATCTACAAAGATCAATTCCACTCTGTGTAAAAGAATGGAAATCAAACTCTATGCTGGTCTCATCTCACAAATCTACAACTATATATACATGGGTCCATCATCCAATAAAGTCATGTCCTTACATTTGTACACTCGCATTGTACAAAAAGGTTCACCACTACTAAGCAAAGTCATATCTATGGTTATGCACACTCCATATGTACAAACGGTCCACCACCACCATCAGCAAAGCAATACCCATAGGTCTGTACACTCTATTTATAGGGATCTACCACCACAATCAACAACATTATGTCTATATTTTTGCACACTTGTTATTTACAGAAACAACACAACCCGCCACCACAATAACAAAGTCACATCCATAGATATTTACTGGACAAATGTTCACACTCCCAGAGTCTTATGGCTCTGCCAGGAAATCCTTCACTGCTTTGCATGTAGGGCAGCTGGCCAGGTTCATGGTGTGCCCGAGGTGAATTTGCCTGAAGGCAGAGTCCCAAGTGGGGGCCGCACTGGGCCCAGCAACAAGCCAACAGTATGCTGGTTTGGTAGCCTTGTGTATCGACTGCTTCAGGTCCCTCGTCTGGTCCACAGCCACCTGTATCATCTTTTCTTTTGTTTGCTACAGGAGAATGGACTCCTTGTTCTGCATAAGAATAAGGCTCTTTAACAAGGACAGCTCAACGTTGTCTTCTCCATGCAAGGTCTCTTGCCTACACAATCCATGCCTTGCTCCCGCAGTCGCATGGGGGGATGCCCTTGGCCTGGGAGTAAGCACTACAGGAGTGGCTCTGGTTCTCGGCCCATGGGCAGCTGTGGTGGTGATGGCTCCCTGTCTTCCTCCTGGGGAAGTGGTAGTGCAGATGGCTCCCCCTCCTGACCCCGGGATATAGGCTCCTGGGATGGCTCCGGCCCCTGGTGCTGGGACAGGCACCTGGTGCTGGGGCAGAGGTGGTGGGTAGGGCCCCCCTCTTGGTCCTGACCCTGGGCAAGACATATTCCCAGGAGGTCGTTAACACAGTCTAGCTCCAAATTGTACAGTGGTGGCTTTTTGCTGTCTTCAGACTTGGCCCCTTGGCCCAGTGGTAGAGGCTCTGCCATAGACTTCCATACCATCTGGTCCTGGGTCGTCTGTGTCTGTGGTGCAGGGAAAGAAGGCTGCATCTTCTGGCCCTCGGGTGAGCATATGTGCAAAAGTTCTTGCAGGCAGTCTACTTCCTCCTCTACCAGGGCTGTCACTACGCGATCCTCAGACCCAGCTCTATGGCCTGTGATTAAGGTTTGGGATACGCCAACTGCAGTAGCAGCTGGCTTTGGATGTGCAAACTGCTCTGGTGGCACATACACAGGTTTATCCTGCAGTAGTGCGCCTGGACTGGAGACATCTTCATACAGGACCTCAGATATGAGACCCTATGGTGATCTGGTTTTGGAGCCACTGCTATGGGCTGGCTCAGAGGTCTCTGGGCTGGGAACGTCCTCGAACCCTTCCATCAGAAGCTTGGTTGGTGCTGGATGTAGCATGCCACCCTCCATACACTTGGCCAGATGTGCTGGTGTATCACAGTGCCTGGTCAGCCTGGACTTGGAGGCAAATGCTTTGCCACAGGGCTCACAGCCATAAATACTACCCCCGTGACACTCTGCCTGGTGCCATGTCAGGCTCCTCTTGCTGGCCAACTTCTTGTTACACTTCCTACATTCCATCTTCTGGTCTCAACGTTCTCACTATAGGACTCTTTGACAATTGGTGCTCACTTTTCAGCTACTAACAAACTGATCTGTGGGAGCATTGTACCCACCCCATCACATGACCAGTGGTCTCTCCAGGGATGCAACCAGCCACCTTTTTGAACAGCTTTGGTGCCATCTCACAAGCCCCACGTTTGTTGGTGTGGGAAAGTAAACACAGCTGACAGATAAGGCAGTGTCTTGTGGACCCACATGACCCACCAATACATTCCAAAAGTACTCAAGTCCTCTGTACTGGTCAGGGTCTGATTTTCCAGGTGTCATTACAATCACAACTAAAATTGGCCATGGCACCAGGCAGACAACCCCCTGACTGGCCAGTCCTTTGATGCACCTGGAGTGGCCAGTATGCTGCAGGACACCTGGTGGGAGGCTGGTACACTCCAGATAGCTTTTGCCTGTTCACATGTGGTCATCTGTGCTTTCAACCAAATAGGGACCTGAGTCCTGCGTTATTTTTTTCATTGTCAGGCAGGAATAGCAATAACTTTCCACCTCAAGTTCTGGTCTTAAATTAACTTGTATATAAGGAAAACTCAATGGAAATGTTCAGATGCCTGGTCTAACAGCCATAAAACGGTGGTTTTTTTTCCTTCAGGTGACCACTGTAACGCCTATAGGGAGTAGAACTCCACTGTTTACTTTTCCTTTTCCTCTTGACAGGTGATATTTATCTGTATTGCATTCCACATCACCCTTCTGTTGAAGACATGAAGTTAATTGTTAGCCTCTTGTTTTTATTGGGCAAGTTTCAGATTTATTTTCTGAGGCAGGACCCTCTTTCCTTTCCACCAATGAGTCAAGCAGTTGACTTGTCTTATTCTTGGTGTCAGCACACAGATTAGAGGTAGGCAGTTCTTGCAGTGACAGAGATTTCTCTTCATCTGTTTCATCATTGCTTGCTCTTTGATCTGTAGGTGTGCTGGCGACAGGCACATTCTTGGATGGAGGAGCCTCAATCTGTGTCATAACACCATGGACAGGTTGACTGTTGACATCTAGCTGTTGGGGATCAGGTTGTACAGCTACATCCACGGTTTTATGAGCCTGACTTTTGACTTTCTTCTCAAACCCAGTTTCCCAGGCAGGCCAGTCTTGGCTCACATATGGCTTCAGACGATCATGATGCAAAATCTTGGGCTTTGCCTTAAGATGACTCTGGACTTTGTACAGAAGTGCACTATGCTTCTGCAGTATAATGCAGGGTCCTTTCCATATTTCAGAGTTCAACTTAGGACTTTGGCCCACTGTTCTAGTTGTGTCTAAGTAGTACACCAAGTCACCTACATCATAAGAATTAAACATCATTCTGCTATCATAATCTCTCTTTTGTCTTTCCCCATACTTTCTCAAGTGTTCTCTCACATGGGTATATACAGCGGCTAGCCTGTCCTTTAAGGCAGCAATATATTTAGTTGGTTTAATGGGACTGTCCTCGTCTGAACTGTCTGTTGTACAGCCCAACATAATCTCTATGGGCATGTGTACTTCTCTCCCAAACATGAGATAGTTTGGAGAGTAAGAGGTGGCATCATGAACATAGTTCCAATAAGCTGCTGTAAGCAAGGGCAGGTGCACATCCCACTGTCTCTATTCTTTGTCCACATAAGCAGATATCATCTGTGCTAATGTGTGATTGTACCTTTCAATCATACCATTTGATTTGGGTCCATAGGGAGAAGTGTGTTTCTTGTGTATATATCACACAGTTTGCAAAGTTCTTGGAAAAGTTGACCCTCAGTGGCTCTGGCCTGATCTGAATTTAGGTCCAGGGGACAGCCAAATACAGAGAAGTGTTCATACACAAGGACATTTGCCAGTGTGCTGGCTGTCTGATTGGGTACAGCATATATATATAATAGGCTGTTATGAACCTGTTGAAGTAGTCACCAACCACTAAAACATAGCAATTCTGTCTCAGTGAGTGGGAAAGGACCAGGCACACCTACGCCACCCTGTCCATGGGGGCACCCACCCTGTAGTCATTTAGCTCTTGCCAGCTTAACAGGCCTTTTCCTTGCCCCACATTTGATACAGTTCAGCACCCAGTGTCGCACTGTTTCACCCATACTGTACCAATAAAAGCTATGATTCATGGCACTTAATGTTTTTCAGATACCTAAATGGCAAGCAGTAACTGAATTATGCATGGCCTGCAGTACAGTGCTATGCAGGGAATTGGGAACAATCAGTCTTAATTTAGATTTCTCAGCACCCAAGAGAATCCATGTTTTATATAGAACCCCTTGTCTCATCACCAGTTGTTGCCTCATAAGCCACATATTTCTGACAGCAGGGGACTCAGCAGCAATCTTGTCTCTGCTAGGCCACCCTGCCTGTGTCTTCAGCCATCTGATCACCTTGTCCAGGCCACAGTCCTTCCTTTGTAGCCCGGCTAACTCCCCTGGGGAGTACTGGCCCACCCAGACACCAGGTATATCACCAGACACTGCACATTTCTCTGTGGCTATCTGTGCTGACCCATTACCATGGGAACCGTCTGTGGGCTCCAGCAATGGAATGGGGTCATTTCCCTCTGGTATATCACCTTGTCTTCCTGTCTTGCTACTAGCTTCAAGACTCTTAGACCCTGGCACTTTCTCTTTGTGTATTCGACTGGTAGGGTACTGTATGGCATGAGGCTTGAACTGATGAGCTACCACACAGTGTGTACAGCTTGTCAAACAACACAAACTATGACAAACAGCTCTGGCAGCCTGATTAATTACACATCTCAGACAGCCCAGGAGAAATGTGATATACACAACTTGGCAAACAGGCTACAGCAGAAATTTCTTCCCTGTCTGGTCAAGGTTTCTCCATCACTGGTTCCTTTTCTCTCTGGCTGTGTTTCACAGGCCCGTTGCTGTACTGGCCTTGCCTTCAAGGGTGCAACATCATGCAACTCAAGGAAATCTGACCACATTTGGAGGTTTCTTTGACAATGATCACATCCATCACATGGCAAATCTTGAAGCACAGTGTCCCCGTCGTAGCAGTCACATTCCTCAGGATCACATGTGACACGACTCACACCATCACAATTCTGGTGGTGTGATGCGGCTTTGAAATCATAATGTGAAATCAGCTCAAGCCAATGAGCCATCTGGTCTTGTGGCTCTTTGAAGGACATGACCCATCTCAGTGCACTATGATCTGTGCAGAAAATGAAGCTTCTACCCAATAAATAATGACAAAATGTCTGTAGAAACACTACAATCGCTAGCAGCTCTCTCCTGGTGACACAGTATGGTCGCTGAACTTTTGTGAGTGACTTGCTGGCATATGCTACAGGTCGTTCCACCTCTTGTTGTGGTTCCTCATACCATGTAACCTGGCTAATGCATGCTCCAATGGCCCTGGCACTAGCATCAGTGTCCAGTATCCAGAAGCCTTTATCATGTGGATATGCCATGACTGCTTCACTGGTCAGGGCAGCCTACAGGGTCTCAAATGATTGCTTACAATCACCAGTCCACTCGAATGCCTGTCCGGCCTCTAACAAGCTATTCATTGGACTTGCAATTTCAGAGAACCCTTTTATGAAACGCCTGTAATAACCACACAGTCCAAGAGATGTTCTCACATCAGTTGTGTTTCTTGGGGCAGGCCAACTGACTACAGCCTCAACTTTGCCTGGATCTGGTTTGATCCCCTCTGGTGTCACAACATGGCCCAGGAATGTTACCTCTTTCTGAAACAGGTAACATTTTGCTGGCTTCAATTTCAGCCCTGTCTGTTGTAGCCAGGTGAATACCTGGTCTAATGTGTCAATCATTTGCTCTGAACTGGTTGCTATGGTAACCAAATAATCAAGATACAAAACTAGGCATTTCCATTGCAGCCCTCTCATCACCAATTCCATACACCTGGAAAATGTGGATGGGGAGTTTGAGAGGCCCATAGGCATAACATTTTATTCCCATAAACCACTTCTGGTTACAAATGCAGTCTTTGGTTTGTCCTCCTCTGCTACATACACTTGGTAATAAGATTGACTCATATCACAAACACTGAAAAAAATTATGTCCACTGAGGCAATCTAAACAGTCCTGTATGCGTGGTAAGGGAAAGGCATCTTTCTTAGTGACTTTGTTCAGGCGACGATAATCTATGCAGGCTCGCACAGACCCATCTTTCTTCCTACAGTACACTAAGGGTGAAGCCCAGGGACAGGTGGATTCCATGATGATACCTGCATTCAATTGAGACTGGATCATTTTTTCTTCCTCCCCCTCAAAAGCTTTGGATGGTCGCCTTGGCCTCTGTTTGGTAGGTTTACCATCTCCAGTGTCAATAGAATGAGTGACTACAGTGGTGCGTCCTAAGTCATCTGGAGACTTAGAGAAGACAGACTCATGTTTGTCGGACAGGAGTGCTAACTTTTCACACTAAACTGTGTTGAGCTCAGATAAACTCCTATAATATCGGTCTTTCAGGTCTGGGCACCACTTTGCCAATAAGCTTGGCACATCTACCTGGCTTGGAGGGGTGTTTTTCACCTGACACACTGTAATAGACTGGCATGGCATGATCAGCTCCTGTACATGGTCTACAGCTGTAAGGCACCGTATCAAAATGATCATTCGTCTCACACGCAAATGGCATCTGGTACGAATTGACAATGCATTCCTTGTTCGAACATGTACGTTTATTTTCTTCGTGAGCCAGATTCACGTTTGCCGGTTGTCTAGACTACAGTCTGATCACATGTGCAAGTTGCTCTGCGTCTAGAGCCAGTTTATCAGTTTTTTGTCATGCTGCTTGTCTCCAGGAACCACAGGCCCATGGAGTGTGAAAATTGTCCCGAGCCAGTTTCACATCTGCCTGCGCCTGCTGTGTGATCATGTCTGAGCTGATGCTACTGCATGTAGCGCATGGCAGTCCCCACTTTTCTGAAGCCGAATATTCATCCAGACCACTTCCTGTCTGCAATTGATTACTGTCAAACCCACCCCTACACTATGTACTGTTGTAATTGTGCACATAATAGCACACAGCACTGGCAAATATTACCTACAATGGTATCACCATACACATATAGATGTCATTTGCTTCGCAATTTTATTTTCTTGTGTTTCATAAGTCCGCACAAGTACAGTCAATGTTTTCATGTCTGTTGTGTGTGTCATTTTTGTTTGTTTGTTTGTTTTGTAATATACTGTATTTCTTAAATGAAGATTTCAAAATAGTGCAAGGCTAATGCAGGTTTTCTCATGTGTAGACTTATAAAAGAGTTTGTCTTTTCGAGTTCATACAAGTTTTTTCATGTTCCAGTGTGGTACGTTGATGCCACGCCAACCAGAAGCCTTTTGATTTATCCATATTAAACTGCTCCAGGGCCTTGCTGTACCTCTGTCTTTTTTATATTTATGGTAAATTCTAGTTTTAAAGTTTAAGTTCTAAATGTATATGTTTATTTTGGTTGGTCCTGTAGCCAAATTCACTGTTTGGGTTTTGTGTAAAGCTGGCCTGGTCAACACCGCAGTCAACGCCTCCATTTTGTTGGCCGGGCCCACAAACACCATGCACCATTGTAATATCTTACATTAAACGATGTGCGCAAAAGTGCTTTGAAGTGGCAACCATGTCCCAGATATATTACTTGTGTCTGACCATAGAGTACAGTATGGTCTGACGGATGTCTTTTGGTGTCTGATATTAAACTGGATATGTAAAGCATGCTAAAAAGCATATAAAAAATTTGTATCCGTGCGTCCGTTCCCATTCTTTGGGGTGCAGGACTTAGCCAGAGAGGAAAGAAAAATTTGGTAAAGATGCTGAACTTTTGTGGCCTGTCTGGTCACTAACATTGATAATCAACTGTCACCTTCATGACCAGTGGGAGTCCTTGCGAGGCAGCATGAAGACCACTCAATGTTTTTACTCTCATTTGCCGCCATTTTGTTGATCAAGTCCACACTGAACGATGTGCAGCACAAGTCCTTTGAAGTTGCAAAAGAAATGTACTAGAAATAAGATGCATTCCTTGCCGCAGTATGGACACATCGCACCTAAAGCACGCCATGGGAATCCGGTGTGTCAGTCCAAAACTGAGAAACTGAAATAGTTACTAGTAACTTGAATACCTATCATATTAACTTTTTTTTTCAACTGAATCTATCAGTGGTCAAAATCTAAAGCCTTGGTATGTCCGTTTCTATCAGTTCAATTTTCTGTACAGTTTACTGAAATAAAAATTCTAAAACAGAAAAAGGGAAAAGGCAAAACTACACCTTAGTTGAATTAAAAGAATATTTTATGTACAATTTTTGAGAGGAAATGAAGTAAAGAGATATAAAAGATAAACATTGATGAATTCCAAAATATATGAAATGAAGAAGATATTTGGTATGTCGTTTTTTCTTTGAGAACACAATAATTCATTATTCATGACACTATGTGAGACACCTGGTGGTTAAATTCAGTACTGATAGGCAAAGGAATACACCTGCACCAGGCATAGTGCATCACATTGGTGAGATATGGGGGGTGCGGGGTGCGAGGGGAGCTGAACTGCAAAAGGGTAGGTAGGCGCCCTGGAAGGCTTGAACTATATTCTTTATGTAATTTTTTTTTTTTTTTGCCAAATATGGGGGACCAAAATTCTATATTTGGAAAAAAAAATGGGGGCTCAAAGTGCCACATTTCCATTTTTTTAAATTCGTGCTTTTCACATGCACAAACGGCCCCCAAAAAAGTAAAACTTGTCATTTGTATAGTTTTGCAAGGAAAAAATCACTATTTTTTTAAACAGGAGGTCAAAATTCTACGAGGTGGAAAATTGGAGGTCATTTCCGCGGCACCCAAACGTACCTCCACCATTAAAGCACCCTCACCCCCAGGTTATTTGGTTGTGCAAAATGACACTTATGATACTTTCATCTAAATTCTGAAGTACCTAGACAGAACATTATCTTATTTCTTCCTAACTAATTATGTTATACCAACATTTTCCAGTCGTTCTTTTTCGTGTTGCAATTATGACGCGGAGCAAATAATTACATTTTAATGGCCTCTACTTTTATAAGTGGAAATCCACATGAAAATTACTGTTACCAGAAAAATACTGATCTATATCGGGAAAAGTCTGATCGCGACTATATCTTATATATTCGTATCTACATTTTTTAACGCCAAAGAGTTTCTTACATTCACGTGAATTTCTATCCAATCTTAAGTGCAAAAACCTCAGCCAAATTGTTTGCACACGTAACACTTCGCCATCCTTTTCCAAGTTGATAACAGCATCAGAAAATTACTGCAGCAGTGTTGTCTGTAGCTTGAATTAGAAAGGAGATTTGCATGCCCTTTTGTTTTGCTTCCTGTCTTTTACTATGGCTCCCTGCCCGTTTCTTCTGTATTTTTCCACATTATAGGCAGTAACTTTCTATTTGTCATAAAAAAAAAGAATATAATTAAAACTAATTGAGAAAACAATCTTTCAATTTACCCAAATATTGACCATGAGTTTAAGATACAAATTCAAAACCATTTCCATAAAAAACAACGAAAAGTGCCACTCTTTTTAAACTGCCTCCTTTGGGCGCCCTTTTTGAATGTCATTGCATGCTTAAACATGCCCTTTTAGATCAGAAGTGCCCTGCCCTCTTGAAAAGCTGGGGATAGCACTGTGAAGGCAATAAAATTTTTGATCTAAAATCAACACAAATCTTATCCCGACTAATACCAGCATATTTTTTTAAAACTCAGATCATGGAAATCCCTAATAGGAATGTTCTTTAACAAGCAAAAAAAAGCTTGGGGAAAATAGTGAGGGCACTAAAATACGGATCTAACTCTTGATAAATCTCATCCCGAGTTAGACGTGTATTTTTTCCCAAGTGCTTTGAAATGTTTCCGTTCTTTTTTCATTAAGAAAGATGCACAAATAACACATCACACATTTTTTCCCACACATATATATTGTGAATCAGCAGCCGATTTGATCCATCACATATAGCTTTTAAATGCATTAAAGTTTCTTAATTGCCCCCAAATGCATTACGGCACATAACGCCATGCACACACATCTGTTTTGTTGTGCTGGATGCTGGACCCAGTTATATATGTATATAGTGTTATTTTAATATGAAACCACTGTAGAATCTTATGACAAAATAAAATACATTTTACAGCGGGCATGATAGTATTGCCAATAACGCGAATCAAATCTTGGTTCAGATTTTAAAAAAAGACCTATTATTACATGTATGCATGTGCATTTACAAATTACACGGGTTTGCTTATCGTGTTGATTGCTAATCCAAGTATGTACATTGTCAGATCAAAGCTGACATAATCAGAGTCAATCCACTGATAACGAATAAACAGTAAAACAGGCCCCGACATGAAGATTAAGCATGCAACTAATGTGACAGAAAATGTTCCCACGCAGATCTGCTTTAGAGTCAAGTCTGTTGTAAAACACAAAATGAACTGGAAAATGATTCAACTTTAATCAAATATAAAGTAACATTTATATAATTAGATAGTCAAATTCGAATATATTCATATTATGTGGCATGTATGATGATTTGTTGAATGCGCATTTAGCGGTTCAATTTTCTAAAGTAAGCCCTTATACTTCGACCTTTGCTATTTACAGCATCCCTCAACACACTCGGAGGGGCATTTTGATAATCAGCGGGGTATTCTACGGCACAGCATGCTACCAATGCCTGCAACTTTCCACTGTCTAACGCGTTCGTGCGGACACTAGGCCTGTCGCAAGACTTTGTTCCCCCCACAGAAATATCCTTCTTTCATCTCTGCTTCAGAAAAAAAATATGTGGCATGGGACGTCGGGCTAACTCTGTCATAGTTTACTGCTGTTTCTAATTTGTTGGTATGTCAAAGCATCAATGTAAATTGGGGCTCCAATAGAACTAGTGCCCAGGTGCTTGCGGCCAAAGATGTCACTATTAGGCCCAATGCCAGTGTTTGTCGACATCTGTTTGAAAACATCACCAGGTTGAATGTGTGTGTCTGTGCCTGGAGCTGAACGGGGCCCATTGTTGATTTGTGCTGATGGATGTGGAGCGTGAAGAGCAGTTGGCCTATAGATGTGCTGGAATGATTCTGAGGTTGAATTTTGAGGGGTTGCTGTTGATCCAGACGTATGGACCGTAGTGTTTCTTAATGGAATTAGAGGCTGGCTTGCATTTTCATATGATGGTACATGAAGTGACTGTAATGAGCAGCTTAAGCAAGCTGACCTGTCATAGTTTGTGAGTGAAACGGTAGCTGGTAGCTGATAAGCATCCGGTGTATCTTCCCTGGCAGTCGCTGCAGATGAAACCAGTGCTGATGGTGTTGAAGCGGTGTTTGATGTGGTGCACTGTTGACTAGAATGCCTAATGCAGCTGATGATATGCGAGAAAGCACTGGGCTTATTGCTTAAGCCTTTCTCAGTGCTCTGTGGATGTGGTACTGTGGCGGCTAGTTGATCCTCACATGACTCGTCACTGATAGGGCTACGTGGAGGAAGTGAAAGGGGGCTTGGTGCATGGAAGTCGGGGGTTGATGATGGGAACAAGTTACACTTACATGTACATTCTTTCATGTGCTCATCAATTGCGTCAGTTTTATTTTTTTATTTGAATCACAGTTTCAGACATGTCAGAAGATTTATCAGATAATTGTTGACATTCATTCTTTAGACCAGTTACAATGTTCAGTATGCATGGCAACATCTTCAACTGCTCTAAGTCTAACATGCCCTGTAGGCCTATCGTGCTTACTACTATACTAGTCGAGAAGAGTCTTGCTGCAATGCAAAGTCCAACAATGTTGAATCAAGGCTCATATCATCCACTGATAGGCCTACACTTGCTGTTTGGTTGGCCTGTGCTGTACTCATGGTTGAAGGTGTAATTTGTAACCTTGCAGGTGTACTTGTTTTGTGCGTGATGCTATGTGTGGTGCGAGCGCCGTGTTGTCCTCCGTGTGCTGGCAATTGTGTCTTGGGAGTCGACGTCGCATGTCTTTCCAAATCTTCAGGAAATTTGATGGCTGTTTCTTGTTCAGTGGGGCCCATGCTTGGCTCTTGAAATGTGTTGGGTTCTGTTGAAGTTGGCTTCTTCGCGCTTTGAAGCATGTCATGAATTTCTGAACTTGTCAAATTCCTATCAATGTCGTTCAGTATTGTCCTGTCGTCTGCAATGAATGAATGAATGAATAAATGAATGAACGAATGAACGAATGAATGAATCTGGCAAAACAGAGCAGTCATAAAATAACGTTACATTCAAAGATTTCAGGGGATTCCCATTATAAATTTCATTATATCACTTTGAATTGCAGATCGTGTTATTAGGTCTGGGTACGAACTCAGACATTTTTTTCCAAGAACTTTCTTTCTTTCTTTCTTTCTTTCTTTCTTTCTTTCTTTCTTTCTTTCTTTCTTTCTTTCTTTCTTTCTTTCTTTCTTTCTTTCTTTCTTTCTTTCTTTCTTTCTTTCTTTCTTTCTTTCTTTCTTTCTTTCTTTCTTTCTTTCTTTCTTTCTTTCTTTCTTTCTTTCTTTCTTTCTTTCTTTCTTTCTTTCTTTCTTTCTTTCTTTCTTTCTTTCTTTCTTTCTTTCTTTCTTTCTTTCTTTCTTTCTTTCTTTCTTTCTTTCTTTCTTTCTTTCTTTCTTTCTTTCTTTCTTTCTTTCTTTCTTTCTTTCTTTCTTTCTTTCTTTCTTTCTTTCTTTCTTTCTTTCTTTCTAACGGGATGGCTCTCCTGCATTTGCACACGATACGATGGCTTCTTGGTGGATCTCTTCCAATGTCATACCGTTGCTGTATTGTGTCGCATTGTGACGTTTTTCATGAGCACCTGTGCAGTTTTGCGTCAAAATGTCTGTTACAACAGCGTGGTAGTTTGGGTATATCTCCACGTAGGATTTCCGTCCTGGTTTCTTGAATGTGTAGAATTTGGGCATGTCAGGGGGTGAAAGGTGGCAGTTGAATATGCACTGCTTGAAACGTGTCCCCATGGTCCTGATAGAGCCGTTGAGCCGATCGTCTGTTGTGCGGATCACCTGGTTCAACTTTTAGGGTACGAACATTGTATGTGTGTGTTGCATTCACTCGGTATTGCCTGGTTTTGGGGAGAATGCCTGTAGAATTTGGACATGTCCGGCTGTGAAAACGTGGCAATTGAGCACGCACTACGGGACATGGTGATGCGTCTTATCGTCAAGTTTTCGGTGGGTGAAAGAACCTGCGTTGTCCATTCTCCATGCAGCAAAACGAACCTTACTCTCCAAACGCAAGGGACACTGTGTTCAAAATGACCCAAGTAGTACAAGTAGATGGAGAAACAGACATTAAAAATGTAAATTCCTGCAAGGAATCTCTTGTGAAAGGGCAGCAAATGGAATACGTTGCATGAAAGACGAAAAACACTCTCAGTGTGTTGGCCATACGATATTTGCAGAGAAACGTATCCACAAAGAATGTTTCATTTCTTTTAATATGCAAGATAAATATGTTATAGATACACCAAAACACGTTTAGAATAAAGCGTAATTTGGATAAGTTTTCGGCCACACATGCAAGCCACGGATTGCAAAAATCGGGTTAACTTGTTAGCAGGATGGCAGGAGCAGTCTCAACACAGGAGGATAGATGGAAAGTTAGGCTGGGTAGGACCAACCACAGGCACAGCAAACGGGGGTAACAGTAATCTGTGCCTTCAGCGGCTACACCTGCTTAGAAAAAGTCTCATTTCGGCCTCATTCACTGACAATGACTTAGCACCTAACTTTTGTTTCACAAACGATGAGGTAAAAACCTCTACCAATTTAATTAAATTAAGGTGGTGTGGGTCGCCCATGGCAAATAGGTGAATGATGATCAAACCTGTACAGAAGGCTTCCTTTCTATTCCCCCCCCCCGGGGGGGGCTTCAATGCACTCCCTTATCTGTGACGACGTTAACATATTAAAAAACAACAATCACAACCATTCCAATAGTTTAATATTCAATACAAAATATGTCAATACACCTAAATGGATGATCACAACTAACTCATAGCAGTCGGCAAGTTAGAGTAGATATATGTCTAGGCATGGAGCTGCTACGAGGTAGCTCAATGGTCTAGCCTAGGCCTAGGGGTGAACTTTTTTGGAGTTCATTCATCTTTTTACCATGTAGTATTGCCTTCTCTGATATGCCTTCGTGTCGATGGCATTTTGTGCCCCTGCTTTCAGACTCAATGGCAGCCCCTTTGGTTCCTTCTGGTAGAGTTTTGGCCCATTGAACGCTGTTTCTTTAACTACATCAAAAAAAGGGCTCCACGTCCTCTGGTAAAACCCAACTGCCTGCCTACCGCTAGCCATACTTGTTCCAAGTGTTACTTAGCTGATGTCACAAGCTTTGCGGAATTTTTCAGAGTGAAAACGTAAAAAATTGAACAACCGCTACATTGTTGGACCTGATCTTTAAATGTCCAAAAAAGAACATTTATAAATCCAATGGTTCTAAGTCTTGGCACAAAGACTTAAAGTGCACAAACAGGAGCAGGCACCATTTGAACTGCTTTTAACAGATGTACTTTTTATCATTCAGTCGATAGACACAACAATCTCTTGATTGAAAAAAGTTAAATATGTACAGTAATATGAATACTTAATCCTGGTCTTAGATCCAATACTGTTTAAAGTGACGTGTGAAAGAACTAGACTTCTGAATCACCCAATTGTGTTTAACATTGTTTAAGGCATAATATATTATGGTACGTAAATAATCAGATCAGGTACATCACACTGGAATGTCCCTGAATCAGCCACATCATGTATGGAACAACACAGTCCATAATGCACAATGTAATTTTGAAAGTATCATGAATATATGATTTGCAATATATGCACCACACTAAAAACACAGAGGGTCACTTATCATTGAGTCAAAAATATCTGCCTAGTTTGGAAACTAGTCCCAGGTCAACTGTCAAAGGACAGACTCATCTGAGTTTAGGTAATAGATATGAAACACAGGGAAGTGCAGATACATCCATCACACATTCATGCCTAAGTATGAGCTATTGCATAATCCAATAATTATGCAAGGTCCAAGTATTATATACACCTACATTTTATGATACAATAATTGTACATCTCCTGCAATAAGCTGCATAGATAAATGATATGCATCATGTGCCTGTACATGAACCCATTGCAAGTCAACTGACAAACTTCATTGTTGAGAAAAGGTACAAACAGTAAAGGCCTAACTCAGATCAGAGGATCTACCAATCTGCATTGTTTCACATAGTAAACATCTATTACAAGTGTATCTTTTACACATAATCATAATATTCCATGATTAAATTCAAATGACTATACTGTTTAAAATAAATTGTGACCCTTAAATATTACCTATTGTTTATCGTCTAATGCTTTATCATTGTACATGTAAGAGAGATGATACCATTTCTTTGTTCCTCTTCAAGTTCTTTTAGGAGTTTCCAATCATGCTGAAAAAGGCTAGATATCTTACCACTGTCAATAGTTTGAAGTGCCACTTTACAAATGGCTGTAGATAGTAGTGTTTCCATACATGTTGCAGAGTATCGGAAAGTGTTCCCTTCATGACCTTCATACAGATTCAGGGTTATGCTTACTTTGGGGTATTTCTTCATGTCACCTAAATTGATGGAATTGCAATATATTGTAACTGCTTTCTCCTTATTTCTCATTCAAATAATTCTTCCCAAGTGCCACTTGACATCCTTGTCCTTTGTTGTTATTGCAACATCATCATACAATCCTACATCATTACCTTTCTCCAAATTTCCGTGTTCTGCTTTCTGTACCTTACACGTGATGTATGATCAATGGAAAGGTTCCCATCAGGGTGTGAGTTTAAATTTGATACCATGGTTAATTTATGAACCTCCCCATAATTTGGATGGTTTTTGCCTTCCGGCAAGGTGTTTCTATATTTTAAGCATGCATGTCTTCTAATACTTGGGTTATACAGATCTGTAAATAATGATGTTCTGGTAGTGTTGGTACTTTTTGCAAATCTGTTCCGTTGCCATCTTGACTGGTATTTACTGTGACACCAAACATGATGGACCCAAGAAAATAAGTTACCATGGAGTTGCTGTATATTGTGATTTATTCCTTAGGGAAATACCATCGGTAGCTAGTTTCCTCTAATACAACATGCTACGGGTATATCCCATGCACCTTTCAATAGATGGGGCCTATTAAACCAAACATTTGCACCATCCCTTGGGTCATCCGTAGCAGGTTGAATCCTTATTGGATTAAGCTCCTGCTGGGCTTGCTGAATGCCATTATTCCGTGTAGTCACTAGCTCCTGGTCATTAGGAACAGGTGACATGTCAGGTGGATCTGGAATTTCACCAATGTTCCCCTTGTACCATATATTGTTTCCCCTACGGTTCTTCGTACATGAATAACTGGGACCATCCTCACTGGATAAGTGAGGATAACAACTCCTGGAGACGATTCATATTGTTTAAGGTTTGGTAGATATCCATGATGGTGTATGTGTTTTTGTTCAAGACGAAAGGACCATTTGCAGAGAAGAAGTCCACTGCAGTCTGTTCCAGTGCACTGGAGGTTGACAGGATTATCTGGCGCTAAATCTATGGCATCTTTAATGATTAGGACAGCATGGTGGTAAGATAAAGAGATATCCTGAAAAGTCTCCCTAGATACAAAACTGTCCTTTAGGGTGAGTGAACCACTGTTTTGAACCCGAAGTCTCCATATACACAGAATATTTACTACACAGGATGCATATGTAATCCTCCTTAAAAGTGATGCAGAAAGAGAGAGAAAAATTTCAGTGCACATCGAACACATCTTCAGATGCAGGCTTGTTCCAGACAAGTTTTCTCTCTGCACCCCATCACCAGCATTGATGCGCTGAAGACAGCCCGGCACCTTTGGAAACATGACCCTTTGAGCACTTTCCCAGTTCATTTGGTCTCGAAGGTCAACATCCGCTTGTTGTAGTCCATGCTGAAGTCTGTCATACTGATCAACAATAAGCTGGAGATGATTCATTTGGGCCAAATTTCCTCTAAAGCTCAGGACTCTTGATGCAAGTTTTAAGTGGTTTATCAATATCTTTCTGCAATGGATAAAATCTTGGTCTGACAAGTCGTAACAACCTGTCTGTCTTCAAAATTAGTAACTTTTCCACTCACGTTGAAGTTTGGGGAATCAATTCTATATCTCTGTCCTTGTTGGGAGTATGCATTCATCATGTGTTGTTATCTTTGTCGTGAGTCACCATCTGATGCATTGCCTGCAGGTGGGCCTAGAACTGAGAGCAGGTGTCAGTTGTATAATTCTTTAATGGCGTTATGTTGGTGCCTGACAAACTCTTTGTATAAATGTATCACAGACTGCTTGAAGAAGTACCATTAAAGGAGCCAAATCTTTGTGTACAGTATTTAACATGATCACTCTTGCATGTCCTGCCACTTTGTTTTCTCAAATGGAGCCACCAGTCTGTCATGTGCATCCTGCCCATAACCAACAACTGTAAAGGCTGGGTTGCACTGATGATTTGGTGCCTTAACACAACACCATCCCTAACATTCATAATTGACATGGTTCCACTGCATTTCACCAATAATAACTGTCTCCTATTGAGCTGTTTTTATAAGCACAGACCCAGTAACTGTGCTGATCTTGGACCTCCAACAATGTGAAAAGCATCATACATTCCTTTAGTAAAAGTACAGTACCTCTTCCCCTTTGGTGCTTTTAAAAAGGTGGATGTTATATCTTTAATGAACTTAAATGTGTTTGAAGCACCTGATAAACACCCTTTTTCATAAGCACTGTTGAGGTCCTCAATAATGGCACTCACATCTCCTCTTTTTGAGTACTCACTGATTTTGTCTGTGAGCCTTTGCTTCCTTGCTTTTACTTGAACCAGTAATTTTGGCAAGCCTTAGGTTTACCAGTCTTTGACGTTTCAATTCAACTCTCATGAGGCTAACTTTTCACCTTTTTCTTGACTATTTAATGTTGAATTCTTTTGTTCATTAAAACTACAGTTTTCTGTTTCATAAGTTTTTTTTCCTCTAATTGTTTTTTTCTGTTACTTTCTGGCAACGTCTCAGTTTCACTTATAAACTCTTGTGTCTTCAGTTTGCATCGTTCCGCACAAGTCCATATGCCAGACACTGCTCAGTCTTTATCCATGTTACACTTCGTATGGTGCCTGGTGTTTACAATTTCTTGTGGGACTAAGTACCATAGTACCTGACCATCTTTGTCTCTACCCTCCTGGTATGATTCGAGAAGTGGCACCATGGACAAATTAATATTACTTTCATTTCAACCTATACAAACCAAGACACATGGTCTTTTGGTCCACAGATATTCAGCTGTTTTCCTGTTTGGGTCTCTTGGAAACACAGACAAACCTGTCTATTGAGCCCTGTCTCTTCTTTGATGCACGTTGCTTGTGTGTTGTAGCATAAGTTGCAGCATTTAGGCGTGCACTTCCCCTTTCTATGAAGAGAGACAACAGAACATTGCATAGGTAACACCTCATCTTCACAGATTTACTTCGGGCTTCCTTGCTGTAATCCAGGCAGCACTGTCCAGGGCAGTCCGTCTCTTCTGTGGCCGTTTTGGTTTCCACCTCCTCCACGGCCAACTGATCACTGCTTGGTTTTGGTTGCGATTTCTTTTTCTGTTGATGTAGCCACAATACAAGATTGTCTTTGTGTGTTTACCACTGCACAGGTGCTTTAACATTTGACAGAGCTTAATGTTTTTTACCAGTCTCAATTGTCTTTGCTTTCAGTTTGGAACATGGATGGCATATAACAACTGTTGTACTTTGCTTCACTGACAGCTCCATTGACTCAGTAGGGGCAATCTTAGCACTTGAAACCTTGTGCAAGTTGTCAAGTTGTTTGTAAAAGCAGGGTTGGATAGCTGGCTCCTGCAATAAATAACATTGGCTTACTGACTACACTTCTGATTCTGAAACTACACAAATGACAGTCATTGAGGGCCCCACAAGGACGCCACAATAGTGACCCAATGCCCCTGACCTTTGAATTCAACGTCACCCATAAACAATCAAACATAAAGTCCTGCCTCGTTATATAAAGGGGACAACTATGACGAACTTGAATTGAGATTAAGTTCACAAACTAACTGAAATGTTCAATACTAAGATCCATGTGTAAATTAAAATTTAAAGCAATATCTGTTGAATGTGGTTTTTTAATTCATCAACATTTGCTTTCAAACTGGTTTTGAATATGTACTTGGTCCACTCTATGGTACAACTGTGGTAAAACTATTAGTGGAGCTGCAGTGAAAGCCTTGAAGTGATTATGTTTATGGGTGAAGGTGAGATCTGGGCTTGAACTGAAGAATTTGTTCTACTTTTCGTAATGGCATCCTCAATATGATATTTTGTCCCACAGGAATTTTACTTGTCCAAACACAAGCCCAGTATATAAATACTTGTCCCATGATCACCTCAATTTTTTGTTCACTTGCAACATATTTCGGTGTCAGAGATTATTGTGCTACTGTTAGTGTAAATCTTTCCTTTTGTGCCTTATGATTACATTACTTGAAAGCTTGAGAGAAAACCTTCATAGTTCCACTGCAAGGTTTCCTCATAAGAAAAAGTCCTGCAAAACTATGCAACAATTCTTCTACAGACTATTGGGGGGAGATAGGTATTCATATATTCAAGCCTCTGTCTCGTTTCGTTTTATGTTGTTATTCCTGGTGGCACCAAAAACATATTCCAATACTGTAATACACTTTAGGAAATTTTGATCCTTGGAACTGTTGCATTTTCTTCAGGGTTTCGCACAAGATGGGGATTTCTCCTTTCTCTTTGACTCCTCTTTTCTTTTGCTTAAAATTTAATTTTTACTCATTAAATCTGCTTAATATCTTACATATTGAGGCATACTATTTAATCAGGAGCAACTCCCAGTCATAAATAAAGCAAAATTTAGATCAACACATATATAAAACCAGCAGTCGAAAGCCAGAAAAAAATCTGATAATTCTAATAACTCAGTTAATATAATCATGCATGTTGCCCCCCCCCCCCCACACACACACACATGGATACCAATACAATGCACAGTCTGGCTTTTTATACACATTCTGGCTTTTTATGTGCCCAGGGCAAAAAGCTAGCTATTTTCCTTAAGTTATCACTCATCTGTGGCTTCTGTTCTTGGTTTTTCGAGGCCACATCTACCGTAAAAATGGCACTGGTTGTCACAGATGAAGAAATTCTAGATTGGGTCTAGGGGGTTATTACTACTGCAAGTGCTTATGATGAAAATTTTTAACCATCCTTTAGTGCATACTGTGCAAGTTTAGTTCGTGATTATTGAACTAAAGCAAGTGTTCTTATAAACCACCATATAAACTCAGACTTTTACCCACCCATGATGGAGTTGAGAAACTTTCAAATTTATTCAACAGTGGAGGTATGATTACTTCTGGCTCTTCTGTCCCCTTTTTGTATGATTTGTTTGTGCTAGCCACAAAACACAGCAAATACCAATATCAATCTTTTATTTTTTGGATTCATCTTCCTTATCTCGTTAAAAATACAACGAATACCAATAGCCATTTTTATTTTCGATATTTCTTTTTTATCTTGATAAAATTACGCAAGACTCAAATTTGATTTATCATGTCTGTTTACGCATCAACTTACCTGCAGTTTCCACTCCGACATCATCTGCCTGTTCCTCAGTCTCAGTTGTTTTTTTCCAATTCATCCACCAGGTAATGCAAGATTGGGGAACAGTTGCTGTACACATTGTACTGAATATTCCTCTTCGCAGGCATACTCCGCACAATCAGCACATTTCTTGCAAGCTTTTCGCAAATTCCCATTTCTGTCGCGTGCCATTTTCGTGAAGTGAATGCATTAAATGACCCGTAAGGACTTTTGGCGGCCAGCTCTATCAATGTGCATATGCAGGGAAGGCCAAAGAAGACGGAAGAGAACCATTTTATCCTTCAAGCCACAACAAGACGATGCAACAGGAAATAGTGCCTCAGCTAATAACTGGTATTTCCCGGCACCACGGTTTTCGTAAGATTAAGTACCTTATATTGTGATTTTGTGGAGGTTGTCAATTTGATACCCTATCTGACGATTTCATGGACCGTTATGCTGCTCTAAAGTACCCCGCTTTCTCCGTGAAATTGGGACCAATCATGCATACCCACCGTGCTCCTGATTCAGGGGGATGGGGTATTGAATAATCATGCTTTTCAAAATGTAAATTAGCAGCAGTTAGAATTAAAAGCTTCATATTTTAAAAAGTATTAGCGGTATGATTGTAATATTCTTACTTTATTCCATACGTTTATTATAATAGCCCATTGAATGAACTATGCACCAAACTTTTACCATTTTAATTTATGCAAATATGGCAATTACGCAAAATTTAGGTCTTCAATATCTTCAAAATCTTCAAAACTATAATGAATAGTGGTGGTATTCCAACTTCAATGTACAGATATATGTCCAAGCCAAATTCAATGGACTGTGAACCAAAAGTGTGGCATATCGATTTATGCAATTTAGGTACATGGGCAAAATTCAAATATTGAATATCTTCGAAACTATTATCTATATATAGAGTTGCCATTCCAACTTGAATTTTTAGGTTTACTTTATACCCTAATTCAATGAACTAGGAACCAAAGTTGTATCATTTTAATCTGAGCAAATTAGGAACATACCCAAATTTAAATCTACAATATATTCAATGCTCTTATAGATACAGGAGTCATTCCGACTTCACCTTATAGGTTTGTGATATAGCCCTTTCCAATGGAAAGTAAACCAGAGTTGTGATATTTTAATTTTATGCCGATTAGGCACACATGCAAAATTTAAAAATTGAATATCTTCAAAATTGTTATAGACAGAAATGCCATACCTACATCAATTAATAGATTTATTATAGGCCAATAACCACATGTAACACACGATAAACTAAATCTGAAGCAATGAAATTTATGCAAAATATGAAAAATACAAAATTTGAATCTTGGATATCTTCAAATTCATTAAATATATGAAATTGTAAATCTACCTTTCATATTTAAGTCTGTGTTCAGGGCATGTCTTATGAGCAACAGGCATTTTTACCATTTAAGATAAAAACTCCCACTTGAAATGCATATATGCAGATTTGCTTTCCACAAAAATCGTCTTGTGTACTCTCTCTACCTGCATTATTTCCTCCTGCGATAGGCCGCACCGGAACTCTGCGGTCTGTTTCTGCTGGGTCCTGTTGTCCTGGGTCCTGCTCCTGTTTCTCCCCCTGTGTTTCCTGTCCTTGCCGTACTGCAGCATACACTGGCTGTCCAGCACCATTTTCCATTACGACTTGCTGCTCCTGGTTTGTTAATGGATCAGGCAAATGCCCTTCTTAACCTGTCGATGCGGTACCAGTGCTTGCGGTACCAGTGCTTGCAGTGGCTGGCCGTCACCATTTTCTCCTGTGCCGGTGACACACCTTAATTTGACATTATTATATATTTTCTTAAAACATTTTCAACCGAATGGGTTCATAGCATTAAATCACAATGCAAGAAAGTATATATGTGAGTACATGACTTATGCATAGAGCGTCATCTATTAATCTGAAATTCACTCTCAGCAAAATATCTTGATAGACCACTGTGCATTAAATTTAAATTAGTAAACTTTAAGCATCTCACTTCTTTAAAGAAATTGCATTTTTGCCACATCATGGAGAAACATCTGTTGTGTATATAATGATATGTTTAAACAAACTTTCATTGCAAGTTTTATTATTAATATGCTAACCACTGTCCCAAACCAGGTCAATACACGCTGTGCTGTATGAGGCCCATGAAAAGGGCTAATGCCAGTTATTACTCATTTTCACTGGCATGTATAGAGTTAATGAAAACATTTGGATAACCATGAAAATAATAAATGGCTAGACTATATGCGTAGCCTAAATGTCACATCAACAAATAGGAATTAAATGAAGGTATTAAAGCCCTTATTTGAACCTTTCCTTTTTTCACGAACCCCAAATGAATATACATGTTTACTTTTGTGGAAAGCAAGTTATCAAGAGATTTCTTTTGAACTGTGAAAGTGAGTCCAGGTTAATCATGTAAACTCGTAAGGACTATAATTATTTGCGATTTGGAAGCGCTCTTGAGTACTGGTCTCTAGGGCAGTACTCTTATGAGAAAATCTATAGTGACTTTCAAATGAAGACTGATAATATACCAAATGAATATAAAGCACATAAAATATCATGAGTACATTTCATGTATTTTTGATAGGATGGTTTCGTTAGTATACAACGGTTACTTTACGAGGGATTCATTGACAATACTGTTAAAGTTTTACATAAATTTCGTTTATTACTTTGTAAAATACCCATACCATTGCAACATCCCAGACATAACCATTGAAGCATAATGGTCAGTTATTTTTTACCCAATGAAGCCCTTGTTCCTTGATGTGCCCATAATACTCAAATACGCAAGTATGCTGCACGACAAATTAAAGAGGAGTTGCACGTTCTCTTTTTACAACTTGGCAGTACATGTAAATTATACATTTTGGCATCTTCTTACCTAAGCTCCTCTTTCACGTATAACTTCAACAAGTTCCGTCAGCTCAGGATCGGGGGGGGGGGGGGGTGATGATAATGATGAAAGAAGATCCGTGTCTGCAATCCTCCTTTTCATACTGTTGAATGGGCTGTTTTGGTAATACACAGTCAAGTCCCCATCCTGTAAGGTGTGGACTCCGGCTGCCAAATCAGCAAGAACAGCCCTCCTATGCCATTTGCTCTTGTGTTGCTCATGCGATTTCAGCATAGATTTCGTTTCTTCCTCACGAATGGGGGGAGGCTTTTATCTTTTGTTATGACATCTACAATAAATGTTATCATCTAAAAATTCAAAATGCTATTGTGCACCTTATCAACATTCAAACCTGATTCATCTTTGTAATTCTCTTTTTTTTCAAGTACAGATATATCTAACTTATCTTGCTTGGGCGATAGTACGGAACTAATGTGCGGGCTCCCTCCTTACTTTTACTTCTTTGGGGAATAGCGGAGATAAAATGAATATACAAATGACTGAGTAAAATATATATAATTACACTCAGCAAAATTTTGAAAAATTGTACGAGCTTCCTAACACATAATGTAGTCCCCATAAATAAGAGACACATAATTTGATTTAAACTTATTTTATAATATAATTAGCAATGCCATGCCTTTTTAAAGTAGCTGGTATCCTTCCTTTTTATGGCTTGTAAATAATTGTTCCATATTTTCAAATGTCAAAATAATGAAAAGGGTTAAGATACCTCGAACCTTGTAGTTTACAGGGATCTCTGAAGCAAGTAAGGTTTGACCCCACTTGAAACGTGCATGTATGAGAAAGTATTAAAAGCTTGTATTTTAGGGTGTATACATAAATATTTATTTCTATACAGATCAAAATTTATGAGTATACATGTTCTGAATATAAGTGGAAAAAACAAGGCCAGAAGCATCAGTTTTTAATTTATAAACCCTTATAAAGCCGAAATGTGCACGTGACCACGTCCACTTACAACCTATGTGATTGTGACCAAAACCTCTTTGTTTCCCCGAAAAGGCAGATATTACACACGTAATGAGCAAGTAAATCACCGTAACTCATCATTTTGTAGTGCATTTTATTTATGACCCAATTCTTATATCAAATTGTTTTTGGTCTATTTTTGCGTTATGAAACAGCAAGTGACGACCTTCATCATTAAACTGAATGTTTGTTCAAAAACCCCATATGATACAACAAAATTGCAATAAACGTTTTAGAACAGTAAATGTACAGAACAGGACAGATTTCACGTGGTTTTCGCCAATATACTTTATTTCTATGTAAGATCACTTATGTTTATTGCAAGAGCCAAATGCTGCGAATATTGTTTCTTCTGTGAAAAGAAAAGATCAACTCGTCATCCTTTCAACATTAACGTTTATACATAATAATTTGCAGTTTTATATGCAATATACAGGAATAAAAAGCTCACTTTCAGACTGGAAAAAACATATTGAGACAATTCATTGGAACCTGCCGTCAGTACTGTCAGCGCCACCTGACGAGGTCATGCATTACTAATATTATTGAGAAACAGGGCTGCGACCTATATGAAACAGCCATAGGTTTCAAAAATCAATATGTTTAGAACACATTATTATTATTAATATTATTATTATTATTATTATTATTATTATTATTATTATTATGACCAGTTTTTAGGGCTACTGGGGACATACTAGAAGCATTTTCAAAAATTCTACAGACGATCGGTCAAGATCTATGAATGGTCACATGTAAATAGTTATGTCCAAGGAACTGTTACTTTCACTGTTGAAGCTAAAGACATATGTCACATATCCCGTATTGTCGTTGCTGTTTGATATAAGTGAATCAGTTGTTTCCAGAGACTACAATTTGTTCTATGACGGCATTATTCGCTTGAAGTGACAAGGGCAATGCCAGATGTATGGGGAGGCATGCCCAACAATTGGCCAGATTCACCTGGGGTTGTAGGGACTATACATGCTATCTCACATGAAATATATAAACCTGAGGTAGAGCCCCTGAGACCATTTTACAGGGGCTTCTAAAAATGCCACAGTAGTATCAGATATGTCAGTGCCGGCTTTCTTGGCCACATGAGTGATGCTCAAACGTTTCATATGATGCCAATTATTTGGGCCCAATGGAGAACTTTGATGTCCACATGATTGTTGGATTCTAGGATATCGCATTATCCAAATGCCTATCCTCTAATAATTGGTTATACCAGGCCCCAGATTAATGGCCAACAGGAACCAGAGAGGTCCTGATGATTGAGTTTCAATCAATGTCTGTCAGTACACTGAGCCTATATTGGATATATGATATATCATATCAAGTGCTACAGGGTGACAGGCTCTTTTTACTGACACAGCAGGCGACGAATGGCCCACGTTTTGCATCTAAGACCCAATTCACACTAGAAGAAAGTGACACGATCAAACTGATCCATGTAAGTTAATCGAGCAGGGTCAGTTGATAATCAGGTAGGGTCAGAGGAATCTGATGCTTTTACCCTGGCCAACTTTGCTTGTACTTTGCTAATTGTGAACAGATTGAATCCAGTGACTGCACCTATTTGTAGTGATAATATACACAGGGATGAATGACATCACAGGGATTGTGCACACAGCAACTATGGGCCAACATACATTCCTCACACATTTGCAGCAGCAAAGAAGAAGAAAACCAACAACAGAAACAAATCTGAGGTGGCGTCTGGTCATATTTGGAATGTTCAGCAGCTTTGTTTACTCAAGAAGAGACGCAGGGCAAGGTATTTTGCACATAAACAAGCCCGGGACACGTCACATATGATGTACCTGCTGATGCTGGTGATTCCAGTTTTTTCTCCAACAGAAGAGAGATGTGAGTTGCAGAGAGAGAGAGAGAGAGAGAGAGCTTCACATTAGTGGAACTTAATCACTCCTGGAAATGTTCTATATGTGTCCTATGTAAGACCAGAATTTTGGTCTGACTTAATTTCCTGAACTCTTAATTTTGAAAGCTATGGATCTGTACATGGACTGGCTGTATATATTCATCTGTTTTCAGTGTATATTCATCATCTTTCATCCCTTCAATTTATAGCACTGTCAAATAATAGCTGCCAAGGCGCTAGCGTTCTTTGTTTCATTTGCACTCGACTTGAAATAAAGCTTATAATAAAGGTTTATTATAGGAATGATGCAGACTGGAGGAGAAACTTCCGAATTTGTAAATCAACTTTTGCAACAATTTGCAATGCATTAAGGGAGAGTATTGAGAAAGACACCCAATTACGCAAATCTGTGCCAGTTGAAGTTAGAGTTACAGTTACAATATGGAGGCTTGCAACTATCGTAGAATACCGTACTATAGGACATCTATTCGGAATTTCTCTCAGTGCAGCATGTATCATGACCCATGAAGTTTGCAGAGCAATAAACAAAATTATGCCAGATGTTTCTCTACCTCACATGAAGATGAACCAAATAGTTATTGATCTCAACTTGTATTAATATTAATAAGGGAGATGTAATTAAAAGTAGTGGTTCATTTTGAAAAAAAAATGACTATGTATATAGCATATTACCAATATTTCTATGATTATCATATACATTTTGCTGTTATAACAAAACCTTCTCCTTTTGATATCCTGGCCTCATATCGAAGGAAAAATTAAAAGGTGTCAAAGGATCTAACCAAGAAAAAAATCAACTCTCAGGACAGATTTAATTTATATTACTTGTGGGTCCATTTCATCAATCACTTATACATACACATATTGGTTCAGTATTCAGAAAATTTGATAAGTTCACACTGCTGAGCTGCGCAGTGAATAATTTATTAAAATTGCAGGTCGTTTCAGGAGATTTTTGTCACTTTTATGATTTTAGGAAAAATACTATGTAGTTTGTCCTTTATTTATTGCAGATTTTGGGTCCAGTTTAGCTAAAATGGCCACAGAATGAAGATCTTGTCCAGGTTGTCAATGGGTTTGAGGTTAAGTGGGGATTTCCACAGTCTGGCGGTACAATAGATGATATCTATGTGCCCATCATTGCCCCCAGACAATATTACCAGGACCACAACAGTAGGAAGGGATTTTATTCTAGTGCTGTGTAGTGCTGCATGTAGTCGTGGATTGCAATTATAAGTTCACCAATATTTATGTTGGTTGGCTAGGGAGCACACGTGATGCAAAGATATTGAAGCATTCTGCCTTATATGCTGCTGGAGAAAACGGTGCATTGATTTCGAATATAACTAAGCGCCTTAGTAAAGAAAGGAACACTTCAGCTACCGTTTAAGCAGTGCTCGAATGGTAGCAGAATGTGCATTGGGTAGACTTTAGGGCCTTTGAAGTGGTCTTCTCAAAGGTAATGATACTACTGATTTGGAAAATTTGTGTGTGCAGATACATGCATGCTGTATACTACACAACATTTGTGAAACGCATGGGGAAGAATTGGACGATGATCTTCTTGTATCATCTGATTTTGATGAGGTTTTCAAAGTGAAAATGCATCCATCACCAATAGTGCAACCATACAACATACAACGGCAATACATGCCACCACAGCCACACAACTTGCACCAGCAGTACATCCCACCACAGCAGCAAAACATGCAACAGCAGTATATGTCACCGCACCAGCAGTACTTACCACCCTAGCAAAAATGTGAAGAGCAGCAGCAGTACATGGCATCATAACAGCAAAACATGAAAGACCAACAGCAACTCATGCCAACAATGCAAGAACAATACCAGCAACAGCAAGCAGATGCAAGCCATGAACAAGATGAGGCTCTCACTTATCAAAACCTGTAGTTTCACACATGCACATTCATCTTTAAGGGATCATGAATTGACATACTAGAGTCAATTAGGTACCAAAAAATGATAAACATTACATACCCGTAACTCACAATACCAGTTCACAGACTTATCCATATGGACTTTCTTACTTTGCATGCATTTATTACAAGTCCATCGTGCTGGTTGCACAACTTACTTTTATTTTGTCTGGAGAAAGCATTATACCAAGTTTACAAATAAAGTGAATTCTACCATCAGAGATTTTTTACGTCTTTACGTTGTTAGAGATATTTGTTTTACCTCGGTAACACAACTCAATCCTTCTGTGAAAAATACAGCACATAGTGTTGCACAGTTTAGTAGCATGGATATTTGTGATACTGTTTTCTCCGTATTTGTTCCTTTATAGGCATATGGGAGATTTCCATATAGCCAGACTCTCGAATTACTGTAGTTCTATAAATTTTAGAGCTCAATTTAATTTAATGGTGCTGGCACAGTTACTAGATGTTCTAATTTAAAGTGGACAAAATATTAATTTAATATTGACATAAATCTGCAACCCTCAATATGTGCTATATTAAAATGCGCTAAATTTCTGTTTCTAGGCAAAAATTGCATTTTTGCTTAATAAAGTGCGTGCACATTTCTAGAACTACACTCATATATTTTGAATATCATATCATCATTTATATAATAAACTGTGAAAGTTTAAATATTCACATTGTTTCTGTCTTTTTGCGGTAAGAAAATTAAAGTTAGAGGGGTGTTTCAGGGGTCCGGGGCCATAAGAAGGAAGAATATGGTATGCTACGCACACTTAATTACCACCATTAAGAAAAAATTGCTGTCACAGGACACTGTAAAAAATAAACAAACCTTTGTCATCTGATGATTTAGTTTCTTTCTCGTCCATGTCACATGCACTTAGCAATGTGGATGTTCTGGGCTCTAATTCATCTGAATCCTGTGGAAAATAACGATGAGATACAACTTAAGACATAATAAACCTGTATATTTTTTCACTTAGTTCCTTCACATAAAAAGCAACAAAGACTTTTGAATTATAATACGTCATAACGTGGCTTTAAGAAGAATCCATTAAAGATGTGATGCTGAGAGCATTGTTGCTTGTTGTAGCAGTTTTTAGTAGGTACAAATTAATTACCTGTAGCCTGGGATGAGAAATCAACATCATTGTCCTCCTCCTCCTGCTCTTCCCTGGTGTCCTCATCATCTTTAGGGTACTGACCTACTCCAATGCTGGACTCGCACAAGGAATCTGGATGGCTGCTGGGTCTGCAGCCTAATATGTTGTTTTGTTTCTCATAAATCCCAGTAGTATGACACACTCTTCTTATTCTTTGCATTGTATTCCCGTTTCAGATTTTTCAACTTATTACAGATCCGCCTGCTTTTTCCTATCACTTCCTGAAACAGGCTATTCACAAACATTTAAACACTCTGAATTTCATTTAGTGACAAGATATAATAAAACAAGACAATTTTAGATGCTGTACATGTACGCAATGACACTTTACAGAATGAAATATTTAGTTAGATAAATAAGATTATATACACTCGTACATAGGTCAAAGATTTAGCCTAGCCTACAGGCAAACCATTGTTGGCGAAGGGTCCATAGTTAACAAAATTTTGTGAGCACACCTAGGGCTCATGATTAACATGCAGAGCAAAATGAGGACATGAGATTCCCTGCTTCAGATCAGTCCTGGTAGGCACATCAACCTAATTAATATGATACCCCCCCCCCCCAGTCTTTGTTGGATCTTGTTATTAACTGTGGCAGTTTTCTTGGTTTTCCTTGCATATTCTAATTCAAGTTGAATGCTCTGGTCACTTAAGATATATGTTAATGCTACTACCTGTTCATCCTGCCAGTAGTCAGCCATTATACATGTATATAATCAGTGATAACTGGAACAGAAACAAGTACAAGTATGTTTTTCTGCAAAGAACATGTGGTCATTTCCAGAGAAATTTCTGGGTTATCCTCAGGGGTTATCCCAGATTATTACATCATCTTCACCTAGTATCAGCAGCTATTAGCAGGATCAGTTACACATGTGCTCTCACACTGCTGGCTTAGTAGGAAACAGTAGGGTAAATGATCATGTCAGTTGATTGAATCAGGATGAACCCTGGCCGGAACCTGAGTTCATTTGATCTGATTGAAATCTATCCATGTAAAAGTAATCCATTTGTACCGGATAACTTCTGCAGTGTGAAAGTAGTCTGTGTGCTGGATTATCCCAAAGACGAACTCAGCTTTTTGACAATGTGTTAGCTTATGTAGTGTTCCTTTGAGGCAATCCCTTTGGTTTTGTGAAAGGGGGTGCCAAAAAAGTAAAGATTTATTAAACTGTAAGTGCAATTCATTTCTCGTAACTATTACTTTGTCTTTTGAATGTCATATTGACATCTTTGCTAATTTCAAATGTACAATAATTTTACACATAAAAATCACCAAGATTGGGGACATATGAGATGCGACCCCTCTAGCTCACAGCATGTTGCGCATCATGTCTTTCCCTTCCGACTTGAGTAGGGAATAGCCGACGACTCGCGTGTGGTACTTTAACACCTAAACCACTTGGCTCCCAATGAGTCTTTGCTGTTTTCAACACATTGAATTAATGTGAACTCCATGCATGGACGCAAGTTGTGTCTAGTCAGTCGCTTGCTTGCACCAGGCACTTGGCAGTACACTTGTTAAAAACGACGAAACAAGGTTTAAAAAGTGTATCAGATGATGATGATGATGATGATAACAATAGTCCATCAAGCAAAGAAATATATCATTGACACCTATAAGTGATATATTCATTTTAATATTAATCCTGATCAAGCACGCCTTACATTAAAATCAAGCAAAAGACGGAAATCATATGACTAGTAGTCAATCATAAAATGACGTGCATTATGCTGGCTGAGGTTTTTTTTTTTTTTTTTTTTTTTTAAAGAAAATTTCATTACGTGTACTGGCGCAATGCGTTCTGCACCACTCCACTCAGATGCAGACATAGGCGCCCAGCTCCAACCATCGCCAACCAACGTTAGGCAAACGCCTCAGCAGCACTCGCGGCCCAGCACTCCATTCATTGATTTGATTTACAAGGCCAGTGTGCTCACAAACAGCACTGAATGTCACAAATATTACCATGTGCTCACCCAAGCATAAACGAACGCCAACTCTACTATACTTGCATGTTGTCGACCATATAACATTTTGAGGCAAGAGGTTGGAAGTACTGCATTGACAAACACTCAACCTTGTCATAATGTTGCTGTAGAAAAACAAATCCCGCAAAACAAGAAACAGATGAAATAAAGCAACAAGTTAAAACCCTCCTGGATGTGTCATCAGCAACTGGTGGTCGCAAAGTGAAATACCCCCAATCTGAGTAGCACGGAAGCCAAGAATCTGATAGTTGCGTTCATGATGTGTTTTTGTGTGGTAATTAGACAGGTATTTTTCCTCTTTCATACTTTGCTGAATTGCTGTTGATGGGATGCACATAGACGCCATCGTTTGCATACCACCATGGATGCTATTGGTATGTTGCAGTCAATTTGCACATACAATATTGACAAATTCCCCACAAGAAACGGTATTCTTAATTCAAATCCAAATGAAACATTGCAAATTAGCACTTCAGCGACCCCCACCTGTTAAAAAGAAAAGGCAAGGGAAATGGCAAGGATGAGACAGGTAATGATATAATTATATAACCTTGATATTAACATATTTAAATTTCCACAAATGACAGCTTATACTTGCATGTAAAAGTGTGCACAACGAAAATGTTCCAAAGTGAAAGCAAACATGTCCTCCTGCATATAACTTAGTCATTTTAGATGCTACATATAAAGGTAGTTTACACTTGTAGTCTCGTCAACATGCATTAAAGTCACAGTATTGAAATGAAGAGTTTGCTTTGGTGCTAAACATGAAATATCCGTCTCCTAAATTCTGATATCCGTTATTTTCTTCTTTTTAAAGGGGTTGTTGCAGGACCTTTGAATGAGTCAAGCAATGTGGAGCAAAGTCGTGAAATCATATTGTTTCCAAAAGTATCAAGACAGTAAGTCGGTGCAGGAGCTCGAATTTAGCATCACACTTTCATAGCAAAAAGAGTAAGCCTTGCCATCAAGTCGCACGTTCGTTTGACATGGAGTCAAATCCGTAAAAAAGCGGTACTTTTCGTGCTGTGGGTGTCGAATTTGTGAAAAGGGTCAAAGAATGGAATAACAGTCAAGGAAGGTTATCAAAATGGAGGACAAAGATGGAACAAATCACCTGAGAGTGTGGGAGGTATTGTCCAGTGTGGTACACCCATGGTTTTTGTCAGAGATTTGCCAAAGTTTTTTCAAGATCGATTGAATGATTACAAGAAGTGCGGAAAGTTTGTGTGGTCAGACAACAACCTTTCATTGGATGATATATGGATTAAAATAGGCGGACAAGTGGTAAAAGTTTAAAGTTTACACATTGCTAACTTGAAATCACCAAATGCACGAAAAAACACCCTAGTTATCCTTTGTTGTAATGGGAAAGAATATTTTAGTAACCCTGTGACAGCACTTACAACCCTACAAGACCAACTTGAACTGCTGGAAAAGATGAAATGGAGAGAAAGGCAGATACGGCTTTTTGTGTATGGGAACTATGATTTCTTATGCAAACTGTATGGTATCTGGTTTGAGAGGAGCATTTCGTTGTCTGTGGTGCCTGATTACAAACGAACTGTACATCCCACGTGAGAAGAGAGGCTGCATACAAGATTGTTAGGTCTATCAAGAAAGACTGAAAAGTTCAAGAGCACCGGTAAAGGAAAGAAAATAAATGCTGAGCGTTTCTACAATATCATCCATGCCCAAATATTCAGTGTTTTCCTGAAACAGGTTTGCCCACCTTACCTCCATGTACTGTTTGGTATTCTTAAAAGGCACCATGATCTTTTAGAGGAATCATGTCATAGCATACAAAAAGTGCTGGAGCGAGAATTGGCAAAGTTAACCACCATGCTGACTAAAACAAAGTTCCACCAGTTTGAAAGCAATTACAGAAGGCGAGGATATAGAGAATCGTGACACAACAAACTTAAAAAACAGTATGACCAAGTACCACTTGCAAATTAACTGCAATGGGAACAAACCCTTAAGCATACAGCAGGTCAGCTGAGTATACAGGTTACTAAAGATGCAGCCTCACCAGAGCCATTGTGTGGTCCTGTATCAACTGATCTTGAGAAAGTTCTACAGGAAAATAAAATCTAAATTCAGGCATACCATAGTCGAAGTATGGTGGTCAATCACTGTGTAAAGTATATTACACCTAAAGTCAACATTGCTCTTTGCAAAAGAGCTGTGAACAAAGCAATATGAGCACATCATCTCAAATGCCACGTCAACTGCTGCAAAGTTTTAAAAAGTGAATCAGTTGTTTTATGACGCTCATAATCCAGTTTCCCGTGCAATACCGGTTGCTCCTGACCATGTTGGAGATATGCAGTAGCATGTAGATAGACATTTAGCCTTCTACAGGAAGAATTTTCCCAGCAAAATTCTATCTAAACATCACTTTTTTCAGGATCATATCTCAACTTGGATTAATAGGTGTCAGGTTGGCACGGCACTCTATGGTGTATAAAGTGGGGAAAGTATGCACACGGACCTCAAAGAGCTGTTTGTGGCGTGAGGAATGAAGTTGAATGAAGTCTACTGAATGGAGTGTGTTATAACAATATGTATAACATCAACTTTCTACAAAAGAATATGGAAGCTCTAGGTAAGAAATAGGATATTATTTATATCAACGAAACCCCTGCATGATAAAACAGTTGTCCCTAATTGGTCATCAGATGATTTAAGAAAGAAAGTGCAGATTATGAAACACCAGACACTGTTTAATCATTGATACTCCCGATGATAAAATTTCCTGAATTAACTCCAAAAGAGAATTTCTCACTTTTCATTTTTGCGATTTGACACAAGGCTTTCAAGCAAAATCCAATCTGCCAAAATGTTTGTAAGTTCCATATTCGCGTACTGCGTCTGCTTGCAAAATATCGGGAATATTTACCTCTTTGGAAAAATTTTGATGATTCTCACTTTTCAAGTTATGTGTGATTAGCAGTAGTACCATAAACATGTAGATATATTATATAACATCTGAATCAAGCAATTTGTGGTTATATTCACACAGATACATGGATATTGTGGTAAATACTGATTTTGAAATGACCGTGTTCCCACTTTAATCCGGGTGAGTGCCAGTCAACCAGTTAAACAGATGCACAAACATTGCCAATTTTAGTGTATTGTTCTCAAAATATGATACAATTTTGTACTGTTTGTGCAATTTGCAGGGATTCTATTTTAGTCAGGTTTATCTACATACTTCACTGTACTGATGTCAGGCTGTACCATTGTTTTAAATACCATCTGCTGCCATATCATACATGATTTTACAAATGTAATGTGTATGCTGTTTTAATCATGTATATGGTATTTTAAAGTTCTATACTTTGGCATCAAAATAATGTGTAAATTACTAGAAATGAATGCTAGTACCCCGGAACAATTTTGCAGCTGTATCAATGCAATTTACATATATCAATATGATCACAAAGTCAATAATCGTGGCATTTAATGATCATAAGTTGTCTCTGTTGGCCAAATGCCCATAATATTTTTCACATGTCCTTGGTATACATGTGGTAATATTATGGATATAAACATGTATTTTTCGTAGGTCACTGGGCCAATGGTATGTATATACAGCCCCAATGAATGATAAAATTTTAGTTTCAGTGAATTGGCCCTGGAGTTTAAAAAAAAAATAAAAACTAGTTTGTTCTTGAGAAGTTGAGCGTTTCTGAGGTCCATTTGACATGTTCAGATTAGGTAGGACAAAGGTACCATGGTTATCTTAAGTTGCATTTTTTTTCAATTTATAAACATATGTGCCTCCTATGAATGTGAAGAGGTCACTTGGTTCAGTTGCCAGTTAAATATCTATGTTTTGTGGGTTTTGGAAAATTAAATTCATATTTGGAAACTGCTATAACCTGTTTTATTAAACTAATTAATGGATCTGAACATGTAATGAAGCCTGTTAAGAGTTACTTTCCCCCTGTGCTTTCCAAGCGGTAACTTCATCCCCCTGCTGATCAAGCTGTCCCACTAGGTATTCCAAGACTGGGCCATACGGTGTTGCTGGAACTGACTACAAGGTAAATACCATGCAGCAAGGACTAGACATACACTTCTTGGAATTACCATAAGCTCTAATCTGCCATGGAGACAACATATTACTGAAACCACTAATAAAACAGGCAAAAGATTTAATGTGGTACGTAGATTAACATTTAAGCTGTCCCGAAAAGCTTTCTCAAAATTGAACACTTCTGTGATCGTACATATGCTCAAGTATTGTTGTATACTGTTTCACAACTACGAATCTTAATTTATCTAACCTGTTAGAAGATGTTTAATGCCAGGCAGAAATACTTTGCACTCAAGCAAAAAGCAGGGTAAAGAAGCAAAGCATCACAAAAGTTGGGGTAGGCTGATCTTAGTAGGAGGATGGAAGACATTGAAAAATAGACAAAAGTACTTCAAACTCATTTTATTTCAAACGATGATCAATAACAAAGTACCCATATACATTGCTGAGTAAGTTCGACCATCAGTGGCGGCGATGTTGTGATGGTATCTCAAAAAACGTTCTGGAATTTTGTCAGCTTAAAGCCAGAACCAAAAGGTTACAACAAACCTATGTCCCCTCTGCAACTAAACTTTGGAACGATTTACCAGAAATCAGGGAAAACTACCACTCTTTATTGTTTCAGACCAAGCTAAAAAAACTGATGTTTATGAATAAGCCCCATCTTATTTTGGACGTGGCCAATGTTTTGCCAACACTTGTCATACTCAGCTGTTATTAGGTCACTCTTGTTTGGATTCTGACTTGTATGGTGTCAACATAATCTCGGATCCCGCTTGTCATTCTGGACATCAAGTTCACACAAGAGAACACTTTCTTATTGATTGCCGGAGATATACTGTTCCAAACGAAACGATGCCACTCCATTGGTTTAACATGGGCTGCTCTTAGTATGACTTTATATGGAAAGCATGGGTGTCTCAGGGAATATTATGTTACATCGACAAGATAGCCTAGGGTATGCCTGAGCAGTCACACACACATGCACAAAATGTTCTCAAGAAAGACAAATGCCAGAGAGGTGCGAAAAGTGTGTCTGCTATTGGGGTGCCTATGGGCTTTATAAGGGAGCCATGGTGTACGGGTCACTCACAGCAGTCTGAATTTGACAGCGCAATATCATTTGGATGTTGCAGGCTGGCCTTTCCCAGTAGGAGGTTGCCAGGATAATGGGGTGCTCCAGGCCATCAGTAAAAAGGTGGTGGGACCATTTCCAGGAAACCAGAAGATGCTAGAGGAAGGCTGAATCTGGGTGACCAAGACTCAAATGGAACAGCGTGATGTGGTCAGATGAAGCCCAATGCTGCTTGGGTTTCCATGATGGATGATTAAGGGTCTGAAGAATGCCTTCTGAGATGTTCCCAGAAGGATGTATGTTTGAACACAACTGCTATGATGGAGGCCATGTCATGATGTGGGCGGGCGAGGGGGGGGGGATTACCCATAACAGGGAGAACAGCTCTCATCAGGGTGAACAGGACAATGACAGGTCAGCGCTACATGGATAAGATCCTGGCCACAGTTGATGAATGGATCCAACAATGTTCAAGGCTGCTGTTTCAACAGGATAACGCATGGCTACACACTGCCTGAGTCAGCATGCACTATCTTCCATGTCTGCAGGAACACAATACTCTGTTGTTGCATGGCCTTCCAATCAGGAATGAGTATGAAGAACCACCCTGGACCAACTGGCACAGAGGCCCCCATACCAGTGGAATGAAATTCCCCAGGCAGAGATCACCAAGCTGACAAGCAGCATGCCGAAGCAGATCCAAGCTTGCTGACAGAAGCATGGTGATCATACCTGCTATGGATGCATGCAGCCTCCCAACAACAGCAACAACAACATAAACCAAAAAGGCCCTTTTAAGGACCACCATTTCCCCAAGCGAGAGTTGTGCAATGTTATAATGAAGTAAACAAACTCCTCACATATCCCCATAACACGTGCATAATATTAAACCAATGAGGGTGGCATCTTTTTTCCACCAGCAGAATGTTTCATTTTCGCCCTGCACTGTTGAGGCATTTTGCTTTAGTTATGGCCGTGGGAGCTAATATAAATCCCACTCTTCTCACAGTCTTGATCAGAATTATTGCCTTAAAATGTAACTGGAAGGAAGCCGGGGCTTGGATATTTCTCCCACAAAGGGTTGTTCACTGTACAGGTATTCAGTAGTAGCTCCAAACGTTTTCAATTCTGACTCCTAGGACCAGACTAAACACATGCCCCAATTCAATTTAATAATCTGAGGGAGGCATGAGGGGCTGCCTTGAAGTTAATCTCAGTGTTCTGATATTCATGACTGTTACTTCTGTAGCATGTATGCACGGAACCAGAATGGGTGTCAGCCTCCTCATGCAGACCCAGAGCTAACATGTTTCAGTTGAATGCTTAATGAATGTGTTGTGTTGAATTTTGATTTGAGACACTTAATACTTGAACCCATGTCTGTCCTGTGTGTTTTGTAGGTATTTAATGTGTGCCTTGTATATCTGTTAAGCCTCCAAATTAGTTATAGTGTATAGCTCAAAGGCAATCTAGTTAAAAAAAGTATATTTACAATACAATTTGCTTTTTATCTGTTGCAGAGCCATAGACATTACAACCAGTTTTTGTGGCCATTTTTGTTTACGTTTTACTTAGCAACCGTCCCCCAACCCCACCCCACCCCCCCACCCCAAAAAATTATGGGGATATCTAAATTTGTGAAAAGGAATTTGACGTATCAGTCCAAATTTTTGAGGTTGTTGGTGGAAAAGAGTGGGTAAAGGTTAATTTTTAAATCCACAGCTTGTACAAGCTGGTTGAAAACTTGATGCAAAGTTGAAATATGTGTCATGGGCTGCTTTCAGAGGGCTAAAAATACCCACATGTTGGCCATTAATGACAGTATTATGCAGTGGTGAGTGGTGGGGATCGTTTGGCCCGGAAAAAGCGCCATTATATCCTGAAGAAATTAGACTGCTCCTCGTCTTAGTTAAATGTTCCGGCACATAGTTTGATAGTAGGTCGTTCCCTATTTGTTTCTGCACACGGGACATAATAAAAGTGTGTATTTGTACAACATAGATGCGAGTACAGTGATGTCACCCGAGATGAGGGTACTTTTCCAAGTTGAACAAAGTTGAAGCTGTTACGAGCAGTGCAGTCAAAATTGCATGCGTGCGCACATGCAGGTCTACCACAGAACGTCGACTAACAAATCATCGACTGGCCCAAATAGCAACATGACAAATAGTTGAATGGACAAAATTCCGATGTGAACTTATTTCGAAATGAAATAAGGTCGAAAAATATTGACAAATGATGACAAACTAAATTAAATGCCGAGACCCAAAGTGAATCACCTTGACGGTTCTCACTGAATGGTCCGCAACTTTGCACCAAAACGAGGCTCTGATGTGACATCACATGGAAAAACCCCTCCGGCTGCAACAAGCTTCAGGGGGAGTCACACTCGATATGTATTAAACATTTCAATGCCAACAAGATGTCTAGAAACTTCCTTTGTTTTATTGAACAACATTTCACGGACATAAATTGAAAATGTTCATCTCGCACATGAATGACATTTGAGACAGAATACACATCAGTTGCCATGGTGCTCAAGCTGTGCCTTTGAACCTATTACCTTTTTTCAATTTACATTTATCATGTACCTAATTCTTTTTTCATGTGTTTTCTTTGATCATTTTATTCTTAATTTTGTTTTTAGGTTTTTTTTGGGGGGGGGGGGTTGGGGGTGGTTTTTTTTTTGGTTTTTTTTTTTTTGGTTTTTTTTTTTTTGGTTTTTTTTTGGTTTTTGGTTTTTTTTGGGGGGGGGGGTTTGGTTTTTTTTGTTGGTTCTGTTTTTTTGTGCTTTTTTGTTTTGGTTTTGGTTTTGGTTTTGGTTTTGGTTTTGGTTTTTTTTTGTTTTTTTTTTGTTTTTTTTTTTTTTGTTTTTTTGTTTTTTTTTTTTTTTGTTTTTTTGGGGGGGTCTTTTTGGGGGGGGTGTTATGGTCTTCCTTTTTAATCCACACATGTAAAGGTCCCTATATAAAGTGAAAATCCTATTTTCACACTTTATATTATTTTCTCATACTTTTACTATTTTGAGCAATTCCATGGTTGCAAAACTATTGAACGATTGTTACTAACCGTTCTTTCCTGTTTTTGGCCTTTCCCAGGCAAGAAGCTTATATATAAGAATCTTGTATTTGGATGCCGTATTTTCAACGTGTTGTTGGGAATTAAAAAGTGACCCTCCTCAAGCAGTGCACATCATGAAAGAAGCATCCCGATGCACATCGGGAAACGTAATCGCATTTCAGCCAATACCCACGGCTCTTGGAAGTTTAGTGCATCAATATTGGCAGGGATATGAAAAATAAGAAATGTAACTTTATCATTACCTACTTTAATAGTTTATTGCAGATTTTTTCTTCAAAGCTTCTGCACGTTTCGCAAAACAAAACCAGTAGTTTGCCTCGTGCCATGCAAGTGAATTGACTGAAATGAGAAGACAAGCTTTCAGCAATGAGTATTTGTTGACTGCCTAACGCTCATCATCGCATATCTGCAGTCACAGCTTGGTCAAGGCCGAGATGTCCAACTAAAGATCAAAACACATGGACTTTCTGGAGAAAGAGGTTACAAAGACAGACATTTCTACCTGTAGATAGGAACTATGATTAATGCCGTGACAGCAGAGAAGTTTTCAATAATGTCAATATCAGTGGAGGGAAGGCATAATAATAATAATAATAATAATAATAATAATAATAATAATAATTATTATTATTATTATAATAATAATTATAATAATAATAATTATAATAATAATAATAATAATAATAATAATAATAATAATAATAATAATAATAATAATAATAATAATAACAACAATTATTATTATTATTATTATTATTATTATTATTATTATTACGTGGCTCTCCCCGTTATCTGCTGCGGTCTTGTGTGAGACAGGTGGCCTAGGAGGGGAAAAGAAAGAGAAAAGAGGCGGAAGAAACCAAGGTAATTGTCAACTTCTTGTGCTGTCATGTTTCCCGGGACCATAGCCAAGGCATAGGGTCCACCACAAACTGTCTCACAGCTGTGGTGGGCCTCTGGTCCCGGACTGGGGTGAGGCAGCTCAGTTACCTGTGGTCTCACCGCTTATGTCAAATAACTTTAGAAATAAGCAAAGAATCGATCTTTTGGAGTTCTTATACTACCAAAATTCACCATCACACACCTGTTAGTTTGCCGCCACAGATTATATTTTAGGCTCATGGCCTTATTTCACGATTTCCTGGCACCCAAAAGTGAATGAAACTCCGAAGTGCAGGACATGAATTCGGGTGTCCCACACAGTCTGCAAGCACAGTCATGATGTCAATATGTCAGCATCATTGGCACAGCGTTTCCATGTGCAATGATTCAGTACACGCTGGCAATCTACAGGGGGAATTTTATAGTACCTGCAAGCATGACGACCTGCACATTGGGTGGGTAGATTACGCGTTGTGTCAATTCAAGGCACACGTAACTACCACACGTAAGGGAGACCTTAGTTACAAATGTAGTTCTGTCAGATGCTCTGGTAACTTGGAGAACAGACACCTGAAACCAAGCGATACTAGATACCGATACCGCACCTATCGTGGCGCTATGCTTTTTCCCCGGCCCAAGTTGACCGTCCAGATAAGTTGAAAAAAATGCTGTGTTTGAGTTGACTTTAGAGCAAAATAACGGCACACGTTGGCCAGCTTTTCTGTTAGCTTTGTCTTACAACTTGGTTACTGTTGATTTGAACGACCGTTTTTGCTACAGGTGGTTGTTTGTGGGGTGGTATTGCTGGTCGGTCGCGTGTTGCAGCTGGTCCAAGGTTGTCCAACTGGAGCATTGCAGCAACATTTTGCATCACAGTTCTTCAAAAATGCTACAGACTTTGGCCAGGTCGGTAATGGCAGGTACTACTGTACCATGATTATACCTATTCCCACGCTGAACCTGCCAGGGTATATCAAATAAATATAAGAACATTTTAAAAAATAATGTGAAATTTTTCTTGATGCATGAGATGGGAGTACTGGAGAGGGACCGCTTTATATACTTATAGTTCAAGTATCTTTGTGTTATCAGGAACCTGCAAATTATATATAGCAGGTCCCTGGAGTTATAAAAATTACGCCTTTGGTTCTTATATTCATTTATATATTAATTTATTGAAAATTAGGATCAATCTTAGTTCATGAATAATTAAAGCATTTCAGCCACAAACCCGTTCAAAGGAGGTTTATATTTTTCCTAATTTCATACTTGCATTTCAGCTATTTTCATGTTGTGGTCCACCATGGAAAGTAGATAACATGGCGATATTTTTTTAATTCATTTTTACTAATTTTTGCTAATTTTCATCCGATTTTTGTACAATCTGAGGGAAAATAGCCAAATCAGTACAATAATGACTAGAGTGTTGTGATTTCTTCAACCATGTGAAGGCAAGATACTCGAAACTCCCCAGATAAACCATTTTGCATGCTCAAATTCAAAATTTTTCGGGTGGCGATAACCCCCCTCCCCCCCCCCCCCAACATGTCTTTGGGCCGTGTAGGTCACATTTGGGCCACTGAAAAAAATTTATGAACATTTTTGGGCCACTTGGGTCTTTGACTGAGTTTGTAGCACTGGTGTGGGTCGACCAGTATTTATTAGGGAAGGGCAGCTTAAAGGTACTTTTTTTTCCATGAATTTTAGGGTTGGTCCTTTTTAGTAGTGTCTGTTACCGGAACCACACATTTATTTTTGTTAGACCTTGGGTAACTTGGACATTTGTTGAAACATGTTGAAAATGCTTGTTCTTTCCCCTGTTACACATTACCTCTTTTGACGTCAGTTTAATTTGTCACCTGGGCACAGCCGGAGTGGAGGCACTTGTTTTATACCATAAACACACACGTGAGCGACACACCCTGAGGAGCAGAGCAGAGGAGCTTGGCTAGGTTATTATTCTTTTATAGGGTGCAGATTTGTTTTATTTTGCGAAGAAATTTACAGAGTTGCTTTAATGCTATGAATATATTTTTGCTTTAGCAGCTTTAATGGGTTCCATGAACAAAACATGTATGACCATTTATCATCATAAATCTGGAGTCAGGAGTTCCGTCGAGAAATTTTTTCGCTACTGGACAGTTTGATAATGAAAAAGAATTGTATTAAATTCACAATCCCGGTGACACGTCGGTATGTATGTTGTGTTTCTTGGAGGAAAGCATGGTATGTTATGCATGAGTTGGTTTTGACGATTTGTGTATTATTAAGAAACGATCCCTGCAGAGTCCCCGTGGCCACTTTGTAATAATGTTGAGTCACTAGTGCGGACAGGGAACGGGGGCACAGTTCCGACTGCAAATCCTCCCAACTTCGGCTGCAGTCACAACAGTTGTGGCCCCTTCTGTCGATGACAGACAAAAGTGCCACAACAACATTGCAATTCATTGATCAGCATTCACAAGAAAAAATGTCCTTATTATTGATAACTTGATATCTTGTGTGGAATGATAACTTACCACTGTTTACTAGAGGTGAACAGAACAGTGTCCAAAACAATAGCTGTTGTGCAACTGCAACATTTCATACTTGTCACCGCGTGTTTATCAGGTATTTTCGTCCATCAGATTAAAAACCATTTGAGGCTTTTTGTCCCTCATTTTTTTCTTCGCAAGCGCCAGTTTTTATTTCAAATCGTACTAACAAATCAATACTGCAAAAATGTCTTAAAACTTCTTCTACTGGAGCATTTGGCATATGATGACTTTATAACAAGGAAGTTCCTGTAATATCTTAATCGGTTATCTATTCATGAAAAAATCTCTTTATATCTTCTAACATACATACATACATACATACATACATACATACATACATACATACATACATACATACATACATACATACATAATCATACTCCTAACTGACTATAAATCCATGACTTCCAGGCTGTAAAGTAGCGAGTGAAAGAGTGAAACTATTATTGTATTCCACAGTTGGTCACGTGACTCACCAGTTCAGCATAGAAATTGAAAATTCACAGAAAACATACAAATATATCAGCATCATGGACATGTGCACCACCAGGCACAATATACTGCGCCATTGTCCTGCAGGTAAGATGATAAAAACTACACCAAATCTATGGCGACTTGCATGCCCTGGCCTGATGCTGTCTTCAGTCTTAGTGTACATTTACGTAGCGCTTGCATAGATGTGCTAACTGCTTTATTACAGCAAACGAGCAGCTCATGAATATTATTTATATTCTTTAAAAAAAAAAGAAGAAAAGCGGGCAACAGTTGGCGATAGCATACTTTTGCGCACGTGCACTTTGCCGAGCTCAAGCGAGTTTTTCAAAATGGGAAAAAAATAAGTCTCGCGTGTGCAACAGGGATTTACGATATATCAGTTTGAACAGGGCATATATTTTGGTACAAAAATCACTGAATGACCGCCATGTCACGACTGTTTTTACAACACACACACATGTATTTATATATATATATACATATATATACATATATATATAATATGTATATATATTATATATATTACATATAAATATATATTTGTATATATATTTTATATATAAATATATGTATTTATATATATATATATATATATATATTGGAATTTCCCTTTGAAACCCGAATGAGGGACTGACAAATGTGGTCTCTATATGACATAGAATTAAATTGAAATTAAAAACAAGATAGTTAATCTATGGTCTTAATTAGAGTCTTTACTGTGTATGTCAAACATATATATACACATATGGAGTGCAACTTTTATTCGAATTTTTATGCACATAACATATAGTCAAGGTTCTAGACCAATCACACTTTACATGCCAGCATCCATTTGTTTCAGAGGTTTTTTTTGGGGGGGGGGTTCTTTACGATCCAAACTTTTTTTTAATAAGGTCAGCTTTTTTTACAAGCAACTTTATGAAGTAATAGCAGTATGACACGGTAGTATTTGTATCGGTTGAAGTTCCAGTAAAGTAGACCTGTATGGAGCTGATGTTGCGAGACAGAGCACGGACAAGAGAAGTATTGTCGCCAAAACACCGGACAAAACAGACCTAAATGTAACGTTCCGTATCAACGGACCGTTTCATGAAAATTTCTGCTTCACACAACGCGGGTCGACCTTCAAATTTTACATGTAACCAATAACACCAATGTGATATCAATTTTATTCCAAAGGATGATATATTTACGAACATAACTCTCCCTTAAAATTGTAGTATCGACATGTTTAATGTCATAATCTTCAGGTTTCCCCAGACCATTGAGTGACAATAAGGAGGGGCGGCTTAAAGGACAAATCGGATTTACTGAAGATATTGTTCATGTTTTATGGGCCAACCTAATAAGCCTGTCGTTAGGCACTTGGTTATTTAGAAGGTTTGGTACAGCAACCTTGTGACCTATTTACGTCCAAATTCCCTGAACAGTATGGAGATAATTCTCAGCAATGGTAAGTTTTAGTTTTTTATTTACATTAGTTATTAAGCCGTTGGTCATCGAATTAAGGGCAGAGAAATAAATACCATTAATTCTGTAGGAAACGTTTCCAGATTATCGTAATATAAGAAACCACGAGAATGTGAAATCGGAAATAAAAGGTAACCATAGACAGAATATATATACATACATACATGAAATATTTGGACTCAGAACGGATCATGAAAATGTACTCTACAATACAAAGGAAAGGAAGGGCAAATTTGAGTAGAGGTAAAGGGCGCAATCGCGTGTTGCCTGTTTTGGAAAAATAATACGACAAAGGCCGATTAACTGAAAGACCACATACATACTTAACATAATGAAAACTTGTAAAGCCTGTGTAAGTTGATTTTGGTTAACCCAGTTCAGCTTGGTGATATAAATCACCAAATATGACCCGATCGTGCAAAATTACGTGCAATACACAATGGAGGTCTTGTGTTGTAATAATGTGATTAAAATGATCTTTCTGAAGTGACTGCTATTACGGGGAGCGTTCCATGGGTGTTGATACACTGTGGTCACGGCTCAGTTTGAAAATATGAGTAGTTTATATGGTCAATATGCTTGCCCACTCCTTATTCCCAGTTGACAAATAGTACCCACCCCGTCCAACTGAAGGTAGCTGAGCTGCACGGGGTCGGTATTACATATAACTATATGTGCATATTCTATTCATGTTTGAAGGTGTGTTCCTTCACGCATATATGTACATGGGTATTTGTACATATGTACGCCTTTTATCAGTGCATGAATGTTCGAGCAACGAAAAAAAAATCACAAGTGTTTAAAACTTGCCGTTCTTTGTTACACAGACACACTGCAGGTCATATTCTTTTAGAACTGCCGTGAATGTACCACCGATTTATTAAGTTTTCTTTCTTTCACGTCCCCGGGCACCACTGAACTGTGATCAGGTTTGCTTTCAAACAGAATACACACACACACACACACACACACACACACACACATATATATATATATATATATATATATATATATATATATATATATATATATATATATATATATATATATATATTTATATATCGCTGACACTGCCAGTAAATATTGAATGTCAGTTTTCACAGTAAAAAAAAAAGAGTTGTGCTTTATACTATATACACCGCTATCCCGTGGTTCATTCGGCATAATATTACATCCCATGTCAGTTCCCATGGGCCACGCAGCTAAATAGTGCATCTAACGCCTTTTCGCTTGGCTCAATCAGCTTTATCGTGCACCTCATACTTTTTTCTTTGCTCAATCAGCCTAATAGTGCAACTGATGCCTTTTTCCTGGATCAATTAGCCAAATATTGCATTTTTCATAGTCCAACGCATGCCATTTTGCATCTTTCTGTCAGCATGACAATCTATCCCTTGTCCGTTGCCTTTCTTCAATCACCATAACAGTGCCCCAATTGCTCTTTTCTCTAGGTCGACCACACTTTCTTATATACACTGCGCTTTTTCTTGTGTTCATTCAAATATCATATCCCAACCTTCTTTCTGTTTATCTTTATAAAACTTATAACGGGCCTCTTCTATTGTTCGATGAGCTTAGAAAATGACGTCCGTGTCCTTTCTTTTCAATCACTGAGATCCAATTCACATGCCACGCCCTGTTCTCTGACCGCAATAATGTCAACCGTGGCCCTTTAATTTTGTTATAACTGAGCTTTAATTTCCATTTCCCAGACATTAAAGTGGCACCGATCCGTATTCCTATATTCTGGATCATATAACGATTAAAAAAAACAAGACAAAATCTTGCAACAGCTCCAAAACCGCCCAGCCAATTGCTGCAATATAGCATCAGGGCACTCAGCTTCTGGGGAACCCAAGTTCTTAATTTGTTCAACAGGTGGCGCTGCGATTTTTTTCTTCCATTGTTTTTACGAATTTCTGTATGTTAAGGCTTTTTGTGATTTCTCCAAACCATCACTCAGATTGTATGAAACTTGTTGGAAATGTAGTTTGTGAAAGGTTAAACAAAAGTGTTCAGTAGGTAGTAATGCTGTGGATCCCTGATTTTTAAAGGATTTTTCAATTCGGGTACCTGTCAGTTAATGCAGGTACTCCCATTGATTATCATGAAAGTCATTTGGGATTGCAATGAGATGTCACATTTTTCACTTTCTCTCCAAAATCTGCATCCCTTAGACCAGAGTGGGACTTATCATGGGTTGAATGTGAATGTCAGCTGAGGATGGGCTGTTCACACCGCCTTCTTGTTAATTGATTTCATCGTTGCAGGGGACCAGGGTGCTGTCTTGCGTCGTAAGGAACAACAGCATACAAGGGACAAGAGATTTGGAGGGATTCAATGTCCCTGTGAATAATGAGCTAGGCTTGAGGGTATCACCTGCAGAACAATACAGATCATATCACAGGACAAAATGTCGAGTGCTTTAAATGTTAAGGAGAAAGCGTATAGGCAGTTGTTACTGAATCGCCGGTCTATTCAGTCCTACTCAGATTCAGACATAAAAAAGTTGGCAGCTGAGGCTGCGGCCGCGAGAAGCTACAAAATCCCCATCGTTAGGTTCCAAGAAGGTGAACTTAGCTCTGGACCTAAACGATGCAACTCCATAGCAGACTTCAATAATAATAGATCAAGGTTCAAGAACTTTTCACATTACCGAGTAGAGAGGCTCGTGCCAGGAACGGAGCACTTTCCACCTATTACCAATGCCGAAATAAGAGTTGCTTCTCCCCGAAAATCATCTGCTATACGTTACACAAAACCCACGAGGAAAGCACGCCCAAAAACAGCAGTTGGAGAAGCAAGGCCGTTGAATCCAGCTGATGATGCAGATGAACAAGCCAACGAAGAAAACGTTATTACAGAGAGGGAGAAGAAGGAGCCCGAACAGGGCATCGCACCTGATGATCTTTCACCAACTAATGCCGAGAAACAACCGGCTTCTGGGCCTGACGTCCTCGAGGCCAGTGTTCCTTCAAACGGTGCACCTTCAGCTGATTCTGCGCGTAGATACCGTACAGAATTTCATCTGGCTGTAACATTAGGTATGGCGGAAGGATACCAAATAAAAGGCGATTCAGTTGTTGATACCGTCAATGTGCCTGAAGAACGTACCCCGAGGCCGCGGACCGCGCGGTCAGATGAACTGACTAAAAGAAGAGATCCCACATCAGGGGGCCAAAGAACGAGGCGATCGACGAGTCGTTCTCCCGTCAGAGAAGCAGGTGTCACTGGTGTTCATAAAGTATCGTTTCACGCACTTGCTCCAGAGGATATAATAAATTTAGCGTCAGAGAAGCCCAAAAGGGCGGGAAACAATAATCAAAAATATTCTAGAAGTAGCAGACAGCCTGCTTTTGTGAACTTTACCCTACAACCCGAGGAACCTACTAAAGTAAATGAAAAGAAAGACACTCCGTCACTACCTCCGTCAAAAGGGCCAGACCAAGAGGACCCAAGTGCTCAGCATGCACAACCACATCGTAGGAGAAGAGTTAAATTCAATGACAGCAGAAGAGTTAAATTTTTTGACACAAAAACAGATTTTTCAGATCCTAATGACATTCCAAACGCACAGGGACCGTTACCTTTGACTCAGAAAAACCTAGAAATATTTGATTATCTCATGAATCCTATGAATGACGTATTTTATGAGATCCCGGACAATGAGGAATATCGAGTGAGTGAACGTGTCATACAGTGGGTACAGGAAAGGCAGGCAGAGACAGCCATGGCCAGGTTAATGCTCAGGTTGCACGACCAGGAAGGTGAGGACATTATCAGGAGCATTGAAGCGCGGCCAGTCGTGGCGGAAAACAGAGAAACCATTGTCATAGACCTCAGGGCTGCCACAGCGGCCATAGGAGGAGAGGCCTGACTCCACAAAAACAACCAAACGGACACCATTCATGTGCTTTAAGATTATATACCTCGATTTAAATATATTTATTACCAACAAATGTATAATTAGCTGCCATATATTTATGGCACATCCAAAGCTCAGCGCAACGTTATGTTCCATGAAGTACGCCAATTGGCAGTGAACAACTGGTTAAAAAGCAAAAAGAGTCAAATAGGTCATTTTAGTCATTGTGTTATTTCTTTTGTTACACGTAACGTCGTGGTAGGCCTACATGGTGACGTCACCAATGAGGCTTATTTAGTACATTTCGAGTCTTGCTTCATTAAATTAATATCTTTTGCCACTCTGTTTACATGTAAGAAATCTTGGCACAATCCAAGTAACTTTATTACAACTTCTGCAATACACTCTTTTATAAATGCAATGAAATAGTCGTGTCGTCGCACACCTTTGTGTAGTTTACCTATAGACTCAACTTGAATGAGTCTAGAACAAGCGTCCTTGGCTTTTTGTCAACTCCTGTTATTGAAGCCACGTTTGAACATATTGTGACTTTTGATCCGCTCATTAATTGTTTGTGTGGGTATGACGAACACTGAGAAAAAGGCCCATGCGTAAATCCCCTTGTTCTTGGCTATAGTTTCGACGACAGAGAGACTTGGTACAGATGGCGTCGTGACGTATCTCGGATAGCAAAGGGACTTGGTAAATATGTCCGCGTGACATATAGCATTGCAAAGGGACTTGCTACATTTGTCATCGTGACATATCTTGCATGACGAAGGAACTTGGTGCATTTGTCCTTGTGACATGCCTCGTGGACGAAAAAAAATGTTTGAAAAAGCAAGTTCCTTTATAATCTCTGAAACCTCCATAGAAGTTTCAATTTTCGCAGACAAAATCATATTCCCGTTGTGGGAATTTTGTTGGTGCTAATGGACGTTAAAAAGAGATTTTTGAGTAAACTGTAAACTCCCATGTACAGATTTGCAGTGAGCTGGTAGGCCAATAGGACAAGCCTGTCTACAATGATGTGTGTCAAAATAAACTGACATTTTGCATCATTATATGGTTTGACATAGTTACTTGACCTCCCGGTGTAGTGGGTACTGGTTTTACTACCCATCATTTATTTTCATCGCTCAAGGCGAATAGTATATTCACACTAAAAATGCAGTAATGGAAATAACGAACATCCATAAACAAAACAAAAGGTTCCCTTTAACCAAGTGTTTTTCCATGTGTGTGTTCATCCAAAATAATACAAAGAAGAATTTGTCAACATGCTGCACAATACCATTGGTTATTTCTAATATTTCCTTGCTTACTTTTTATTTGGGGGGGGGGGGTGTATGGTGAAACAGCATAAAGTGTGATTTGGTCTGCCTACTTTACGTAAAAGTTCGTTTACTTCAAGACAAGAATAATTTTTGCAGACACTTTACTTTTATATTATCTCAATACTGATCACCGGGATTTGTTAATTCACATGGTTTTGAAGCAGTTTTATCTGGATGACAGTGAACCTAAAAATGTTATACCTAACAGGCTCCTGACACATTATCTTTAGGTTTATCTGACTGTGTGAAAAACATTAAGTAGTTGTCAAGAGACCTGTTGCTGTACTATGTAGGTACGAACAACAGCTATATGTTTTAGTGCATTTGTCTGTTTATACTTCTACCCCGGCGCTTCTTTCAATTCCGAATGTTCATCGGCACATTCACTTCTGGATACTTTGTGTTTTGCTTGCCATTCATGAATTATTTAACAAAACCGAATCATAATCGTACCTATAGTTTAGGTCACCTTGAGGCCTAGCAATGAAACCATTATAACTGTCATTCGTGGCTTATGTGATAGCAGCGCCAGCGTGTCATAATACACGTCTACTGACTGCATTATAAGCAAGCTATAAGTATAAACAAACTTGGGCGGATCCAGACCTTCTAAAAGGGGTCCGTCGTCTTGCGAGTGCCGAAGGCACAAAGCTCACCGCGAGGGGGGGGGGGTCTCCCGCGGAAAGTAATGAAAAATCAATGCTCTCAAACTCGTTTTCCTGGCATCTGAGACACATAGCTCACTAAACTGGGCTTTTTCGTTGGCTTTCTTATTTCCTTTTAGAGTATTGCATACAGGGTTCGACAAATCCCAACCTTTTAACGGGATGCAAGGGCCAATGCTTCAAAATTTGTAATGGGCCTAGTCTGCCCCCCCCCCCCCCCACTCATTCCGGTGAGCAAATTTAATGTGACTGCGACAACATTATGACTTAATTTCGTTCAAGTTGGTTCATCACATATTTTTTTGTTCACAACGTTCAAATCTGTACAGTGCAAGTCTACATTTTGGCTGTGCTTCTTAAAATGGAGATGCTGGTGGATACAAATATCATCTATAGACTGAAAAAAGCTTATTGTATTCGTATGATTCCTTGAAATGCCTCTACCATTAAATTATGTATCGAAAGCCAAACCATATAAAGCCGATACAACCAAACCAGAAAGGAATTACAAGGATGTGATAATGTTACTAGTACTGTATATACTCCCAGTTAGACTTTTGAAAGTCAAAATTCGAGTTCCTAAGTAACGTAAGCTATCGAGATATAAATGTGCACATCTACCTTTTTACCGCTTTTTTAATTTTGTGTAGCTGAATGAAAGTATACAGTGTTTAAATTGTATAGTCTTGCTGTAGCTGTTGGTGCACATACGAAATATTGTGCTAACTGAATAAATATGCCAACATAAAAGACTTAGATAAACACAACTTTTGAAGCCCCTCGCACCACCAGCGGCAGAGCGTGAAACTTCAATGCGGGGCGAGGGTCGTAAAGTGTATCTGCCAATGGCATAGCCAGCAATGCTGAACACGCTTATCAATGTGGGATCAAGTTGATTGATTTATTTGGGAAAATGATAACTATTCCTAGTTCCTAGACGACACGTATTATATATTTATCTATTGCTCAATAAAATCCGGTCTGAAGATCTAAAAATGATGCTCTTTTGTTCCAAACACCATGAACTAAATTGTCCCTATTAAACCAATATTGGGATATGAGTCTTCAATGTTGAAAATTTAGGTTATGAATAAGCAAAGTAGCAAATTTTAACTTTGCAGTCTAGTTTTACACCTGATGCAGATAAGAACAAATTCAGGGACATAGTATTGTGACGGCGGGGACCTTGTCCCTGTTGTCCTATAGGGTGCTATTCTTAAACACACAAAACAAAAAAGAAAACTACTTCAAAGAACTTCCCTACGTTTCGCTATATTTAACTATTAGCACAATAATCTTTAACATGTGCCACAACTGCTAGATTAAGACTAGACAATTCCAAAAATGATACTTTCATAAAATAAAAAGAAAAGACGAGGAAAAAGACAGATCTGAAGTTGTATCAAACGAAACCACGTGGATACGTATCAGGATACGTTAAGAGGCGAAATGACATACCTCCTCTGTTACGATTATGCGTGCCTGAATTAGCGTTCTGACAAATCTGTCGCTGGTTTAAAAATAAGATGGACAAAAGTCATAACCATGATGGTAACATCAGCAGCATGAGTTACAATATTGCGTAGACCAACAAGCCTTTGATGAAATGCATATCATTTCAATACCAAAAAGCACACAGAATGTGTATGAAACATAACGAGTATATATGAAAGTATGAACAGTTTAAAGATCATAGATGTTTAGGCATACCTCCAGGCAGTAACTTTAATTTGAAAGTGGTGGTAATCTGTCAAGCTGTTTGATTTTATCTTCCAATGTTTTATTTTATTTATTTATTTATTTATTTATTTATTTATTTATTTATTTATGTATGTATGTATGTATGTATGTATGTATGTATTTATTTATTTATTTATTTATTTATTTATTTATCTATCTATCTATTTATTTATTTACTTACTTACTTATTTAATCGCAAAGTAGGGTTCTATCGAACCCACCATCACCCATCGGCCCTGGATTAGCCGGTGACGAACTGTAAGTTATATTTTGCCTTGGTATGCAATATTGTATACAATTTACATTGTGACTACACACTTATATTGTATCAATATTAATGGGGGCAAATAAAGGAATATATGTCTGTCTGTCACAGTCATATAATATATCGTCACAAACTGACCCTATGAACACACACACACACACACACACACACACATAAACACACACCCCACTGTCAGCACAGCACAAATTCCGGCACTTAAATTAAATGTAATTCATTACGATTGACCATTGATTTAAACATCATGCTAAGACATCATTCTGTCCTGCTTAAACAAATCGTGCTTTCCCTGCAGTGACTGATTTAAATAGTGTCATGTCAGGAAAAGACGAAGAATTGTGAAAATGAAGGGTTCGACATATTTTACCTTTTCAGTCTTGTATTCAGCCGGGGTATTCACCAAAATACTTCTATCATTTTGTTGTTGGGGGGGGGGACCCCAAGTAAAAAAAAAATCAGCACCTTGATGAAATAAAATAAGGAAACCAGCATTGTGTTGTGTGCAAACCTGCACATGCATGTGCCTTCGGCATCCCTGCCAGTATGTCATGTTTTTGCGCTGTGTTGTTCAGGGTTGTCCGTGGCGCCACCTTGTGATCAGCCAACGGATTTTCTGACATTCAGTGGATGAATGCTCCGCTGTTCATGGTAACCACGTGTTACAAGTGTCGATGCAAGTCTGGGGAAAATGCCGCGTTCTTCCACCAATCAGAGCTGCACGTCAATTATGTGGATAAAAATGAGAACAAAATCCACAATAGGTAATTTATTTTGACAATAGTTGATTTTATTGACATGAAAAGAGTCTCATTAGACTCATTCATTATACATATAGCACACACAATCACATGCATGTAAGTATTCTACCATCCACTCTAGAAAGATAACAAAAACGAATATCAGCAATATTTTGACTGAGGTGGCACCCGGAAGTTCAACGTACAGGCAACCCCTGTTTACAAAACATTTGTGCAGGTATTGTCCAAGGGCAAGTTTATTTTTATTTTTTTATTTTCTTATTTTTATTTTTATTTTAATTTTTATGCTTTGTGCTCGTCAACATGCGAAACTGTTTATAATCACTAAAATCGTATAAGGCAACACCATACTTTCTCTGACAACATAGTACAAAATTTGACTTTCATGGTCATGTCGCATACAATTTAGGACAAAGTGTTTCTCGGTCTCAATACAACCAGACATGCAAGTCAGAAATTTCCCTTCGTTCAATGGTGTTACAGGTCTGGTGTGGCCGCCTGTATCCATTCGCAAGTTATGTGAGCTTAGCCTGAGCCTGGTTATTGCCTCCATATATATAAATATATATTGTACTAGCTAGTGTGACAATGTATGGCTCCATGCAGAATTCAGACTTGACAATTTTAAATGTTCTTAGTTTTGAATTTATAACTTCAACGTGCTTACTGAAAAATTTATCCTTCAAGAGAGACTAATTTATTCCACACAAGTTGCTTTTCCCAGTTTGTTAACAGACTAGTACTCATCAGAATTTCAGACACCACTGTACACCAGTTATTTTGACCAAAGTTACGACAAACCTAAGAGCACTGTAAGTACGGTATTTATATGATGACCAGAGCCTCGAATAGGGATATGAATCTTTGTAGTCCACTTTATTCTGCACGTACGCTTGTATTCCCTCCAGAAATGGCAAAAAAAATCTGCTTGCTAATAATGTGTGTGTGTGTCACGGTTGTATGATTTGAATCAAGCTAGGTACCCGGGTACCCAATCGGTTCCAAAATTACCCAGCAATGCTCTAGTGTGTGCACTATTTGCGTTTTCTTCCCATCATGGCAATATCTCATCAAACCTAACAGGTCATTGAAAGAACCATTGGCATTTTCTCTGATATTAAATGCAGTAGCGAAGTAAAAATCTAAATTCAAAATGTGAAAATACAGATGTAAATTGAGAACGTTAAAGTGGCCGCCAGGTTTCCGTCCACGGCAATATGGTCTTTGCACTGACGCCATTGCTATTGGAACTGTTCGTTGTCCGACTGGTTTACTTGTGAAGATTCACAGGCCACCACCGATTTAAAGAGTGCAAAACAAATTGTATTTCTTTAGCTCTGCTGACATACGGTCACAGAGTTTATACGATCACTCATGTCTGTCCCTCCGTTGGTCCATCTGCAAACTTTTGGTTGTAAACGCAATGCAGTCGACAGTTTTCAAGTTAGCCCACACAAATCTCTGGACGTACAGTGGTCCCCCTCTTATAAGGCCCCTCTCACCAGAGGCCACCCCTCTTGAAAGGCCAGCATTCTTCTGCAGAAAGTATGGTATTTTCATTATATTCTCCCCCTCAAGAGAGGCCACCCCTCTTATAAGGCCACTTTTTGGCTGCATTTGGGGCGGCCTTATGAGAGGGGGACCACTGTATCGGATGTGTGAAAGTCTAGGGTGAGTTTGATATTAGTGGCGCCACCTGCAACATAATTTAACATGAATCAAAATGTGAAAATGCTGTGAACACTCTGGTATCCTTAATGTTTAACTCAGCTTACTTGTCAGTCAGCTGAGTTTATATGATGGTCTGTCGTCCGTCAGTTTGCTTATCCGTCAATCCATCCGTCATCCACAACTCACAGTCTCGACTTCCTCTCCAAAACCAATGGCCACATTTACGTCACACTAAGTGGGGATGTACCTTGGGCACGTCTGTACCAGCTTTGTTCGAATGGTGACGTATACACGGTATAATATTTTTTTGAAGGTTTTTTTTTTCATAATTTTGAGGGGTCAAGAGGGGATTGCAAATCGACCAAGCCGATGGGTTGGAAATTGCCTAGAGATTTACTTCCTGTGACTCCTAGACTTTCAAAACTCTACCATGTGGCGCTGCAATTAAATATATATATACAAAAAGATCATATGTATATATATATATATATATATATATATATATATATATATATATATATATATATATATATGATCTTTTTGTGTGTTAAAGCTGTTTTCAACATCTCCAAAACCGTCACTAAGATTCTTCTGAAACTTGATTGAAATGTAGATAGTGAAAGGGTCAAACAGCTGGTCACTGGGTGATGATATTCCGCGTCTCTGATTTTTACCTTCAAGTTAGCTGATTTAACCAGTTAGCTGAGATTCTATGGTTGTTAATTATCCGTCTTCATTCCACCAGCAATCCACAACTCAGATTTTGACTTTTCCAAAACCGTCTCCCAGATTCACTTCAGACTTCACGGAAATGCACTTTGAATGGATCTCTAACAAGTTTCTTCAGCTGGTCTTGCTCCATTGATTTTTTGGATTTTTTATTTTTTAATGTATTTTGCGTCCATTTTTTCGGCAAAACCCTTAAAAAACCTCCAAAACAGCGAAACCAATTGCTTCGAAAATTACATACGAACACTTCTGGGGTCCCATGCGTTATTTTGATCAACAGATCGGGCTGCAATGTCGATTGAAAAAAAAGAACTTCTGTGTGCTAGGGTTATTTTGTACTTCGCCTCTCAAATCGTCACTCTGGCGGTTCTAAAACTTGGTGAAACTGTACCTTATCGGAGGGTTAAAGAAACTTGTTCACTAGATGGTGATACTAGGGAATCTCTGATTTTCAACCAATTTTTCAATTCGGGTACCTGGCGCTTAATGCATGCATTCGTCTTAATTACCATGTAGTTCATGCAGATTTAAGCGGAAATTCAAATTTCGGACGTCTTCTCAAAAAGCGTCTACCAGATTCACTTCAAACTTGTCATATTCACTTCCAACGCGTCATATGCTTAACAGATAGAAATATATAATGTACATTCTGCCAGACGTTTCTTCCAAGCAATGTTAGGCCTGACATCATACAGTTATCGGACACAACACACCCATGTGCAGGCATACTAAAAGCTCGGCGTAATATATTGTTTTATGGATAGAGAATTATGTGTGACACAGATGGCGAAGTGCAGACGTAATGGTAAGCCCAGCTGATAAGTGTTAATTGAAATAGCCAAGTCCTTCTCAATGTGCATGCTCTCTAGACTCCTTTGACTCCTTCCAGTCTCTAATGATTTTCAGAAAAATGGACATACACAAGTTGGGGTCCAAATTGCAAGTCTCTGATTTTCTCTTAATGCAGATATATTTACACTTGGTCAAAGGGGAATTGGCATCCCCAACCCCCACCTCCACCTCCACCTCAACACCAATCTTGATTCAAAATTAACAATTAACATTTTTAAGTTTCTATAAAGTAGCTTTTTCAAGGCGGGACACATTGCAAAAACTACAGAAAAAAATCACGTGTACATTACTATGTGGATGTTGTCTAGATTGACACTTGGACTGATAGTGGACTATTGTCGTAAAGTTCCTGCTCCAGTCTTCGAGGAATTTTCTCATAGAAACAATCGCTGGACTAAGACAATATGATAACACAAAGAAAGGTCCACAATCTTACCGGTTTCACCTATTGCTAGAGACTAAGGATTGCTTGCCAGAGAAAAGCTAGCCTCTGTATAGAGACACTGGTTTTATGGTGACTTCAGCACAGACCCCGGAAATAGTGTGAGAATGAAATGACCACTTCCCGTGATGCGACAAGAGACACAAGCATAATGAAAACATGCACTTATCATTGTAGATTCAATCCGTGTTTTTTTTTGCGATCACGCATAAGCATGACCATAAGAATTATGTCAGTGGATTGCTTGCTCAAATGTGCAAGGAGCAGATTGCATCTTTTTCTCGGAAGTTGACACAAGCCACGCTCCTGAAGCATGAACTGAGGGTTGGCAAAGGCACACACAGTGGTGACCGACGTCTGCACGTAACGGAAAGAAGTAACATCCGCTAACACCTTATTGTTCACTCGACCATGCAAACTCACGTTAAATATCAAAATATAACTAGAAAAAAGATTTGATTCAAAGCAAATCTGTGTGCCTTCAAAAGTTGTAAATAAAGGTATATGGAAATTTGAAAGGTCCTAATGACCTTGCCCTTTGACCTGTAGAGGCTACATGCAAATTGCAAAAATTGGCAGTGTTGGAATACTTACAATTTGAGTCCAGTATGACTGAGGTTGGATAAAAATTTACCAAATTACGGCTAGATGGAAATTTCAAAGGCTCAAATGACCTTGACCTTTAGATGACACATATAAATTACAAAAATGTACACTGTTACAATATCTACATTTTGAGCCGAACATAAACCAAATCATATCAAAACTGACCAAATTATGGCTAAATGAAAATTTCAAATGGCAAAATGACCTTGACCTTTGACCTTTACAGGTTTCATGTTACAAAAATGTGCAATGGTACGATACCTACATTTTCCGTTCAATGTGATTAAAATTGGATGAATTTTGATCAATAGATAGCTAGATGAAAATTCCAAAGGCCCAAATGACCTTGACATTTAGAGGTCACATGTAAATTACACAATTGTACAGTGTTACCATATCTACATTTAAAGCCCAAAATGAACAATATCAAATAAAAATTGACTAAGTTATGGCTAAATGAAAATTTCAAGGGCCAAATAAACTTGACCTTTGACTTTTAGAAGTCACGTGAAAATTACAAAATGTGCATTGTTGCAATACCTACAATTTGAGTTTGACATGATTAAAGTTGGATGAAAAATGATCAAGTGATGGCAAGATTAAACTTTCAGAGGTTCTAATAATTTTGACTTTCGACCTTTAGGGGTCACATGCAAATTGGAAGAGTGTGCAGTGTTACAACATCTACAATTTTAGGCCAACCTGATCAAAATTGGATAAAATTTGGCCAAGTTATGGCTAGAAAAAAACTTCAGATAGCAAAAACGATCTTGACCGTTGATCTTTAGAGGTCACACGTAAATTACAAAAATTATGCAGCGTTATATACCTATGAACTAAGTTGGATTGGCTACCTGTACCTTTAATAGTTTTGGACATATTCAAGTTTTAAATTTTCAAGTGGTCTTAATTTGCATACTTTTCAAAACCGTTGAACTTCTTTACACAAATTCAAGACTTCATCTATGGAAGTATAATCATGCCAAGTTTGGAGTTTCTATTTGTAATAGTTTCCAAATGAAATGTCGGACAAATTTGCCTGTAAAGAAAGAATTCGTAGGAAAACATGTACAGTATGTCTGTGTTGGCACACAGACATAACTACATTCTGTACAAGTTTACATTAGTTGTGTTTTCAGTAGCACACCATTAATGACAGAGTTTCGGCCGTGGGAGAGTCTTCCTTAGAGGTATATTTCAACTCGGGTGAGTGTGTGTGTCGAAGCCGCAAAATAAATGTGCCAGATGTACTTATTGAATCGCTAAAGCTCTTATTACATTATAAATATTTGATTAAAATTGCAGTGGCCAGTATATACTGGCATATATTCTGACCAAAAATGGTTTCAGTGCACGTTTCTTAGTGGACTTTAATTCAATTATTATTTTTTATATATATATATTTTATGCAGCACACGGTACGGCTGACCCTCTGAGGCGTAGCCGTGGGGCCGGGTTCTGGCCGCCGGGTGCACACTCGTCATAAAATCTCGGCTGCAAGACGCTGTGCATACCGTCTGCTGACAGAGCCCGTCTCTGCTTCCCACTAAACATATAGATTCCTGTTCCAGTTTCTAATACGTTATGATATGGTCGACATGATTATTACATAAAAACTGGGCTGCCAGCAGCGGTAAGTGACTGGCGGCCTGAAGAGCCAACTCCCTGTCTCGGCCCGGCCTACAGACAGGCTGATTGAGGTCAGAGGTCATTCAACACAGGAAGTGTCCTTTCCCTGTTCAACTTGTTAACTTATCATGGTCACCAGAATCAAACTTTCAATTTTTATCGATTTTTTGAACTAGTTCATGGATACATTAAAACTGTATAGTATATAGATGATGACAAACACAAGCAAACTTTATAATAAAATGAACTGTCATCCGTAACAGTTCTTTTTCAAAGCTTCATGTTGTGCATCTGTACATTTCTGTGAGTGAAGTTTCTATTGAATAGCCTGTGACCTAATATGAGGAACACACCTCACTGAGCATGCTCAGCTAAGATGGATATTCGGCTTATTGCCGGAGTGCTTGCGTTGTTGTACAGACTGTTGTTTTGGTGCAGCAGGTGTGCATTTTATGTAGATGTGGGACCATATCCGTGTGTTTTAAGTTTCCCCACAATTGGGGATCCAACTTATTTCTATCATCATTACCGCCATCATCGTCATCATCATCATCATCATCATCATCATCATCATCATCATCATCATCATACATACCAATAAGAGCATGGTCAGTTTGGTGTGTCGGAATATCATTGCCGAACTCCTGCCCTGCGTCGCTTGAAACTATTTTTCTTAAGTCGCTACAGCCTGATGTACTTTTACTTCAAGTTTTCAGTTAGCAGAAAAGGTCACGCCATCTGCATAACTGACAGCTACTATGAATGAAATTCCACTTTGGCACTTAAAACTCGTTTTACTAACAGGGAAGGACAGTTAACCATCATATATGATAAACAACTTGATGAAAAAGTCCGTTCTGATTGACTCCATCACTAGAGCCACCCTACAATAGGATAACTTCAAATTGCCATCTGGGGTCTCTTAAGATATATTTATAGCAGGAATTAAGAAGAAGGAAAATAGTATAGCAAATAATATTTACCCAACGAAAAATTAAATATAAGTTAGTTTACAGCATTACAGCTGTGACAGTTTACCATGTTGCAGACCGAGTCGTAGTTCTTCATTGTACATCCCTTTACATGTTTGGTAAATTCGTCAAAAGAACGTGTTTTCATTCATAAGGGCTGATATTTGGGGGGTATTCATAATCGGCATGTTTTTGGATTTGTGAAATTTATGGAAACGTTTGAGCTGGAAACTGGGATATCTATTATGGAGTCATCATGTCTGCGGATTGTCTGTATTATTTTCCGTGAGCCTGAATTCTGATACATTGCATTTAAGTGGAGGCAATCATAATTTAAAGTAAGCTGTTAATGTGTTGTGTTTGTATTTATAAGAAAATTTATAACATGATGATTTGAACAAGTCGTCTATTTTCAACTTTAATCCTAGGTCTTTAAAAAGAGGTGAAGCATGTGCAAAATAGTTACTGTTTCCTTTTATTCTTCTTATTTGCGGGGGGGGGGGGTAGTTAATTTATGATGGATTGTATCAAACGCCGTACTGAAGTCTAGAAATATGGCTTGCGGTAATTTTATTTATAGTCTAAATCTATGTTTACTCGTTCAACTAATTCTAAAAGAGCATTCCCGATTGATTGATCTTCTCTGAAACCATATTAGTCCCTGTAAATTAGATTCTTGTCTTTGAAATACTGATTTAGTTGCAAATGCACGACCCTTTCAAACACTTTGGATATTGCAGACAGCAGAGATATTGGTCTATTATTAATAATGTTATGTATGTCATCCTTCTTCAAAACAAGGGTAATTTTAGCTATTTTCATTTTGTTTGGGAAGATACAATTTTTCATTGATTGATTTATTTTACATGTTAGAGGCGCACCTAAACTCCCGCGCATGGTTTTAGAAGCATAAAAGCATATTGTCCAAGCTGCAACTGCACTTTGGTTTAAGGTTAGCTTTCATTTTTAGTGAGTGTTTCTTCGATCATCGGAAATCAGAAATCACTTCTATGTTATCTAAATAAGATAAGGAATGTCTTTTTACCTTCGTATCTATTTTGTCTGCCAAGTTGGGACCTATGTTGACAAAGAAATCAGTGACATGTCTAGCGATATCTGTTTTTTCTTCATTTGGTCCCGTCCGTCTCTATTGTTGAAATGTTTAGAAAATACTTTATGATTGGTGTACTTATTAAAAACATCCTTGATAGTTTCCCCGTGTATTTTAACATCACATTTAAAGTTAACTAATTCCGTAATGTACTAATCTTTGTTCGCTTTACGGATCATATATCGCGACTCGTTTGCACGGTGCTAAAGTCTCCTCGTCAATTCCTCATATCTATTGTTGTTAACATGAGTAGTATGAACCTTTTTGTACGGCCGGTATCGGTATTGCATCTTATTAAGGATGCTCTGAGTAATCCATCTCGACTTTTCGGGGTTATAATTATTAGTTATTTTTAGGAATGGGCTTGTTTATGAGTTCATCCGGTTTCACCGAAAATCTGTCGTCATAATTGGCCTGTGATCGGCAGTTAAGTTTATGTCAAGGAGAGTTTCCCAATTAACCGCACTCAGTTTATTTATTAAATCATTTATTGCCGAGCCTGTAAAGGACCTATAGTTTATTTACTTCCGTTTTTCATGGTAAATTGTCATGTTGCAATCAACTGCAACCATATGATTTGAGAAATTATGAACTAGAATGCCAGTTTTAATGGGACCCGACGCGTTAGATGCTTTGCGATGTGTATGTGATCAATTCAGGTTGCATTGTGTTTTGGCAGTCTTGTAGGAAGTGTTATATTCGGCAAAAAGAAACTGCCATGAAAAATTTCCCTCCGATTCTGACCAGATACTTTTCATGTGAGAATCAAATTGTAGCATCGGAAGACAGTCGCAGACAACGCATGTGGTACTTTTCATGTTTTTTTTTTTAATTCGGGGGGCATGGCCAAAACCAAAAATTTCAGCAACTTGGGCCGGAAACATTGTCTTCATCTGCCTCTTCATGCTAGACTCTCCTTAAAGATACAGTTAGTTTTGCCAAGCAACTCCGGTTTATTCCAGGGGAAATAATATATTCAATACGTTGGAGTGTTTCAAATTTTAAACGTGGGAGATGGTATATACATTTTAATGGGTGACTTCAAGTGCGCCGATGAATTCTAATTATGATTCGTCTCCGGCGCAGAAAACAGAAATAAGGAATATTTCAATTCCCAAAATACTCTTTGCGGCAGGAAATATAAGTCCCATGGGGTTTCCTTCACTGAGCTGAAATCGTGTGTTAGAATCAATCAAAACTGTGGCCAGGGTTTACTTTACCTGCAAGATGTTATATTGTATGCTCAATCTGTAATTTTATGCGTATTAATGTATATTTCTGCAAATAAAAGCAGTACAACACAAGCCATACTCTCATACTCCTCCCTGATACTCTGCTTTGAGCTTGTAGCAGGCCGTCGAGTAGCAAATTATTGCCTGCGTAAAAAGCCAATCACTGCATAATGGTCAGGGGATAAAAAGGCGATATTAAATCCCTCGCCATAAAAGTTTATATGGTATTACACTGGCAGAGCAAAATTTCATGACATACCAGAAACATTATCTAAGAGTAATATGCGTGCATCTTTCATGGACCATGGCACAAGCTACATACAAGGCAGAAAGGAAACGATACCTTATTTCAGTAGTATCCTCCAAAGAGCGGGTAAATGTTCGCTTTAATGGTGAAAAAAAATGTTGAAAAAGACTTTCGCATTATGCGTACTAGCGTTGTCCTAGCCAATTGTTTTCTTACAGATTTATTGTACCTTCCTTATTTTAGGCGCATATGTATGTGTGCATAATTATGATGGAATGCCGTTTCATCCAAGCGTTGGCCCATGTCTTCAAAGAAGTAATACCGTTATATAGATTTTTAAAAAGTACAGCTGCGCTAAAACGCATGAAGCTCAGGAGGTTATTTTGTCACATATGCTGCTAGTGTACATGTAACTGACTAAAGTATGGCCAAGTGCATTTGATAACAGGTAATAGTGCTACCAATGTAAAGGTAATCTTGAAATCATTGAACGTATGTGTAAATACTAAAAAAAATGTTTGAATCGAAACATCCTTGAATATATCCAAAGTCGGTCTTAAGACATAATATATGTGTGTTTGTGTGTGTGTGTGGGGGGGGGGGGTATGGAATAAAGCAAAACGCACGCTGTTGTGTACTCCTAGGAAGAAGGAGTCCACCCTTGTCTGCTGGCGACCTCACGCTGGGGAAGATCACCCTCCGAAATGCCGAAAAGTCCAACATAAAATTATACAGATCTCAAGCTCTCCATTCTGATGGCTGCAGGTTATTTTATATGCATGTTATCGTCTTGTGCATTGTAGATATTAATCTTGAAGGGCGACGCAAACCACCCTGGCAGAGTTTCTTCTTTCTTGTACGGATAACTGGTGTTTTGTAACTGACAGGAATTCAAAAGCTTATTTGCATTGAGGTCTTTTTTCGAGACCTGTTCATTCAGTTAAATTGAATTATCTTGATTCATGTAGAACTTAGCATAATATTTGTTATTTGTGGCATGAAATCCGGGAGTCCAAGAGGACCATATAACAATATAGTGACACAGCCAAACATTAGAACGCACATATAACGCATTTTACTCGAAGCAACAAAACAGTACAAACTAGGAAAGATGATTTGCTGCATAGCAAATCAGTGTGTGTGTCTTCAAAGCATATTGGTATGGCAATGTACAACTATTCAATAAAACAGGAGTAGAAGTTGGAATGGCATCTCTATCTATTATAGCTTTGAAGTTATTCAAGATTTAAAATTTCTAATGGTGCTTTTTTACATAATTTAAATTGCTGCAACTTTTATTTTTAATTCATTAGGTGATTAGATGCCAATGGTCAACAACCCCCTAGTAGAAGTTGGAATGACATCTTTATTATACTGTTGAAGATATTCAAGATTGAAAATTTCAAATTCAGAAAGAAAGAAAGAAAGAAAGAAAGACAGACAGACAGACAGACAGAGAGAGAGAGAGAGAAAGAAAGAAAGAAAGAAAGAAAGAAAGAAAGAAAGAAAGAAAGAAAGAAAGAAAGAAAGAAAGAAAGAAAGAAAGAAAGAAAAGTGTGTGTTGACACACACACACTTTAATGATAGAATGCATGAGCAGGGATCTTGAGCATTTCCTGGACTGTGTAATTGTATATAAATAATGTAGCCCAAAATGTTTTCTTTAAGAGCCACTGAACTGACTGGTGTCCAGAAAGAAAACATTAACTTATAATCAAATTACCAAACAGACATAGCCATTCAATCAATGCAGCCAATGTTTATATGACAAAAGTAACTCATTCAGTGATAAACCCAAAGGATATGCTCTTTGCTAATTCTTTCAAATTTGCATTGCTAATACAATGTGTGAAACAAATAAAAAAGGTCAGAATATCACAAATCATGAGCAGATATTATATTCTATTATGATTGTCAGAAATTTTAAATCAGAACCCCCTAATTTAAAAGATAAGAATACTCAGTATATCCCTTTGATACAAATTTTACTGACAGTAAATGAAGACTTCTGTCCTGAATGAGTCCAGGGATGCCGCATTTTCAAAGGGTCATTTTGATGTCACATCTTGTAAAATATATACCAGGATTATGGCTTGTTTGCAGTCTAATTGAGATGTGACACCCCTGTAAAAATGTCCCACAGGTCTTACACGATGTTGATAAAGGCTGTGGATTATGAGTGAAATCTATCGGGGGTAGTAAAATACACATAAACTTCAGGTGGAAAGGGTAGGGTTTATTTTGATGTGGTTACACTTGCCAGGACTTTGGAATATGCTGGCCATTTGATACCAATCATTCACTGTCACTGGTCATGTGTGTTTGGTGGGGTGGCAGACACATAGCAGAGCCAGCACCACAGCTATATAACATATTGAAGATTTAAAACTTTAATTAGCCCTCATTTGCATAATTTTGAAAAGCATGACCTCTCATTATAAAAAGGCCAGACTTTATCTATAGAAGTATAATTGTGCCAAGTTTGGAGTTTCTACGTGTTATACTTTTCAAATGAAATGTCGGACAAATTTGCCTGTAAAGAAAGAAAGAAAGAAAGAAAGAAAGAAAGAAAGAAAGAAAGAAAGAAAGAAAGAAAGAAAGAAAGAAAGAAAGAAAGAAAGAAAGAAAGAAAGAAAGAAAGAAAGAAGAAAGAAAGAAAGAAAGAAAGAAAGAAAGAAAGAATTCCTAGAAAAACAGAAAAGTGTGTGCTGACACACACACTTTAAATATCAGAACCAGTCTGCTGGTGAGACACAAATACAAGATGCACGCGGTTTGATTGCGCTGAATTGTGAGGTGTCACCGTTTACTTGTTTATCCGTTATAGTCTGCCTAATATTTCTCTGACGGGCCTACGGCGACTTTATGACGGATCTAGTCGATAGGTGCCTAGTCAGTCAGCCCTCACAACAAATCCTCTTTAGTACTTAATGTATATTTCATGTAATTATATGCTATGTCCTGACAAAGTAAATGTTATCATCAAACTTCATCATTATGATCAAACCATGTCAATCAGGAGAGCATTGGGTCACTAAACATTTCAGTTTTTACATGACGTTCTTTGATAGTACACTTTGTATAACATGCGTCAATAAGCAAATACAAGATTTCCCTTCACAGAACAAAATACCAACCTAAAGGGGAGCAGATGTGTGGTCGTCCCAGGGGTAAAATGTCACACCATTGTCTGCCATAAAACTACGATAATTACCATCCTTAAATTAAACCCATTTCCTTGAAGAAGAAGGCTGATTAAATGTTTTTCTTGGTGCTACGCCCAACCCGCGCCAGGAAACGCTTTTGACCGGAGGCGTGCCATAATGACGTCTTACCTACCTTTTTCACTAAAAATATTTTCTCTTTACATGGAATTTAAGTAAAAACATCTAAGCAGACGACGATTTACATCCAGCCACCTTTAGACAATTTTGAGTGGGAAATGCTTTAAGATGTTAATATTGTATGTGTTCCTACAGAGAAACGTCTTTGAATCCGCACATCTCTTTACGTACAGCAGCAGACACGGCAAAAGGGACGTCCTTCGGGGTGTACGTGGGGAGAGGGGTTGATTAAATTTTCTTCTATCCACAAGAAAGTCGCAATGTTTATAATGGTGTAATTCAGACTGAACGCCGCACAAAAAATTCGCTTTACACTTGGAAATTCTTTGTAAAATTGCACAAGTGTAAGTTTTCCTATTTTGAGTTTTTGCCCTGAACAAACTGCTGATAGGTATACCCGGGTACAGTGTCGGTTCCTGTGATACAATGCCCCATACGTTGGGAATATGCCCCTTAGAAATATATTTTATGTTCGGAACGAGCGGGACTCGAACCTGCAACCTTTGGCACCAGTCGCCTAGCAGAAATGGGAAACGCACATATCCACTCGACCCAATCCCCATTCTTTAAAAGAATGGTTCAATGGAAGTAGTTATGCGGGAGTGCCATATCAACATGGTTATGCAGTATATTTACTGAGTCGGCATTTATTTCCAGAATCGGAAACTTTAATCCACCAGCATTAAGAATGTTCATCTCTGATACTCACCTTTTCCAAATTTCATAATGAAAGTGCTGAACAATCTTCGCAATTGAGATGCATCAGCATCAAAAATTAAAATCCAAAATGAATCATTGCACCCGACTTCATGCACCCTATCTCCGCGACATTACATATTCACTTCAAGTTATGACATTATACTTCAAGCTATACCGTTATATTTCAACAAGAAACAACCCATATTCAAACAATCGCGTCGTAGAGCATAAACCTAAACTGACTTTTGAGAACTTTATATCCAACCCTTATAAATGGGTGTGATCACTGGTTCACCCTGCCCCAGGAACCTTTATTCACCTCACCCCAATTTCAACTCACCCCAATTGCACCTGATCACATTAAATTTGCCCCGAGTGGCCCAACCCCCGGTGCATCATTGGTGTCCACGCACTGTCACAGTGCTCCAGCCCCCGTGCCTCATCAGTGCCCGCGCATTCTCACAGTGCCCAATTCTCAGTGCCTTATCAGTGTCCATGCAGTTTCACAGTCCTCCCATCGCACGTGGGTCATCAGTGTCCATGCATTCCCACAATGGCGGATCTCCCGTGCTTCATCGGTGTCCATTCATTCTCAAGATCTATCTTTAAAAAGTTAGAACATGAAGCTGACATTTAGCAATCTCTTCACTGAGCCAATGCATAACACAATCCTTGAGAAGCGGAGTATGGTCTGTCAGTTCGTCAGTGTCCGTACATTCATCATAAGGTCTTGGACCAGTTAATCAAACCTAATACTGGAGTTACATTTTTTATTGTCTATATTCGCTGGCTTGTCTCTGACATTGAAAAGTTAAGTTGAGACAGTACCTGTCATTTTGCTCAAAGGTAACTTCAATGACACTAATGTTATCAATAGAAAGTGGGGCAAACCCAATTAACTTTATTGCTACTCGTGTATTTCTTTGTGCTTACATCCATTGTTCCAGTTCCGAAGCAAGCCTTACTGAAAATAATAGACCAACAAGATTTCTGGTTCAGTTGTTTAATGTTGAAGTGACACCTTTCCAAACCTACAGATGATCAAGATTTTTTTCCCTTTACATGATAAGAAATGGATAAGAGTTTCTCTGCTCCATTATTTTGAATAGCCTGTCACCTGAGGCCCTCTGTTCATTTCGTGACTAAAAGTTCTGACACATCTGCATCTGTCAGCATATTAATTGGTCCAATACCTACAACATCAGCCACACGAGGCGAAGATACTTATTATACATTCACACATAACATTCGTCTATGTTCCCTTGAAGTATTTCAATGCCGTAGTTGAGCACATCAGTGACTGAAATACGACCAGCCAAAAGAGGGAACATGAGGTCCTCTCCAAAGAAAAACGCTCAGGTGACGGTTGATTCAACAACCCTTTGATTCATTGGGTACCTTGTAATGATAGATTCTTTACGTGTCTCAAGTCACTGTGTCCGTATAATGGTCCACTTGTTGATTTACTGTGCTCTATTTGCTTTGTGACCACGGAACGGCTGGTTCTATGCCTGGGGTGCTATGTTATGGTTAATTCGTTGAGCACTTTGGTTCACTGTATTCCATTATATATATATATATATATATATATATATATATATATATATATATATATATATATATATATATATATATATATATATATATATATATATATATATATATATATATATATATATATTGTTGAGCCAACGTGCCCCATGAATCACAAACAGAATGTTTCCAAGTACATGCCCACATCACAAACAGAATGTTTCCAAGTACATTTGCCTGGAAAAAACAAAGTTATACAGAAGGTAATTTAGAAACCCGAACGAAGATTTGCCTTCTTTCAAAATTCCAAATTGAAAATATTCAGGCGAGTACTTATTGATATAGAACCACACGTAAATGCCAAGCCAACAGGGCAAAACGCATAGGTCTCGCGTGCAGCTGAGACTCCTCTACGCGAAGTCGAGGCTCGGCAACCCATAGCCGAGCAAACCAATCAGATTACAGTCTTTACTACGCGTAATGTAGCCAACAAATACATCATCATCATCATCATCATCATCATCATCATCATCATCATCATCATCATCATCATCATCATCATCATCATCATCATCATCACCACCACCACTACTACTACTACTACTACTACTACTACTAGACGAATCCGCGACTTTGCAGAATTAGGAATCCGAGTTGGAGATCGGAGTTGAGCAAGTGTTTTGAGGGGGTATCTCAGAAATACCCCCCCCCCCCAACAAATTTACATATGGAAATGCAACATACCCTTAAAACTATTTCTTTCTATATCAGCAATGAAATAGCGAATCCCATGATTACGGACGCTTGTGCTCAATGAGGGTCAAACTTGAATGAAACAATAAAACACATTTTTTTCTTCAACTATTTATTGCGCTTACACTGTGTTACATGTGTGAATTAGAAGCTTTATTTACTACTGGAGGAGCTATGACAGCATCCCAATCAGCCTCATGTGCCTGGTAACTCCTGAGCATAAGAATCACCTCTTCCTTGGCGAAACGCGGCGCGGATGCTCTTGAAAGTTTGGCTAAAATTAATAATAAATAAATAATTAATTTAATACGTACACAATTTTACAATGATTTTTATTACGGTTTAATTCTAAAATTGTTTAAAGTATATCTCTTTCATGTTTTGTATACTGTAAACCTATCTTTATGATAAGGTCACACTATTGCACATGCACTTTACGCCAATCAGTACTGGTTTGAACCTAAAATTGGAACATTGTCTGAGAAGAATTCACCCCGTATACACCTTCTAACTATAGTTATTATGTAAGAACACTTGTCATGTTCCCATTGTAACTGCTCCTTCAAAGCTTTTGTCGTGCGCAGCACGGTTATCCTTGCAAGGCAGAGAGAATTTTACAATTCACGCCGAGATACCCAACTAGTAGAAGTTACGCCGAGATGGAGCAACCCCAATCCACTTCCAACATGCCAACCCAACCCTTGACCCCTTCCCCACTCTCACACTCCAGAGCCACGCAATGACCCCATTAACCCCCTACTCCTTTACCTCTTCTATTTCCGAAAAGTTGAAATTTCGAATAAGAAACTTACCTCAGAACTGTGTTTCCATTAACTTAACAACGCGACGCTGTGCTGTCGTGAAAAGTAAAATTCGATACCCGTTTAACTTTCTTTTTGAAATACAGGTTATAATAACCCTTCGACTGGGCATTGTAGAGCCTGTAATTTGATTGGCTGCTCGACGACGCGTTGTAGAGAATTTCATGTTTCCGCTACTCGTTGTAGAGACGCTAATTGGTTTGGCTGTTTTGACTTCAGCAATGCTTGGTAGAACCATAGATCGTCGAGGCAATCTATGGTAGAACGTAAATGATTGGTCTGGTTTTCTTCGGGTAAAAGAGGCATAAGTTGCTCCAGTAGCGATGTTATTTGGAGGATTGTGAGAGACTATGGATTTGACAACCAGAACGAAAATTACGCAAATCACTTGTCTACCTATTGCATGCATGTTTAAAGTAAGGATCTGAAGCGGTGTTACGTCTCACAGCAAAAACTATCCCTGAGCTTTTTGTTGTGAGCTGTGATGTGTTTGAATTTCCTAGAGAGAGTTTGGGGGGGAGGGTTGATACTTGTAACATGTTTATTTTATTTCCTGTTTGATTTCCTTGTGCAATATGATTTATTTTTAATTATGTGAACTGCTGTTATCTTCAGTGTATATGTATCTCTCCAATATTGGAAGCGACGACGACGACGACGACGACGACGACGATGATGATGACGATGACGATGACGATGATGATGATGATGATGATGATGATGATGATGATGATGATGATGATGATGATGATGATGATGATGATGATGATGATGATGATGATGATGATGATGATGATGATGGCGACGATGATGGCGACGTTTTCTCGAAATGTGTTATAGACGAGATATGTTTTCCGTGATCACAAATTTTTACAGTAAATAATTTTGTTGTTACACATAACACAATAAAATGGGTAGAATACATGTATGCCCAAAAATTTCAAAATCTTGACATCGAAATTCTTTGGTCAGAAATTCGTTTGGACACACTCGTTCCATTCTGGTATAAGTTCCAGCGGAGTCTAGGATTTGAATGGGGGAAGAATACTGCCATTTTGGGCTGCATACTACCGAACTAACCCTACCAAAAAATTAATACGCTTAGGTACAAATGATCACGTACCATCTTTCATCTCTGATCCTACTCGAATCAGTGAAACCACCTCGACATGCCGTCAGAGAAAACCTTTTTTTTTCTAACCGAAGCACGAAAATCAAATCCGAAGAAAACCACTATCACCATGATAAAGATCATATATCATATAATATTGAACATGCTTGTTTTTTGAAGTACGTACAGATATGATAAAGATTATGTGAGTAATTATAATACCTTCTAGGGAATGCGTACAGTGGTGGAAATTTGCATGATGATCCATCTTGTTCTGGACACAACTGAGCGGCCAGATTAAAGTTAAGATAGTAAGTCTTATTTTAAACTACTTTAACGGCCGTTTGCCCTGGTAACTTAAGAGAACAGGCACCTTGAACCTCGCGAAATGTTACGATAACGATCATCGAACGAGCGGGGCTATGGCCTATACTGTTTCACCGAACAACCCTGGCTTTATGCCTTATTGAACTTTGTGTTGCTACTGTGTTTCGCCAGCCAAGGTCAACCCTCCAAGCAAGTTGAAATAAAATGCTATGTTTGAGTTGACTTTACTGCAAAATAACGGCACATGACGATCGCTTTATTGATAAAATCTTTAAACCGGGGCTATGGCTATGGTATTTCCCCAAACAACCATGGCTATGCATCTATGCTGTTTCCCCGGCCCAAGTCAACCCTTCAATACCGACAAGTTGCAATAAATTACTGTGCCAGAGTTGACTTTACTGCAAAATAACAGCACCTGACGGCATATATATATATATATATATATATATATATGGTGCCAAAGGTTGCAGGTTCGAGTCCCGCTCGTTCCAAACATAAAAGATATATTTTCGGCATTTCCTTAATGCTGGCGGATTTAAGTCCCCGATTCTGGAAATAAATGCCGACTCAGTACTTATGCTGCATAACCGTGTTGATATGGCACTCGCACGTAACTACCTCCATTGAACCATTCTTTTTAAGAATGGGGATTTGGTCGAGTGGATATGTGCGTTTCCCATTTCAGCTAGGCGACTGGTGCCAAAGGTTGCAGGTTCGAGTCCCGCTCGTTCCAAACATAAAAGATATATATATATATATATATATATATATATATATATATATATATATATATATATATATATATATATATATATATATATATACAGAAAAGGTGCAGTGTTTGATATGCGGAAATATGTGAAAAAGCGTTACAGACGGCTCTGTAGGAGTAACATTCACAGTCGAGCAAATAGAAAGTTGGGTGTATATGAATTGTTTCCAAGGACGAAAAACCACTGCTTTTTGGAGTGCTTTAAACAGAAAACCAACAAATAGGTTCAACTCTGCATTGGGTCCACAGCAGTTTGCCATATATTCTTCCACAGTGATGTCAGAGGTTGAACCCAAGTCCCTGTCACATGATCAAAAACAGGGTGCCGAAAATGTATAAAATCGTTTTTCCACGAGTCGTACCACACTATAAATGCCGCTGTGCTTGTAACCAAGGAAAAAATTAATAAGCTGCTAGTGTCTCTAGAAGGCAATGGTTCGCCGGGCTGTGACGGCCTTTTGCCTGAACATCTGGGCCCGTATGCATAAAGGAGGTGTAACTTACCCATGGTATAACTTAAAACAGTTTTAGTTACCCCTCAGTTCATGGTGTAAGAAAATTGGTATGCATAAAAGCTGGTGTAGTTATAACCAGGGTAACTAATCCATGGGGCACTTACGCCCCTGTTTAACTGAAGACCTTGATACAAGTTTTAACCCCCTTTCCTGACACTGACCAGCTGACCTGTCCTAGGTGAGCACAGTGAGGACAGTCGTGTGACTGCTGTCCCCTTTTATTGACAGATTGTATTACGTGACGAGGGGGGGGGGGGGGCAAGGGGCTTCAGATTTATGTTTGTCAAAGTGAAATTGAGTGTACACACAGTGGTCAATAATGGAAATATTACTCTTATAATATCTGTGCATGATAAACAATAAACTTATATGTGTGTATTTAATCCTCAAAATATGTCTGTGTTATGGATAACATGATGATGTAAGTGATCACTGGAGTTTCAATAGAACATTAAAATTTCTATCTTCTCCATATAACCCCCTTTTTCCAGGTCCAGTCACAACAACCATGGCTGCACATGGCGTAGACAGCAAAGCCAAAAAGAGGAGGAAGGGAATTGGCAACATGAGAAAAAAAGAACATTGTCTAGCTATGCCCCACTGTTATAAGTGCGCTATCCCTCTGTTAGTTGCATATTGTAACAAGTATTCCAATAGATATATGCAATGTATACATTTTTAAACAAGTAATGGTCAGTAGATTGTTGAAAAGGCAAAAATTCTGATCCTGCAATTAATCGTCTCATAAACAACAGTTCGTTTGATCAGAAAATATACTTCTGTGAATGACCTTTCATCAAATGTATACTTTGCATGTTTGTATGCCTCGGCAAATAAAGTGCCGGAGGGTATTGTCATCAGCTGCGTCGTCCGTCCGTCCGTCTTGTCGACGTTACCGCGATATCTCAAAAATATTGACCACAGCTTTCCCAAATTTTTGTCAGAGTTGCATCTTATGATGGACCAGGTTCCAATTTAAAACTGGCAATCTCTTTTTATTTATACACTTCGTATGAAACTTTAAAGTATTTATCTTTTAGGCCGTCTGAGTGGTGCACATGGGGACGACGATATCATGATATCTCAAGAAGGATCCAGCGCAGCTTCCCCAATTTCATTCCACAGATGCACATCATGATAGACCACATTCCTATTGAAAACCAACTTCTTCCTATTTTTATACTTGTTGTGAAACTTTTGAAGTGTTTATTTGATGGTAGACTGGGTGATGCACAGTACAGTGGTCTATGTCACCAGAACTTGCCCCAAGAACACATTCAAAATTTGTCTTTCATTTCACAGACAACAATATGGAAATTGTATGTAAATTATTTTCCGCGAAGTCTAAAAAAAATGCATAATTGAGGGGAAAAAATGTGGGCGCCGAGAGTAATTTGTTCTCTGAACGCTATTTTTACTTTATGGAGCCGGAAAAGAGATATTTACACTGATTATACTGTGGCATAAAAAGACCAGCTGAAGCAAATTACAGCCTTATTTATGCGGACCCTTCAGTCAATGTTTCGTATTGAAGATTTCTAGTTTTTGTTTGTGTTTGTTCAATGTATAGACTGTGGACTGTAGTGTTAAAAATGTTTTTCATTCTACAGCAAAGATTCTAATATTATTGCAAAAGATCTGAGAAAATGTCACACATTTCGCAATAGTTAAAGAAGGAATAGTATGCTAACTTTCAGAATATGTCAACGCAGGCAAGGTCATTTTATGGTTCAAGTATTTGAAATTTCGTATAAAGCATCCGGTGTGCGCAAAACGTTGCGATTGGAATATTTTTTCAACAGTGCAAAAAAAATTTATATCAGGCTTTATTTAACGCTTCTCGCATGCCCCCTGTGGCAGCTCTGTAAACGCATATCGTAGTGAAGACATAATACGTGTTTTGTATGTTGCATGAACTGTATGTAACTTAGTCAAACCCGTCTGCTCGTCTGTCCGTTCTTGCGTAGGGCTTAGTCTGTACCATATTTCCTATACCCTTGGGCTCACACTAATCTAATTTTGCGTGCAGACACTTCCTTGAATAGCGGAGTGTCATGTACCAAAATTGGGTCACTGTGACCTATTTCTCGACCTTTAACCCCACAAGAATTTCGGCTTGTTCAAGCCATATTTCTTAACTATACTTAAAAGACATGTAACGCACAACTTAACAATCAAATTGCATTTAGCCGTACAGAGAGACTAGGTAGCGGACAAATTTTAATAAAAATTGATTGAATGTTCGAGTAAATTTATTTGTTAACAAAATCTTGCCAGAAAACGTTCATCTTGTACATGTTTATAAAAAGTAACTTTTCGCATGCAATATACTAAAAGCATTTAACTTATCTGAAACAAACCTCACCTCTTTCTAACACAACTTTTAATGTATGTTTATATGTATTTGTTTAAACCATTGGAGAAAACAGGATACGCAGCCTGGGCCTGCTTTGGAGGCAAAATGTTTTATTTCAAGATTGTTCTTGCACTGATCAAGGCACACATGAAGGCACAATTCTTTTACTTTCATTGAAAAATTGCTTTGAATGGAAATAGAATCAAACTAAGATTTTAACTTAGCCTGATTTAATAAGTGGAATTCATTATAAATATCATCTAAATATTTTATTGTCTGCAAAGCAGACCAAGTTCCGGCTAACTTGGGGCAAGGGTGTAGAATATAGGCCTGGTCAAGGTAAAATCATATAAGGGGTCAAAGGTAAAGGTCATGGTGACCCAATTTTTAGTGCATGACACAGGCCTATCCCGTGAAATATACAGCAGCGAAACGGCCTTGGATTAGGTGTTATGGAACACGATTGAAATTTTCCCGCGTTTCGAAGTAAAGCGGGAATTATTTTTTTCTGAATGTGTTACGCAATAAAGTAGCCTACGTGACGGAAAAGGGGTGAAGTAAGTAGAGGGAGTGTGGAGCATGGTCACGTGGTTTGGGGTTGTTTTTTGTTGTTGTACGGTTGCAATGCAGGTATTCAGTCACTCTAGGTCGGACCTTCAATATATACACTCGAAATTTATAAGCGATTTCAATTTTAAAGGAAGTTTCTGCAACGAGTTTTGTTTATTTATTATTATTATCATCATCATCATCATCATCATCATCATCATCATCATCATCATTATCATCATTATTATTATTATTATTATTATTATTATTATTTGAGGTGGAGTTCGGGATCTCACTCCTGAAGTTAACGTTACATGCGCCAACACAGGTTCCCAAAGTTTTAAGGCCAAATAATATAATTCTAAAGGTTTTATCTCTGCTTTTTCCTCGGTGGCCACATTGACCAATGAAGGGTAACATATATTGACGTTTGTTTTTATGCGTTTAATTAAGATATACATGGTTTCTAAGTGTAGTAAGACGGAACTTGGTCTGCTTTGCAGGCAATAAATATTTAGTTTCAAGTAAACTGTCATTGTTTTACATACTAGTAATGGAATCAGTGTGGATTTCTGTATTCACAGTATTTTTATGTGTAGATTTGCAGTAGAGCAAACACATTTAATATTCAGATAGTGCGTACATTTGGCATGTTTGACCAATGTACACAGAGTACAATTTTGTTTATTAATGGTAACAGCACGAGGCATGTGAAATGGAACTGATCTTTCGTACTGTTGGTATCACTATTTGACAATTTTATCATATATGAGCATTCACTTAATGTAGAGTGTTATGATTATTTACGTTACATATCATAACAGGTCCCTCGTATACAAGGAAATAGACTTCCACTGGGACTTACACCTTCGTTAAACTATCCCCCTGGCAGGTTTAGAGATCTAGGGCAGTTTAAGGCCATTTACACCATGGATTAAGCTGTACTTCCTTCTTGCATACGGATTCTTAAACCTGGTGTAACTTTACACCAGGGGTAACTTTGCAACACCTTTATGCATACGGATTAGACTTTACACCATGGTTGTTCCCTGGAATAAGCTAAACCACAGCTAAACCACCTTTATGCATGCGGGCCCTGAAATATGGTGTCTCAGATCTGCTATGTCAGTATTTAGCCGCATTGTTTAACGTGGTGATAACACACACTTTTGTGCCGTCGGATTTTTACGTTGGGATTATTGTACCTATCATTAAAAAAACCTCACTTAACCCCAATGTGCCAGAAAACTATCGGCCCATCACAATGAGCACAATGTATGGTAAATTAGTTGAGCAATTAACGATCCCGCCTGATGATGTAAATGAAACGCAGTTTGGTTTCTGGAAAAAAGAGGGGAACCGTCTTTTAGTGCTGTTTTCTTAAGGATATTGCTGCATATTATGAAGTCCAAGGTAAACCTCCTCTGTTTATCGGGAGTCTAGATATGGCTAAGTGTTTTGATCGTATTTGGCACGACGTATTATTTTTTCAAACTGAAGTCTATATTGCCAGCTAAGCATTGGGCTGTTCCTATACAAACTTTACTGACGTCTTTGTGTCAAGGTTAAATGGAGTCACCAGTACAGACAATCCTTCAGGGTAACCAGAGGCACGCGCCAGGGTAGTGTTCTCGCCCCGAAATTCTTCAATGTATTCATAAATTGAATGAGCTCCAGGCCTGCGACCTGGCAGTAAGAATAGGCAGACATACGTTTAATGCCTTTGCCTATGCAGACGACGTGAATATTTTCTATACCTCTGCTGTTGACTTGCAAAATATGGTAAACATTTGCGAGAATTACGCCGATAAATGGCGCTTCTCTTTTGGTGCTGCGAAATCTAAAGTAATGTGTACACACCCGGAAGTATTTAAATCAGTTCCTGGAATACACATGGGCCAGAATGAGTTAACATTTGAGAAATAACCGACTGTTCTGGGGGTAGCATACTCCGATAATGGTTTAAGTGACACGCATGTACATAATAGAATTGGAGCTGCCTGACGATCTGTGTATAAATATTCTGACACTGGCTGGACCTGCCCAGGGCTAGACAATAATGTGAAATCCTTCATTCGGAAAGCTGTTGGTGTCCACAGCCTCACCTTCGGTCTTGATATCATTAACTTGTCAACTGGTAATATTGAAGTGCCGTCACTTGTGTACGTTACCTCATGGGCGTGTAATTTACATGCAATACATGACAAGTCATACATAGCAAATCATTCATAGCAATACAGCAAACACATGGCATAACAACACATACCTTCAACGTTCATGCAGCGTAGAATGCAAGTAGCAGTAGAATAAGCAATACAATATATGGCAAGCGGCGATAATATGAATGCAGGCAAAAGTATGGTTCATCCAACTTGAGAGTCTCAGCTTCGGGAAGAACCCACGCCCTGTGCGCTGGGGTTTTATCCACACGTGCCGGCTCGTGACGTCGGCTGCTCCAGGCCGGAACCTCCGGTCAGTGTTGCAGTATTTTCTGCCGGCACTACACTCTACCCAGTTTTATTTAAAAGGAATGCCTTTTATCTCAAAATTATCCCCAAATACAATTTTGAACTGGGATTTCCTAAATCATAATTTGGAATTTGGCTCTGAAATGCAACTGTTCTGTCATTGTTGTTTAGAGGCATGCACTTGTGCTGTGTTATCCTACAGATATGAAAGAAAGACATAAGGGTTAGACCTCATGCAGCATGATATGTTTCCTTGTTTTTGTGTATCACCAGACATGTACATGCATTTATACATGCAAGACGTTATTAACTCTGATACATCCGTGGTGCCAGGTAAGTTCAAACAGTTGTTACAGTGCCGTCTCCAAGGATTCTGGAAATGAAATACAGATTTTATAAACCATCGTAGAAATAATAGCAAAGTGCACTTGTTATCTATTATTTACATGTACATGCAAGTTATGATCATTGCTGACTATCTACGCCAGCAGCTGGGCAATTTCCATAATGAACCAATAATAAGTCAGATATTTCCGACCTTAGAGAGATCAAATGTAATTTTTGATCTTTCAGGAGCATTTGAATAATAAATCAAACTAAAGTATGATTTCCAGTCAGAGCAAAATCAGACCAGTAAATCATATAAATTAAGAAATACACCAAAATAAGACCTACCGGTCCTGGAGATCAGAATAATTTTCCGACCCTTTGTCAAAAATTGAAATAAAAGAGTATTGGCCAAAATAAGTTCTTTTTTTTTTTCTGGCGCCAAAAGATATATGCTTCCAAACAGAATGGGCCAACGTACATTTTCGGCACATCCTCAAGTTATATTCATGCGAAAATAGTCAGTACCGTTCCGACCATCTTTGGATATACATGCACAAATACTGAAGTAACATAGGATGATATACATGATTATAGTCAGAACAAATCCGACTAATATTAATTCATGGACATATATGGCAAAGTATAATGCAGTATAATATACAAGATTAGTCAGAATAAATCCGACCAATCGCGATATACATGTGGATACTGGCATTATAGCTTATAAAAGCTCTTGGACACTGCCCTGGTCATATTGCATATGTAGGTCATAGGGAGATTCTTGGCAAGTGCCACTGCTCTGGCAGACTCCATGATCATGCCTGGGTTTGAGTAACGGGCCAGATCCTTGAAGGAAGTAGGGAGCTGATACGGTGCGTCCGTCTCCAGTACCATTCTCTGCAGGGGAATCTGTCTGATGACTCGCTCGTTATCTTGTACCATGCGTGATGTTACTCCCACAATGAGGTTTGGAAATGCGCTCAGAAAGGCATGGTATAACTGAATATCCCCATGAAAACAATGCAGGTGTACTGGTTGCTGTGGGGGCAGTGACCTCTTCATGATTTCCAGGCATCTATATGCAGCATCTTGCCCACTCTCATCCCTGCAGTGGATTACAACTGGGATGTGAAACTTTGTAGCCAAGGGTAAACATCGTTCCAGGGCCCATTGTTGCCGTCTAATCACCTGGTCTGTTACCTCTGTCCCAGTGAAGTCTAGGCCAACCTCGCCTAACCCCACAACCTTTGGAGCTGCCAGTAGGACTTCCAGTTTTCGAATGATGTTCAGTATATCTTCCCTACTGTGCCCCCCCAAGAACCTTGGGTGCATCCCAATACAAAAATGGGTTCTGGGATCCTGTGCAAGCTGTTGGATCCTTTCAGGGGTTTTCCACATGTTTTCGAAAACCTGGTTGGACACCACATATTCCAGCCTACACTCCTCTCTACTCACTGGCTGCTGTGCTAGCACCTCTGCCAACTCGGCAGCCTTGAGGCGGAATAGCAGTTCCCCTACGTGACAGTGGGCATCAATAACAGTGTATGGCTGACCCACGATACCAATAATAGGCTGATCTGCAACAAGAGACTGAGCCATTCTCATCCGACCCTTTATTTCAGTTGCCACTTCCCCTGGCAATGTGGAGATGATGGAGGCTAGGACCCGCCAATGCAGCAGTGCAGCAACACAATTTGGAGGCGACACGGAGATCCTGGTAGTCATCTCTTGCCCTAGTGCCCTATGACCAAAGTCAATGAATAATATCTCCTCCACTTCCGTCATTGCACTCTCCACCCCATATAAAGAGTTATCCAACACATGTTGAAACAGTTCCTGGACCGTACCTAACTGGAGTTCCTCTGTAAGTGAAAGAAGAAGTCCGGCCATGAGTGCACACCATGCCCCCAAATAATCATCCTTGAAGCGGTAGTTCTCCACTTGGTGTATCTGGAAATGGTGCTCCAAGAGGCTCGTTACCTGGGTGGCTTGGAACCCGCACTCCCAACATGCTGTATTGGGTGAGCAGTACCAGGGGAGGTGCTCCTTTAATACATGTCTTTTAGCATGCGAAGAAGTATCAGTACAAATTGGGCAGGGATGGCCCCTCCTCTTATTTGCCTTTGCCTTGACCTCAATTTGTAAGGTGCCCTCTACTTCTTCAACATTCCTCTTGAGTTGAGACCTCGCAGCCTGAAAAATTCCTTGTTTGAGGATCTGTAGGGTTTTTTTCTGCCCCAGATGTCCAGCCAGCCGGACATCATGGCAATATTTCAGAACCTCATCCCTCAGTGATTTTGGCACTACCAAGCAGTTCCGTGCAATAACATCTTCCCACCGGTAGAACAGAACTCCATTATCCAGCACCAGCTGTGACTTACACAACCAAAGGTGTTTAACAGCCGGACTATGGAGTTGTAAAATGTCAGATGTCGGAGTGTCATTGGCTTCTAGCCAAGAAATTACTGGGGAGATATCAGTATCTCTTATCTGGCTGTCACGCAATTCCTGGTGTGAATATGTCTGCATCCAGTCCCTTGAGCTCTCTTCAGAAGAACTGTCCGGAACGCTTATGGTCACTTCCTTAATGGTTAAAGGAAGAACATCATCCACCTCTTCCTCGAACCTGCGCCATTGTGTATGGGCACGGGTGCAATACTTGCACCCCCCACAAGGAAGTAGGTCAACATCTGCCCCAGCTTGATAGCAGTGACAAAAGGCTTCTCTATCCGGTATCCTACTTAAGCCATCAGCGTTCTGATGTTTCTTACCAGCCCTGTGAATAATATCCATGTCATATTGGCTGAGCTCTTCCAGCCACCTAGCCAATTGACCTTCAATATATTTAAAACGCATCAGCCAGGCCAGACTATTATGATCTGTGCGGACCACAAATTTCCGACCTAGCAGATAATGTCGATATTGTCTGGTAAACCGTACGACCGCAAGGAGTTCTTTGCGGGTGGTACAGTATTTGCGTTGGGCTGGAGTCAAGGAGAAGCTTCCGTAAGATATAACCCTCATTTTCCCATCTTGTAACTGTGACAGCTCAGCTGCCACAGCTGTGTCTGAGGCATCACAATCTAGGAAGAATTGTCCTTCCCTTTCTGGAAACCCTAGCACTGGTGCACAGATCAAGGTAGACTTTAACTTCTCAAAGGCTTCCTGATGGATCTCCTGCCAAGTGAACTTGTTCTTGGGACCGGTCAGCTCATACAGAGGTGCAGCAATTTCAGCAAAATTGGGAACGTGCTCACGATGGTAATTCACAAATCCCAAGAATGACTCCACCTCCTTGGTGTTCTGTGGTTCTGACCAAGTGGTTACTGCCTTCGTTTTGTCAGGATCCACCCCAATCCCTTTTGAGGAAACGATCTTTCCCAGAAACTTGACCTCCTTCTGGAACAAAGTACATTTCTTTGGTTTCAACTTGATTTCGTTCTGACGAAACCTTTGGAGTACTTTCTGCAGATTTTCCAGGTGTTCCATAAATGTTTTTCCCATTATAAGAACGTCATCAAGGAACGCGAGAACACAAGACCAGGTTAATCCCCTCAGTACTAGGTTCATGGCCCTCATAAAGGTCGCTGGCGCATTACAGAGACCAAATGCCATTCTTCGATGTTCAAAGAGCCCATACTTGGTTATGAAAGCTGTTTTATGGCAATCAGAAGGCTCTATTGGAATTTGCCAATATGAACTGGCCATATCCAGGGAAGAATAGAAGATGTTACCCCCTAGAGTGTCTAAACATTCTTCAATTAATGGTAGGGGATATGCATCCTTAACTGTCACTTTGTTCAGTTCACGGTAATCTATGCACCAACGGACACCGCCATCTTTCTTGCGAACTAGAACTGGAGCTGATGCCCATTCTGAGGAACTGGGTTGAATAACACCTATATTCAGCATTTGTTGAAGGTGCTTCTCCTCTTCCCCTTCAAAACCAAGAGGAACCCTTCTCATGCGTTGTTTGATGGGTCTTGTACCCTGTGTATCAATCTTGTGAGTGACACCAATAAAACAGCCAAGATCAAAATCACTTTTAGAGAAAACATCAGAGTATTCAGTTAGCAGCTCAGATACTAACACAAGTTCCTCTGACGTTAAAGTAGACACCAGTTTGTCCACTAATGGCTTTACATGTTCTGGTATTTTACTCACATGATCACAATCAGTGGATGACTCTTTACTAGAGCTCAGACTTCTCACTGAATGTTGGGCTTGCAGATTGTCTGTATTGACCTGACTATCCATCAAAGTTAACGAACTGCCAGGAGACTCATGTAGGTTTGCTGATGATTTCCGTGAATCTTCAAGGAAATTATCCATCTCAAAAGACGAACTATTTCCATGTTGGCTTCCCTTGATTGAACTTGAAGTTGTAAGGAAATTATCCATCTCAAAGGACGAACCATTTCCTTGTTGGCTTTCTTTGAATGAGTCAGAATAAATAGCAGAAGACAGAATATAATATACAGGGGTAGCACATCCTACTAATTTCCCTGGTTTCAGTGTGACAAAAGGGTCACCAAGGTTAATTAGTTCAATGGGTGTGCTTTTCCGTCCTCTTACTACTATGGCCGGTGTAACTAAGTTAGGATTAACAGGGACAGGTGTAATAACATAGTCTCCCTGTTGAACACCTGCGATTGATGCCATTCCACATATCTTGCTGTTAGGGGGCACCACAAGTCTTTGATCCAAAACGACTTTACATACAGTGTGCTGTGTCTCCCCATTACGAATTAGGGTAGCTGGTACAACAATATCTCCTACCACTATGATGTTGTTCTTCAAGTCAACAACACAATCATGCGATAAGAGGAAATCCAGCCCAAGGATGACAGAGTCAGTAATGGGAGCCACATATGCATCACATGTGAAAGTCGTCTTTCCCAATCCAATTTTGATGTTTTTTGCACAGTACGCTGTCATGCAGCTCCCTTTAGCTGCACAGTTCAGATTGACTTTTTCCAGGTTCTTGAGGTCCAGATTAATACTTCTGGCAACTTTCATACTAAGTACTGTAACCTGTGCTGCAGTATCGATGACAGCTTCTGTCTGTTGTGAATTGATCAGTACTGGAACAATGATGTTATAGCCTTGGTTTTGTTGAAATGACACCTCTCTAAGATTAGTATTATGTGCACTATTTACAAGTGAAGACTGGCCCTTGTTGTTGGTGAGGGTTGCCGATTGACCAGCCTCTACAACCCTTGTTTGTTTAACTCCTTCTTTTGTGGAGAGGGAGTTTGTGACTTGTACCGGTTTGGTGATCTTGAGGATTTAGGTGACCCTGGTGAGCGTTGAGGACACTCCCTAGCAAAATGGGAAGTGCTCTGGCAGATAAAACAAGCACCCTTGTTTTTATTTTCCTCTAAAGATGTAACAATCTTAGGAGAGGAGATAGGCTTTGGACTGCCTGACTTGTCTTTTGATTGGTCGTTGTTGTTCACCAACTGTTTCAATAACCCAGCCATACTCTTCATTCCTTCCTGAATTCCCAGTTGAACCGCTGAAGAGATTGGTTTCTCCATCATTGCAGCGAATCTTTGCTCCAATGGTGCCTTCTTGTCGGGAGATTTTCCGGTAGCTCTTACAATAAACTCTTCAATTGGGTCATCAAAGGATACAGCCTTAACACTCTTCCTGGTGGACATCATTTCAAAGTTCTGCTGATGAACTTTCATTTGATGGAGTGCAGTTTGCAGATCTTCAGGCTCCTTATTCAATACTAAAAGTGCAGCCCTCTGGTGCTGGCAGCCTTTAAGAAAGGCTTCCATTGCCATATTTCTGACAATATGTATGGCTGCCCCCTCAGCATCAGGGTAGCTGTCTTGTGCCAATTTTTGGGCACGTTCTGCAAACTCCTCTAAAGATTCTTCGGTTTTTTGTTTGAGGTTGGCTAGTTGTCGGCGTATGCTAGCTGGTGGATCCTTCCTACCAAAGCGATGGTCCATTTTTTCTGTCAGTTGGTCATAATTGTCTCTCACTTGAGGGTCTAAACTTCCAAAGAAGTCTAGGGCTCTCCCCCGCAAGTTATCTGTGAGACGATCCAACTTTTCCATTTGATCCCAACCATACCTTTGAGCCCTTTTCTCAAACTGAAGTATGTAGGGACGCCAATCCATTTTGCCATCATAAGTGGCCATTTTTGCGGCTGGTGGTTCCCGTATAGGCATCCTGCGCACAGGCATTGGCCGTACATCATTCTGCCCGGGATCCAATTGATTTCCATGTGCAGCCCCCCTGTGAGGAAGGCGATTCCCATTCTCGGGCCATTGAGGTGCAGGGAGCATCCCGAGGGATGCAGGCAGTACATCTGGTACATGACTTGGAGGTACCGGCGGTATACCTGGCATTTGGGGTATATGCCTGGGCTGCAGGTTACAAATGGATATATCTGCAGGGGGTGGCAAAACCTCTGGTGGCCTCACATGTGATAATGGCAGGTGCTGGGGTGTCATACCTCTAGGTGGCATCACTGGTCCTCTCAACTGGTCATACCTACCACTGGGAGTCAAGGGTGCTCCTCGATTTAACCCTGCTGGTTCTGCAGGCTGCCCATACAGTGTACTAGCAAATTGCCGTACAATGGGTGGCCTATTGACTGGTGGCACGTTGTTAGAATGCGTGAAAGGCACATTGTTCTGCATAGTAAATGCAGTATTTGGCTGTGGAGCAGTAGGCCGGATGTTTACATTTACACGAGGTGCAGCAGTATGCCGTACCTGTGCATAAGTCGCAGTATCTGACTGCATTGGTGGCCTATTACCAGGTGGTTGTACAATAATTGGCTGTCCTCGTGACTCATTGGCTAAATATGGCACAGTAGTCAACTGTGCTTGCGGCTCATTGTGTGGCATAGTAGTCAGCTGTGCTAATGAATCATCAGCAGGATAAGGCACAGTGGTCAGCTGTGCTGCCGGCCTATTGACCATGTATGGCTCAGTAGTCAACTGTGCCATAAACTCACCTTGTAAATTTCCGTCTGGGTTGTCATCCCCATCACCGGGAAAGGGTGCAGTCTGTGGTGTCTGAATTTGGGTAAATCTGGGGAAAAGTGGGGACGAGGTTCCCTGAAATGTCAAGGAAGGCATCCTGGGATCTGGATCCGAAGTCCTGTACAGTGGTTGCTCCCGTGTCTTGTAACCTAGCGGGGGACCTGTGTATCCTGGTGGAGGATATATAAATCCAGGGGGCGCTCTCTCTACTCCAGGGGGTACATCTGGTAGACCAAGGTTAGTCATCCTTGACCCTGCTGCCCTACCTACTTGGATGGGAGAGATAGTACGTGTGACTGGGGGCGGATCCCTCAAGGATAAATTATGTGCTATCTGTCCTGTCTCCCTTGGATTGGACTTTCCAGGATCGGTTGCCGCTTTTCTCACTCTTGGTGTACATATTGGTGTGGAAGACCTTATCTGCGTCTCAGTGGATACTTGCTGCAGCATCTCCACTTGTTGCTGAATTAGCTGTTGTTGACTTTGAAGCAACTGTTGCTGTTGTTGATACCTCCTTTCAAATGATGTATCCATTTGCCATAACATGTAATCAGTCATGGCTTGCATTTGTTGAAGATAGCCTTTTTTTGAAGACAAATCTGCAGTTGGGGTAGTAGCCTGTAGAAAGGGGTATGCTGCAGCTCCCTCTGGCTCAATGATTACCCATTTCTCCCTAAACATGAGCTCCCATGATGTTGTTGGCAGAAGTCCAAGGTGATATAGCGCATCCTTTGTAAGGAATTCACCTTTTCTAGACAAATCATTGCGCAATTGAATGATTGCTCTTGCTATGTGTGTATTAACCCCTGGTAGTGTTACCAGAAGTCTTTCAGTGGCAATACAAAGATTGACTGGAGCCATTTTGAATTTCAAATTCAATACACCAATAGGACCGATGTGAAATCCCTTCACTACTGAAATGTTGGCAAATTCAGTAACTGTTCTTGAAATTCCAAATATTGAAAAAGAATTCAATGAAATTCCACTGTAAATTTCTCAAAATTCCACAAAATTCAAATGCAAGTCTCACTACATTCAATGAAATTTAAATGTAAATTTCTTAAATTTCATTAAGTTCAGCGAAAATCAAATGCAAATCTCATCACATTTAATAAAATTTCAATTCAAGGGAAATCAAATTCAATAAAATTTCAATACAAGTCTATCAACTTGAATGAAATTTCAATTCAGGTTCAAATAAGTTCAATAAAATTCCAATGCGAGTCCCATTGGAATTTTGTGTGCTACCCGTAAATTCCTAATTTAATTCAAAATCAGGAGCAGAGATTTAATAATCAGAATTTTCAAAATGTATGCATGTATTGAACTGCTATCAGTAAGTTTACAATACAAACATATTCTCCTTCAAGCAAACATGAAAATATTCTATCCTAGAAAGAAGCTCAAAATGCACAACTGTAGGCTTATTATCTTTTTTCTCTGTAAAAATATTTTCGAAACTGGAAAGTCAATTTCCAAAATTCATTTCCAGTTGAAATTCAAGGGAAAAATAATTTGGAAGCAATGTCAAGAAAATTTTCAAACTTTTATTCCAAATGAATCAATGAATTTGCAGTTTGTCAAGGCAATATGTCAGCCAGATAAATGTGGGTTAAGGTCCCCACAGGGATTAACTGATTCACACTGTGACCTGGTGGTTTGGACCAGGGACTCAGCTTTTGGGTACACATTCAATGATACATGTGCATAGCAACTAACATTTCAATTTGAACATGAACACTGTTTGCAAGTGTATATATACATACATACAATCAAATCAGTACAATATATCAATGGTGTATGCAAAAAAAAGTGTGCAAGTTTGCATTCATGTGGACCGGGAAGTAACTTTAAACACAGGGCTGACACAGTGTATGTGGTTCCCTAATAAAAATTCCACACTATTTTCTCACAAAATGAGAAATGCTACTCTGATTACAACACCCAAGTTGAAAACAGAGCTTCACACTTTACAATTTAGAAATTCACCCAAAAAATTTTTGAAGAGAAAAGGAGTCCTTACTCTCTCTCCCCTTTTATTAAAAAAAAAACACAAATATATCAAAAATTTCTTCAAAGAAAAAGAAAAAATGCTCAATATATGTGAAAGTATGCGGTCCAAAAATGCACAAAATTTAGGTAAAAGAATAGGCCTAAATTTGGAACTGGTTTGACAAGATTGAATATGGAGTGCACGAAAATTATCTGGTGACCTCTAGGCTCTAGGTGCAAGAAGCCACAAAAAAAAAATCATGAGCATAAACTTTCTTACAACTTGTATGCAACAAAATTACTTGGTGAAGTTATGGTGCAAAATACAATAGAACAAAGGAAAAAACAACAAAATTTATCTTCTATTTAGATGGATATTTTCAATTTTCTGGCTCCTTTATATTGTTCAAGATCAAATCCGAACAATATGTCAATCAAATCCACATTCAACAGCAAAGATGGGCATCCTCACTGTTCAGACGTGAAACATGCATTGCAAAAATTTACCAAAAGCATTGCAGGCAAAAAGGTAGCCATAAACCAGTCAAGACAAAATCCTTACTGATTTACAAAGCAACAAGCAAAATCCATGTGTCAAAATTCCAGAATGGCAGTAATTTAGAATAAGAAATGCCCGCAGGGTGACCATTTATCGGTACCAAATGAAGTGCCGTCACTTGTGTACGTTACCTCATGGGCGTGTAATTTACATGCAATACATGACAAGTCATACATAGCAAATCATTCATAGCAATACAGCAAACACATGGCATAACAACACATACCTTCAACGTTCATGCAGCGTAGAATGCAAGTAGCAGTAGAATAAGCAATACAATATATGGCAAGCGGCGATAATATGAATGCAGGCAAAAGTATGGTTCATCCAACTTGAGAGTCTCAGCTTCGGGAAGAACCCACGCCCTGTGCGCTGGGGTTTTATCCACACGTGCCGGCTCGTGACGTCGGCTGCTCCAGGCCGGAACCTCCGGTCAGTGTTGCAGTATTTTCTGCCGGCACTACAATATTGCAGTTTACAGTCAGCCCAAGGGACAATGATAAAAAAAACGCCTTAGGTCTCAGTAAACGGAAAGACACTCCAAATTTTTATCGGTGATGTGTATTCAAAAACTCATTGATATTGTAAAACAATACACTATTTCTTCAGCAAATACAATATGCCAGGTTCAGTCACCCGCGCGCTCTTTTTTTCTGCATATAATTTTAAACAAGTGACGGAAGGAACTGTTATCAAAGGAACCATGGTCGACGGCCTAATTAAATATGGGGTGTCTCCTTTAATCATCGCCATAGTTCGTGACAGTGCATGTGATAACAGTAACGGTATTGAGACAGATGGTTTTATAAATTCTCTGAAATTATTGCTTTCAAGTAAAACTTTTAATAGACTGGGCTCGGCTGAGTACAAACTTGTCAAACTCTTAAATACTTCTTTTTAACCCCGGTTTTAGTTGTTTTACGACATGGGATATTTTACTTGCATACATAACTGTGAACAATTGATGTATTTTATTTGTATGTACTTTTATTTCCTTAATCATGGGGGTTCAATAAAGAATTAGTATCATTCATATATATATATATATATATATATACATATATATATATATATATATATATATATGTGTGTGTGTGTGTGTGTGTGTGTGTGTGTGTGTGTGTGTGTGTGTATGTATATGGTGACTAATGCCAAAGGTGACAAGTTCGAGGCTCGCTCGTTCCAAACATAAAATGTATATTTTCAGCTTATTCTTAATGCTGGTTGATTTAAGTCTCTGATTCTTGAAGTAAATACCAATTCAGCACATATAATGCATTACCGTGTTGATATGGCACTTGCACATAACTACATCCACTGAACCATTCTTTGTTAAGAATGGGGATTTGGTCGAGTGGATATGTGCGTTTCCCATTTCAGCCAGGCGACTGGTGCAAAAGGTTGCAAGTTCGAGTCTCGCTCGTTCCGAACACAATGTATATATATATATATATATATATATATATATATATATATATATATATATATATATATATATATATATATATATATATATATATATATATATATATATGTATATATATTGTATTTGTGTCTTTTTGTCCAAAACCACTTCCTAGTAGTCATTACCCTATTCCGTAGTACGAACTCTTTACTCTCCTTAAGCAAACCTGTCCCTGTCTAACTTATATACATAGAAGTTCTATTGTCCATATTGCACACGTTCCTCTGTAAAATTTTGACATAGGCTGTATTAGCCCAAATAAATTAAAGGGTCTTCAGCGGGTAACTACTCAACATGTTTCGGAGCCTTTTACATATATATATGTATATTTGTTATGCCTTAGGTATCTTGGACATGTGTCGAAGCATGTTTAAAATGGATAAAAGATCCCGAAATACAAAGTGAAGACACTGACCAAATGATATTGGACCATGCTAAGAAACTTGGTGTTGATTTGAAATCTGATCACATTAGCCGTTCACATAGAGTTGGCAAAAAAGTTGAAGGTAAAAAAAGGCCCGTCATCGTTAGATTTGTCTCTTACCGCCAGAGAGAGAAATTCTTCAAAGCCCGCAAAAACTCTAACGAAGCTTTTGTGTCCGAGGACTTAACGAAAAAACGGTCGCACATCATGTTCGTGGCACGCAGACTGAGAAGGCAAGGAGGTATTCATTCATGTTGGTCTACCGACGGAAGGCTCTACATCAGAGAAAAGAATCCATGGGGCCCTCAGCAAAACCAGAGTGGTCGTATAGTCCAGATCCATGACGTAGAGGACCCAAATCGCTATCAAGACTGATAAAGACTTACTCACAGGTGACTCGTGCATGCTTCGCTTCTTTGTTCTTTCTGTAAACTTGCAGACAATCATTTGATTGTCAACATAGACCGATGCCTTAAATTTCACATTCGCGTCCTATTGTATGTGCATGCATGTATATATATATATATATATATATATATATATATATATATAAATGTTCTCAGCGATAAGCCTGAAATTGCTGAATACAAGCATGAAGTATCAGGTAAAACTATTTCTATTCGGCTGTCATTATCTATATTTTTGATCATACTGTTACCATTGATCAGTGTTCATTTTGACCATTAGTCAGTGTAAAGCGACATGTTTTATTTTACCTACATGAAACACTTCAAATTTGTTATTGGGCAATACTCTTTTACTCGAGATACTGGAAGTAATTGATATGTTACTGCCCCTTATTATTAAGCATGCGTCTTGGTACATGTGTTTCTCTTTGGATACCACTTGTCTCTGGTTCCACGTAGTTTAATCTTTTTTTTTTACGGGTATATTTCGATTTGTAATAGCACATAACTATTTGTTTGCATAGTAAGAACCAGGGCTTGTGTCTCTCGGTTTACTTCATCCGTAGAAAAGTATGTTTATACATAATGTAACCGCAAGTGTCATGCCCGGTCGTGACCTGGATGTACTCTTGGCAAACTGTGTGTACAGGCATTTACACATGCAGTCCCAATATGCCTTGATAGCTTTGCTCAACTTTAGTCTGTATCTATGAAATAATTTTGTGTTAACTTTTCTGATATTCACACAGCAGTGTGACATCTAGCCGTTATTAAGGCGACATTTCCACGATTTGTAGCTAAAAATATCAGTTGTATTGTATCATGTCTATTACATGGTCACGAACCTGGTGTGGTATGTTACGTCGCATTTATGCGAACGAACACACGTCTTCACTGCATCTACAGCACTAATAGTACATGCCAAAGTATTTCCAATTCCATTTATTTTCGTTTTCAGGTTTTGTCACCCTGATTCATCATCTCATATGAATATCTCGGTTTATAATATTACGTTACTGGTTGTTTGCATAGCAAGAACCAGAGCTGGTCTCTCGGTTTACTTCATTCTTAGAAAAGTATGTTTATATATTATGTAACCGCAAGTGACATGCCCTGTTGTGACATCAGTTGTTCGCTTGCCTATCTGTGTGTGCAAGCATTTACAAATGCAGCCCATATGTCTTTAATCAGCTTGTGTACATCCTTCACAATATCTATAACGGCCTAGAACAGTCCAAAGAAGCCAGAATGGTGTTTCTAGACGTATCCAAGGCGTTTGACAAGGTTTGGCATCCCGGTCTCCTTTTTAAACTTCGACAACTCGGCATCTCCGATAATCTTGTAGCATGGATTGATAGTTATCTCTCAAACCGATCCCAACGAGTGATTATTCATGGCCAATCTTCATCATGGCTACCTATTGAAGCTGGTGTGCCCCAGGGTTCCATCTTGGGTCCACTTCTCTTTCTTGTCTATGTTAACGACCTAGTTGACAATATTACATGTGATGTCAGACTTTTTGCTGACGACACCAGTCTACTTGAAGTTGTTAATGACCCAATTGAAACTTCTAATCACTTGAATATTAATCTCTCTGTTATACATAACTGGGGAAAGTTGTGGCGTGTTACCTTTAACGCTTTAAAGTCTCTTTCTGTCATATTTTCAACCAAACTTGTTAAACCACACCATCCACCCGTTCGTCTTGGAGACTCTGAAATACCTGCGGCAGACTCACACATTCATCTTGGTATTACTCTCAGTAGCAATTTATCCTGGCATGCTCACATTACTCGTATTACTACCAAAGCGAGCCAGCGAATTGCCCTTCTGCGTAGATTCAAATATAAACTTTCCCGCAAAGCTCTGATCAAACTTTATTTAACTATGGTTCGACCAATTCTTGAATATGGTTGTGTGCTCTTTGACAACTGCGGTCAGGGACTTTCCGATCTTATTGAATCCATACAGTTTGAAGCTGCCAAAATATGCACAGGTGCATTAAGGCACACATCACGCGCCAATCTCTTACGTGAACTTGGTTGGACAACTCTTGCCAGCAGGAGGAAGTATTCTAAGTTACTTCTTCTTTACAAAATGTATCACAACTTAACACCCTCCTATCTCTCTCAATTAACTCCTCCTACTTTTAATGCTCGAAACCTCCGCCACACTAGCTCCATACGTCCCATCAATTGCAAAACTAACCGCTTAGACAAATCCTTCCTACCTGACACTATCAAACTGTGGAACAATCTTCCCTCCGATATAAGAGACTCAATTTCCCTCCAAATATTCAAATCAAAGCTGAAAGCAACACTACTAGCAGTGGATCATGTTCCTGTTTACTATACCCAAGGACACAGATTTGCCAACATTTGTCATACCCAGCTTCGTCTTGGATTCTCGAGACTTAACTTTGATCTCTTTAAAGTCAACATCATCCCACAACCTACATGTTCGTGTTCCTACCCCACTGAAGATCTGCAACATTACCTGTTCTTTTGTCCAAAGTATTCAACTTATAGAATTAGACTACTCAACTCCATCATCCCTATTATTGCTCCCGGCGTCCACCCAAATCTGATTATACACACAGCGAGTGACAGACTAGCTCATATTCTTCTCTTTGGTAGCGACCAATTGTCCATTCCCTTCAACATACAAATTTGTGATGCTTTCCACAGATACATCGTAGATACTAGACGCTTCATATCTTAGTTCTGTTATGCATAAGCAGTAATTCTCAATTGGGTTAGTCGCTGATAATTCTTACTTCCCAAATGTCCTTTATGAAATTTCCTACCGCTAGTCCGTATTATTGTGAACAGGGACGTATGTGTGTACATTCTACCTGCAGTTAACTATTTTGCTTTGTTTTCCATTTTGATGACTACCACTACTGTGATTTTTGTATGCAGGGTACAAATCTGAAGCATGTGTACAGCTTCTCTGTTAATTGGGTAACTTTGTTCTTGTTTTGTCCTGTGTGTTTTGTAATATACATTTTGTGTGTCACTCTATGTTCTGGAGAACCCCTCGATTAGTGACATCTCGATGTACTATAGGGCGATCCAGTTGAAATAAATATGTTTAAATTAAATATGTCTTGATAACTTTATTCAACTTAAGTCTTAATCTATAAAATAATCTGGTGTTAAATTTTCTGACGGTTTAGACTAGTTTCAGTTGTCCACGCATTTACGTATTATACACCACACAGTCGAACAACTGCATTCTGGTCACTCCATATGATATAACGCATGGGCTCGATTTTTTTTTTTTTTTTCATTGTCATAATACTACACCCTGTGATGTCATTTCACGTTATACTTGTACATATGGAGGATCATGGTTATGTAGTCTTACCATATTACAACAGTTGAAACTGATCTTTGAACATGCTTCATACAGACTGTTTTAGACGAGCGTACAATAGCTACAATATCATAGTAACCGTCATCATTCTTGCCACTCTGCATCTCCATACCTTATGTAAACTCAGCAGAATGCCTCATACATTTACAGATATGATATTCGGTACAACAACAGGTTATATTTGTTAAATTCCGATTTAACTTACATCCAGATTTACAATCATTTTCATGTGAACATCATTACACTTGTGATGATCTTGCTCTCTTTTGTTGCCATGTTTGTACACTTCTGGTTTTCTGCACTCTCTCGTGCTCTTGTTTATATTACTTTATTTGTTGTTTCGAAGACTATATTCTCCAGCATACAATGTCATAAACTTATTGGTTTTTTTGTAAACATAAATGCATTTATTTTCTGTTGTGTCTCACAGTGTTCAGCGACGGACATTCCCCAGTATGATACCCCCTAATGGGCATTTGTTCAAATCAATATAGAGCTATGGTAGGGTTATTTCACAACAAAGATGGGTTTATGTTCCTGTCCGTGTCTGCCAACGTGTCTACATTTTCATATCACGATCATAGTTTCATCCTCTCTTTTACCTTCCTCATAGTATTTGCCGCAGTATTACTCACCGAATGTCTATGCCATCTGAGACATGTGACGGTTCTTATATTTAGGGTGCTCTCCACTAGTATTCATCCAAACCCTGGTCCAGTTCATAATATTGTTCTTAATAAGTTTTCTGCGTGCCATGCTAACGTACGTAGCTTAAAATCTGATGGTAAACTTGAAGAAATAAGTATTTTGGCGGAGTCTGAAAAATTGGAAGTCATTTCTTTATCTGAAACATGGCTCGATACTTCTTACCCTGATGCTTTATTGTCAATTGAAGGCTTTCAAACCCCGCTACGTAAGGATCGTGAAACTGGTTTGGGGGGAGGGGTTGCCCTGTATGTAAAAGACAATCTACCTGTTAGAAGATGTGCGGAGCTGGAAAATCCCAGTAGTGAATGTATCTGGGCTGAAATTACTGTCCCTTCTGGTAAACTGATTCTAGGTGTTTATTATCGTCCACCAGGCCAATCTGCCGCAGAGAGAGACCTATTTCTGGACAATTTATCTCACTCCATTTCGTCTGCTATCGAACTTAACCCTAAAATACTCATAATAACAGGTGATTTTAACGATCGCTGTGTAAGTTGGGATTCTCCCCCACACCGACAGTGAACTCGGACAGCGCCTCTTTGATCTGTTGGGTCAAAACAACCTGCATCAGCTCATATCCGAACCTACTCGTGTGTCGGAGTACTCTGTAAACCTACTAGACCTCATGATAACTGACTCCCCTGGTTATATCCTTAACTCCGGCATACTGCCTCCCATATCCTCTTCTGATCATTCTGTTGTCTTTTGCTCTTTTTCTGTGAATCATTACAAGGATCGCCCCTTTAAACGCTCTGTCTGGAGCTTCAAGAGGGCTGATTTTGTCAACTTGAACAATGTTCCCCATCATGATCCCTGGGAAACTGGTTTCACAGTTTTTGACTCCATAAGTGACTCTGTGTCATACTGGTCAGACCTATTTATTGACACGTGTAAACAGTTTATTCCGTTCCGCGTGGTCACTATTCGACCCAGGGACAAGCCCTGGATCAACTGTAATATCAAGAGGCTAATGAGGCAGCGCAATCGCGCGTGGAACAGATTTAAATGCCAGACACAAAAGCCTCGGCCTCACACACTCCCGACTACTCAAAATATTGAACGCCTCTTTCAGTTATACAAACGGAAACGTAATTTTGCAGTCAACGCTATCAATAACTCCATTCGTCTTTACTTTACCAAACTCCGATCTGAACTAGACTCAAGAGAGATAAACCCTAAAAGGTGGTGGTACCTTAGCAAATCTATTCTCGGTCACAAACTTTATCAAAACATTCCAACTCTTATTGACGATGGAAGGAATATTTCTTCCGATATAGAGAAGTCAGTGACCTTCAACAAGTATTTTGCTGATCAGTGTAAGACTCCGCACGATGACAATCCTTTGCCCTTGCCCGACCTTGCCTTCCGAACTGAGGACCGCCTGTCTATGTTTCAAGCGCAAGTAAATGACGTGGAAAACATTTTAAAATCTCTGAAAACGAGTTCTGCTTGTGGTCCTGACGGTATAGGCAACACCCTTCTTAAATACTGTGCCCCCTCAATCTCACGTTCTCTCACTGATCTGTTCAATCTCTGCTTATCCAACTCATATTTTCCAGATCCCTGGAACAGGTCAAACGTGTGCCCCGTTTTTAAGAAAAGTAACATACAGTCAAAGGAAAATTATGGGCCTATTTCACTCCTCTGTAATGTCTCTAAAGTACTTGAGCGTCTAGTTTATAACGTTTTCTATGAGTATCTAACCTCTAAGAATTTACTTTCTGCTAAAAACTCTGGCTTTAAGAAAAACGATTCCACCATAAATCAACTTGTTAGCATTCTTCATACTTTTTACAGTGGCCTTGAGTTGGGCCATGAGGCCCGTATGGTTTTCCTGGACATATCCAAGGCCTTTGACAGAGTCTGGCACGCTGGTCTACTTTTTAAACTAAAACAATTGGGGTTTGAAGATCCTGTGTTATTATTTATAGAAAGCTATCTCTCAAACCGACTTCAACGTGTTACTATTGGAGGACAGACCTCACATTGGCTCCCTGTAGAGGCTGGACTGCCCCAAGGTTCGATCCTTGGTCCCCTACTTTTCCTCGTTTACATTAACGACATCACTGTCAACATCACCTGTGACATCCGTTTATTCGCGGATGATACCAGTATTCTTGAAATTGTCCACGAACCAATGGCCACACCTGAAAGCCTTAATCATAATCTTGCACAAATTCATCGTTGGGGCAAGCTCTGGCGGATGACATTTAATGCCATAAAATCCATCTCAATGACCTTCTCAGCTAAACGACATAAGCCAGATCATCCTCCCCTACTTCTTGGAAACACACCGATACCTGAGGCCACTCTACATACTCACCTTGGAGTTACACTCTCAAGTAATTTGTCATGGCACCAGCATATAACACGTATTGTTAATAAAGCCAGTCAACGGCTTGCTCTTTTACGCAGACTCAAATATAAACTCTCCCGTCAGACACTCCCACGGTTGTATAGTACAATGATTCGTCCTATCCTCGAATATGGGTGTGTCCTGTTTGACAATTGCACTGAAAACCTGTCACAATCTAGAGAAGCTGTGCAGTATGAGGCAGCCAGGATCTGCCTTGGCGCAACCAGATACACTCCACGTGTCTTGCTTCTCGAAGAGCTTGAATGGCAAACTCTGGCAAATCGGAGGAAATACTTTAAACTTATTCTTTTCTTTAAAATGTACAATAGGTTGACTCCACAGTACCAACATTATCTCGTTCCTCGTGACGTTGCATTCACTACTGGGCGCCTTTTGAGAAATCATGCTGAAGTACGCCAAACTAGGTTCCATCAATCGCTTTGGCGATTCATTTATCCCGTCTGCTATCTTAAGTGTTGACGAAAAGCCTACATACTTTAAACATGGAAGTCGTTTCCTAAACATATGTCACACGCAGCTACGTCTTAACTTCTCTGTTTTAAATGCCCATCTACATCATGTCAATATCCTTCCAGCCTCAACGTGTGCATGCTCTCATACTACTGAAGATACGAAACATTACCTTTTGTTCTGCCCCAAGTTCACTGTGCAAAGGGTCCGTCTACTGAACACTGTGTGTCACTTACTCGCTCCAGGTGTAAATCCGAATTTTAATAGTTCAGTGCTCTAGTGACATTTTACTAAATATTCTCTTGAAAGGCATTGAGGACTTGCCAGACACTGACAATGTATTCATCTTTGAGGCTGTTCAGACATTCTTATCAGAATCTAGACGTTTTATTTACTAATTTAGTATATGATCTAATTATAAGTCTCTATTATCTGCCATCAATTGTATTGTACAAGCCGTGGATTTAGTCTTCTGTTCCCGTCCAGTGTGTATTGTATATATTCCTTTGCGTCCTTTTATGTACTGGAGAGCCTCCAGATTAGTCTTTGTGTACTATTAGGCAATCCAGAGAAAATAAATATGTCTATAATAATAATAATAATAATAATAATAATAATAATGATGATGATGATGATGATGATGATGATGATGATGATGATGATGATGATGATGATGATGATAATAATAATAAAATGGATGTTCTTTTCCCTGTTACACATTACCTCCTCTGATGTCAGTTGGATTTGTTACCTGATTGAAAATAAACGAAATATATACATAGCACAGCTATCTATATAATGCAAGAATAGTAAATACATTACTTATTGGCCGGGAGACCTCTAATAAGACATTCGATGTCGCTGCCATGGACGCCACGCAGAATACATTGTTACCTTTATAGTGTGGAAATAGTATTAAAGTAGAAACAGGAATAATAAAGTGCTGCTGGGTGTTCAATGTTAACTAATTGCAATTATTGATTTAACTATGAAAGGATGGTGCGTTGTAATAAGACAACTGTGATTACTCAACATTGCATGTATGACAGTTTGCTTTATTGTATAGTATATGGTTATTATTGATAAAATACACTCGGGCATACAAAGAGAAAATTGATTTGATTTTATCGTGAGCCTTAGTAGTAACACTAGCGGCAGTGTTGTTTTACGTTTCGTATGCTGGTAACTCTGCTCTGCATTATGGATATCAGATTTCGATTTGTTGTATTATGATCATGGGTGGTAGATACTGAGTTTATTAGCAAATGACTAAAGTTTATTGACAAAAGTTTATTGAAACCGCATAATAAAAATTATGTTGCTGATAAAAAAGATGTCACTCAACTTTAAAATACTTACGTTTTGTTTAAATGGTGCAGCATGTGTAAGTATTGTTTACGCTCACAATTTGTTTAGCTTTGTTTTGCACCAGGACGACCCTAGAGCTTTTGAAACCCCAACTTAAGATACCATAATTCAAATGCGGGAATATGAGAGGGTGAAGTATTGTAATATTCTGGGCATGTTATTACCTAATTTTGGTCATAATGCCAATAGATTGTGCCAACCTTACTGCTATAGTATGTAAATGGACATTCCTGTCCATGACTTGCCCAATAGGAAACTTAAGTTGTCGAAACAGTGGATATTGTGTTGGCTGTCGATTTCCAAAATTGCCACAGTTTCTAGGTTTAGAAAGACCAAAGATTTTTTTTGTCTTCTTTTACCTTTTGTGTGTGTGTGTGTGTGTGTGTGTGTGTGTGTGTGTGTGTGTGTGTGTGTGTCTGTGTGTGTTTGTGTTTGTGTGTGTGTGTCTGTGTGTCTGTGTGTCTGTGTGTGTCTGTGTGTGTTTGTGTGTGTGTATTTTTTTGGTTTGTTTTTATTTATTTTGTTTAGTTTTATGTCATTCTGTTATGCATTTTCAACAACTCTGAGGCATCTGTGACATCATCTGATTGAAACATTTGTGTGATACTGACCAGGGTCACGTCATCAGTACAGATTTTTGGACAGAAAATGTTTAATGCGAGGGAAACGTTGCTTTTAATTTTGTCATTTCTATCCCAGTAATGGGAGAGGCATTACGTTTTGGGGTTCTCCGACCGCCAATGTGTCCGTACTTTTGTACGTCCGTTACCTTGATATCTTCATAGGCCTAAATATATTTCACAAATTTGTCACACAGCACTTTATTGGACAAAGATCAAATGATTAGATATTCAGATCAGTGTGACCTCTATTTTAAGGGACATAGTAACCTATTTACTTCGAACATTGTTACCCCATTGTCTTCTGAATACATAAATGGATTTTGTGTCAAATTTGAAAAAGAGATGCACTATAAGACAAAGATTTGATGGTTTAATTTTCACTTCACTGCAACATATTGTGTGGTTACTACGACCAATTTGTGTTGAAAGAAAGTGTGCCCCCTTCACAGACAATTTGACTTTGTTACTGCAATATCTTCAAAGTGCCTTGGTGGATTCTTGTCGTATATGGTACAGAGATGCATCAAAAGAAAATAACTGATTGTATTTGCAGGTCAATGTGGCCTATTTGGGGGGGGTTACTGTCTCACTATTTACTCTAAATTTTATGTTGCGACTACGGTGTCTTTAAAGCGCTTGGAAGGATTTTTCTCAAACTTAGTACAAAGATGTAGTAGAATACAAAGATTGGTCGATTAGATTTGGTAACTAATTGTGTGGTCAATGTGGCGTATGTACCAAGTTGACTCTGTTTAATACTGCGATATGTTTACAGATGTATTCCTCTCAAATTTCATGCCGATATGAAATTTAGAGAAATTGGCTGATTATATTTGCCGGTTGCTGTGACCTAATGTTTGGTTATGTCCTACTATAACCTATTCACAATCAATTTGACTTTGTTACTCCAATATCTTCAAAGTGTCTGGAAACAATTTGTACACATTTTATGCATCTCTGTTATTATAGACGACAATGTTAGAATTTCACTTTAGGGCAATAAATTCATGGGTCACTTCGCAGTAAAGATGAATATCTCTTATTTGGTGGATATTGTAGGCAATAAATTGTCGACAAAGTGTGCAAGGGAAGGCGTTCTAGTGATTGCTTGCTGTCATAGCTCTCTAGTTTTACACAACTACTGTTGTACCAAATCTACAGGAGTCTTTCAGACTGTCTGTAAAATATGTCCCAATGTGCAATAGAGCAGTCCACCCTGATAGAATACTGAGTCAACAGACTACCTTGGCACTCTCTGGGCGCAATGCACCCAGAGCGGGCCAAGGAAGTATGTTGACCATGAGCATACAATTTGGAATGGTTTTCCATGCAAGTGTCATCCAAAATTTTGAAAGGGTGGAATGAGTTAATAACTTGTGGTAATCCAATCAGACTTTAAGTGCGTATTGTACATTTTACCATTTTTGTACGAAAATGTTTACCTGGTGGCTCTCCGAAAGTTGTATTCATTGTGTTGCTATTTCTGTTTAGTCTGCATTTCGACATTTGTCCAATTTGTCGAACATTTTTAAAGTATTCATTTGCTTCAACAGATTGAGCTTAGAACACACACCGCATAATATGAGTTTAATTATGATCCAAAACCGATACGATTTTAAGATATGAAAAATAGAAAATTATTGAGATTCCAAATATGAAAATATCTGAAACAGGGTATTTGGTACAGTCAGAACAATTAAGAAGAAACTCATCAATTAATGTCCCCCTATATTGCGAGAGCGTCATTAGAGATTCGCAACATTTGTAAGATTCCTGTGACAAAACGGTGTCACTTCAGATGCACTACATTTGGCAGGTTCCTGTAGTAACGGTATCATATCATACACATTACATTTGTCACACTCCCGTGATAAAATGGCATCACATTAGATGCATTATATTTTACAGATTCCTGTTACAAAATGGTGTCACACCAGAAACACTATACCTAAAAGATTACCTTGGCAAAATGGTGGAATGTTAAATTAGCTTTAACTGGGTCCTATGACAATCGGGGACACAATTTGGCGTATGTGAGGTACTCCTTTTGTTGGTGCCGTATTTTGGCTGCACTGTACTGTTATTCTGTCCATAAATGAAGAAGTTGAGTCAACATTTACACAAAATAATAATTATTACTTGTGTAACTGTAATGTAAGCATTACAACCTTGTTACCTTATGCAATAAATGTAATGTACAGCTTATTAGCTGTCACAAAGTCTATATTTTACAGCACTTTGCGAGTGACACGTGCTCACAACTATCGATTTCTGTGCTATATTTAGATTTCTGACAATATGCTGACCCCCGGTGTGTGGGCTGAAAAAGCAAAGTAATACTTGACGGTTCAAACGCTAAAAACTAAGAGCTTTCATATCTGATATGGCAGAACGTATGTTTATGAGACTGCTATAGGTAATAAAAGACGGAACCCATCCACTAATGAAAACGTTGATGTAGGCGTATAACGACTCCTTTCAAAGTCACCATGTCCATCTTGTGTAAAGTGAATGTCAGGTATTGTATCCGAAGATTACAATACACACACCCATCTGCTGCTGCTATGTCAGAAGTAGGCGTATATCCACACGGGAAACCTAACACCAGTAACTATCTCAGTATGTACCTCACGTTCACAAATTGTCCGGATGACAAAGGTCAAGTTGTCTGACTGGCTATAATGTTCATCTTAAGGGTGTTAGATATTACGTCTGCACGCCCTACAAAGTCGGATATAACCACGTTGAGTCCTTGTTTGTCCTGCAGCCATTTGGCAAACGTGACATTGGCCTCGTTACCCGCCAGTTCCCCCATGCTTTGATACTTTGACTGTCCATACGTCATGTCCATTGTCGGCGCCAGCAAACCAGCAAGGACGTACATCTGAGAACAATCACGTGTGGTGCTTTTGCGCAATGAGAATTCTTGGTCTAGAAAGCGGATAAGGCCACGTGATTGCGATACAGTAGGCCACGCGACAGGGCCAATGACATCATCTGTCCACACAAGTCTCCTGTCTTCATGCAATTGTAAGGCCCTAGTGTCGGAGGGTTTAAAAAATATAATGATCTGATAACCATACTCTCGTAAACTCCGCAGCGATAGTAGATCCAACCTGGACCTAGGACATAACTTTTGTCCAAATATATCTTTCACCATGTCCAATAGTTTTACTTCATCCTCTAGGCCCATATTACTGAGCTGTTTGAAATGTAAAATTACAACTTCCTTAGGATGATTCTGTAGAAATTCTTCTATTTCCATCATGTATTTGATCAGTCGACCGGTATAAAGACCATTCTCCCCATATAGGTGACCGTCTTTGCGATATTTTGCAACACGAAGATCAAGATATCGTACTCCAAGGAGGAGCTGCTCTGGCAGGGAGCAACTTTGTTTGCTACCCCAGCGTTTCCATATAGTCTTGAGCTCAGCCTTGAAGTGCTTGAAAACCGGGTATTCTGGCAGTGACTGGATCATTCGGATCATGTCCGAATTATTAGGAGAGAAGTCAAAGTCTGTGTGCATGTCGTTCTCAATGGCAAGGGATTGGTGGCTTCCTGCAGAAACAACAACAGTAGTAGTAACAATAATAATAATAATAATAATAATAATAATAATAATAATAATAATAATAATAATAATAATAATAATAATAATAATAATAATGGTTACATGATTTCATGCTTTTTCATTTTTTTTTCAACATTGCCTACACATCATTTTCACTAGTTTAGCAATGTAGCTTTTTACCAATACAGCCTTCAAATGGTAGAAAATCATGCTCTACAAGACCTTTCAGGACTATTATGGTTTGTCGAAGTTCATTTCAATGTCATCTTGCACTGAGTAGGCATATGCAATATTCAGCAGTGTAAACTGAGGCAAAGTCTCATTCAACAGAATGCTGCCCAAGCAGTCGAGCATACACAACATACAACAGATTGTGAATGTTGACTTCGGTATGCTTTCAAAGCGATGCTTTGGTTACAGTGTGTGTCTGTGTCTGTGTGTTAATAAGGAGTTTCCAGATTTGTCTCATTATAATTGCAAAGAACTAACAGATAAGTGGCCTTTAAATACTTCACCTAAAGTCCAAAAAGGGAATTTGCTTTTTGATTTACTTTTTTAGTATGGCAATTGTATATTGTGACAGAATAGTAAATAATGTAATATCGTAAAAACAGTATTTTATTGCCATGCAAATCCTACGGTCTGCCCAGACGTCAATGATATCTAAATGAGCACTCATATGAACATAGCGAGCGTTATCGTTATATTTGAGAACATCGGTTTCCAAATACAACACACGCACACGTACTGTACAGATCACTGCTACAACATGCATTAATTTCAACTGCAATCCACCACAACAAGCCACATGGTGGTGTCAAATCATACCAACTTCCATTGGTTGCTGCTCAATCTGTTCGCTGCTTTTCCCTGACAGCTTTGAAAAATCAATAACAATTATTATTTTTTGTTTCCCAGAATTGTCGGTGTATGTCCTGCATTATTTTGGCTTTTTTTTTTACTCTTCTCCATGGATGAAGATCATGGGTAGCCACGTGATTCATTTTTTTTAACTTTTTGGTCCATAAAAACATTGTCCATGAGAAGTTTAGATGAAAAATTTCAGCTCCGACCAGTGAAAATGTAAATTATTGACTCAGTCTTATATCTAGCAGCCAAAGGATAAAAAGCGGCTGTGATGCTCAACATACAGTGATAGATATTTTTCATCATACAGGATTATATCAAGTAACTTTTGCAAATGATTTAGGCCAGCGACACAGCAACCCCAAGGATCACTAAGTCACAATTTGTACGAAAGATAATTGCCGCTCAACTACTTAGATTTTTTTGGTATTAATAACATCTGCAGAGAGCTGTGCTCAAATTTGCCAAATGGACAAACCTGTGAGAAATTGGTAATTTTATGCCTTTAATCCTTTCGTTCAATTTTCTCTCTTTCATTGCTCCATTTTCACTTTTTCACTGCTCAGTTATGGATTCAGTCAACATCTTTCCTTTCCATTAGAATTTCCATATTTGGGTGATACGCTGGATGCCTATGGTAGAGAAATCTATATTTGATGAAACTTGGCATGATGATAGATCATACCACTGAAAAATTTGGACATGTTCAGTGACCTTGTCATGACCTTGATGGTCACTTTAGTGATCTGGATAGGTTGTTTTTTGCCTTTTTTTCGTCTTTTTGACAAAATTATTACAAGAAATCACAAAAAGCAAAGAGAACAAGTTGTGTAAAATTTTGATAAGAATATTTTGAAGAAAAAATCAAGATAAGCCTAAAAATGAAAAAAGTACAAGGAATATTTTGCAATAATTTATTCCATTTTACTTAAATGCAGACATCTGTGTACAAAGTAGGTGAAACACAAAGATTACGCTTATTTAGTAGATTTTTTTTAAATCGTCCAAAAGTTTTTTGTTTTAAAGAATTTACGTCCATTTGAAATTTAAGCCCACAAACCCATTGTTGGCGTCCATCTTAGATTAAGAAATCGAAAACGAGGCTCTGATTTCAAATTGATATAATTTCAGTAAGATTAACCAAGTTCACTCGAACTTTTTTTTTTCAAATCATCTTCTAGATTAGCTGCATCCAATGGTGTACATATTTTAATGAGGCAATTCAAAAAACGTTTCCCATATTTAGGAAAATACCTTTTCTACCCGGATGTTATAAATCAGTAATTTTTTGTTATAAACCAAATATTTTTTTCATGAAAATTTCTGGCTTCGTTGTTTTGAAATATTATAGCCATTTTGAGTGTATGTATCAATATCTGGGTGGAAATTGACATGGAAATCTGTTTATGGCTACATTTTGGTGTTCAATGTCATTTCGAGATCAAATGAAGGTCAAGTTTTATATATCTGTGGCATATCTCACTATCTGCTAAGTTTCATGACGATTGGCCTTTAACTTCAGAAGACAATGCCAAATGTACTCTTAAGTAAACAAAAATTGGTCACTTAGCCCCACAGTGTTAGTAAGCTTTGCACACGTTGTGCTCAAACAGCTTCAAGGAAGCTGGTGACCCGAACTCTTTTTTCAAAAAAATGTACATATGCTGCTAGAAATTTTTTTTAAGTTTTTTTCACGAGACATATGAGTCCACAATCGTTGTAGAGTAGAAGAATGCACCATTTGTGATTAATAGTGAAAGAGTTAACCAGCTGAATGATTGACCTTCATTTCAACTGTACCATTTCAATACATTTCGTCGTATTTTGTTGAGGTCTAAGGCTCAACACATGTAAACACAGACTACAATACAGACTTGGACGTGACATTACATTGGAAATACAAATGCTTATCATGAAATAGCTGGTGCAGGCGCAACACCGACGGCTAAGCAAAGCATACGACATGTAACATTTGAGGTAGCTGCTGATCATTTTCACTGAAAACGTAAACAAGTCTCTGCTATTAGAAATGGACCTGGTTTGAAAAACCAGTGAAACAAAACACAACCTATAAATAAATCTATAGAAAAACAGTTATAAAGAAATAAGCCAGACTGGAAAGGAAAATGGAAATTCAGCGCTCTCAATGGTGCTGATAAATCAAATTTTGACGTACGAATTCACGAGAATGGGACATAAAGCCTTCATAGTTGGCAAACGATCACCCATCATTATGTGTCGTTCCTCTGACCTTTGTCGGTCGAATGAAAGCTGTGTTTTTAATAATAGAAACAGCATAAGATAACACTGTTATATCAAATTATACGGTATACTATTTCGTTTCCATTTTAGACTTGAGTAGGATTATACAGCGGGAGAACGTGCATATTACAACAGTCATAATTTGATGCCAAAACGCAGATGCTACCGACCATATATACAATAGACATTACATCTATTATGCGCTAAACTGAAATGGTATAGCGCCCAACAGGGCTGCCATTATGTCTGGGGACCAACCCAGACATTTGGTTTTTCCAAGAATTCTTTTTTCTTTCTTTCTTTCTTTCTTTCTTTCTTTCTTCTTTACGACCAGATTTGTCCGGAATTATCTCGGACCTTACTATTCCGAAAACCACCAAACTTGCCATGGTGACTGACCTACCAGTGAAATTCGGCACCTGACTTGGAATAGTCATGCTAAATTCACCAAATTTCTCCACAATCCACATGCAGGCTTTCAACTGCCTGCTGTATAATCTATTTCTTGACCTCTACGGTGCCAGGCAACCATTTTGCATTCATAATTAATTAGCTTGAACCTGTCTCACAGCTTTCTGTCCATGCATGCTGAGTGTACACTTTGGAAGGTTTGGGTCTTGTAGCAAATTGTGGTGTGGGGTGGGGGGACTCCCAACAACTGTGTAATAAGAATCTCAATAAAAAAAACCGAGTATCTATTTCTGTTCATGCAGGAACAGATCGACTCCATGCTGCTATAAGTACCAGGCAGGCTTTTGCTTCTATTGGTGTCCTAGCTGGCCTGTTTTTGCCTGAAGCGATGTCAGTCTGCTCAGCTCAGTCCTAAGGGAACTCACAGTTTTGGACTTCTAGGCAGAAGAAGCCTGAGTGTACCCACTGTTAAAAATAGACAACATACAGAGCTGAGTCAGCCAGACCAGGGAAGTGCAAATATTTATGTCATCTCAGTGGACACTTTCCTGTCTTTGTTTTCTTGTAACCAGTGAGATGAAGCCTGTTCTTCAAAGTCAATACTGAGACAGTATAGTTTTGTCTTGGTTCACAGGTACATGTTTATGTAGTTTCTTGACACCTTCTGTTAATATTCGTTTATATAATAAAGTAAAAAAAGACAGTCTTGTATTGCATGTATACACATCCCTCTAAATCATAATATGTGTACACTGTACATGCACATATACTCATCAATACTGCCCAGAAGGGCTGACCCTCTCAGGAGTGGGCACTTTTCTCTGGTCGCGAGGGTCCTCACTGTAAAGAGGTTTCACTGTACAGTGGTACTTGCAATTTAAGACCACCCCTAATCAATGAATGCCAGACAAAAGTGGTCACATAGGACAGGTGGTCTTTCATCTCAGATAAATTAACAAAGAAATAAAAGGCCAATTTCTTTCTTTGTTTGTTTCTTTGTTTCCTTCTTTCTTTCTTTTGCTTTCTTTCTTTATGACCAAGTTGGTCCGGGGTTTTTTTCAGACACTGTTTATCAAAAAACCACCAAACTAGCCATGGTGACTGACATAACCAGTGAAATTGTGCATCTCATTTGGAACAGTCATGATGTTTAAAATTTTGCAAATTTTTAGAGGCAACAAAAAATTTAAAAGCGCCATGTCTTCCAAACTATTGCAGATGGACTCAAATTTTCAATGTGCATATATACCTTTGTGACACTTGCCACTATAATGGACAGTATAGTTGTAGAAATTCCAAATTATGCTAATAAGGGGCATTGAAAAATCGAAAAGTTAAATATCTCCAAAACTATTGTACATAGAGATGCCATTTCAACTTCAATTTGTAGGTTTGTGGAAAACCCGCATCCAATCAACCATGATCCAAAGTTGTAGGATTTTAATTTATGCAAATTAGGTGAATATGCAAAATGTAAATCTTTAATAGCTTCAATACTATTATAGAGGTGCCATTCCTGCTTCAATTTATGGGTTTGTGGCATAGCCCCATCCAATAAACAATAAACCAAAGTTCTTCTAGGATTATAATTCATGAAAATTAGGCAAATACGCAAAATTGAAATGTTGAATAGCTTCAAAACTATTATAGATAGTAGTTTTATTCAAACATCACTTTATAAGTTTGGGACATGGCCACATCAGTTGAACCGAGAACCAAAACTGAGCATTTTAATTGATAAAAGTTAGGCTAATACACACAATTTAGATTATGATGAACAATGGCAAAGTGTATCATTTCAAACTGTTCTCATTTAGAAGGCACACAGACAGATTTGCTGTGAAGCAAATCTTCTTTTCCAGTTTGGATTATTTTAGGATAGGGGTATTTAGCAAATGGAAAAACACTGAAAAGTTGGCCTGTCTCAAACCAAAACGGACTTCAATGTGTGGCGAGCATTCAAGATGCAATTTACCCTCATACTGGTAAATAATTTTCTGCTTTTGTGGAACGTTAGTACCTTAATTATGTTAGACTCAGACATGTAAACAAAAGCAAAACAAACAAAAATGTTTCCGCCTTATTCGAACAATGTGTTTTTGTACGTTAATTGTTGTAGTTAAAAGGAATTCAGTAGTCAATGGTTGAAATATGTTTTAACTAATGCCCTATCTTTATGCCCGCCACCGTCAGTAAGCTAAATCACCATTTGGTGCTGAGGACGCTCAGTCCTAGTTTGACCCCTAATTAGGTAATACCTCATTGTGCATAAATTTTATGACTTACCGTAGAAGAGAAGAGTAGCCAACATGCTGAAAACAGCTGCCTTGAAGCACTGTTCAGCATATGAAGGTTCCCTTTGTGAACTTGTTATCTCATATTAATGAAAACACTGATTTATTAAAAAAAAAAGTCCCTCCCATAGTGACCACAAAGGAAACTACTTCCCCTTCAAGATAAAATCAAAGTACCAGCAAGCACACCCGGGGCTAATTACTCGCCTTATGCGATAAAAGAGCATAAACAAACACTTAGAAATACATTTCAGAACATTCCCAACCCTGGATTTTCCCTCAAATCCCGGGTTGGAGAAAGTCAATGTTTCAAGCATATAAAATTCGTCACGAAGTTTATAACCACCAGGAAACATGGTCTGGGAATGAGTTTACTTTTCCAAAAGTCTCCCTAGTTCTTGTTAATATGTTAAAGGTTCAAATTGACTCAAAAGGTACTGTTTAGCACTAGTTACCTGGCAAACTGTCATAAATGAATGGGGAAAGATCAGTTCATGCGTCTAATGACCCCTGATCCACATCCTCCCTGTCGCAAGCTGTGCTGAGAGTGCAACTTGGCTTATTACGCTACTAGCAATTGCGTAGACTTGTATGTACATATAATTGTGTTCATTAATCAAATTTACTTACTTGGGTATTGACTCATTCACTCAATTTCGGTTTCCCCGTGCCGTAAGAAAATGTACGTGGGCATTAAGTGCAATCATGAATTTTGAGACAATAAACTGAGATGCTTTTATTGCTAGCTGACAGCCATGGGCCAGATAGGTAAGAGTTCCAAGTAAGTATTTTGTAGGCAAACGAACTGTTTTATGCTTCACCAAATGAACGGAAGGCACATTGAGAAAGGTATGTCGAATATTATTTCCAATGCTACAAAGTGTTTTATTTAACACAGTTCCATACACTTATATACATTTTACATACATGTCAATTCCCAGAATTTCTTGTGCGAAATATAAATTATTCAACAAATGATCCACAATTGTTGTAATGAGGTTATAATCTCTTTTGTACATAAAAACACCTGTGACATATCTGTTTACGTTATCAAGTGTCATAACATTTAGTCTCTCTAAAGACAGGATCTATATGGCAATTGAGGTCAGCGGTTTAATGATACGACAAATATTTTTAAGTTATGTCAATTTTTTTGTCAAATTTTGAAGCGAAAGTGGAAACCCAGTATTGCAGTGAAGCAAACAGAGGTACACAAGGATGTGATATAAATTAATCAAAGTATCCTTTAGAAAAGTATTGATTCATATATTTATTTATTTCTGCAGTTAGTAGTTTGCTTGTTTCTTTGGTCAAACTAGGATATACAAGGGTATCATAAATGTATTGATTACTTTTAATCATCTTTAATTTATTTGTAATATGCATTCAGTTGTTTGCTTATTTAAAATGAGATATACATATGTGTATAACTTAATTGAAGTAGCTTTTAGGAAGAAATCTGAATTTAAAATCCATTCATTGATGCATTTATTTGTGGTAATTTATGTAACTCCTTCATGACTTCACTTCCAGTCAGTCAAAATAATGACCTGTAATAGCCTTTTGTGGCTCACATTAATACATTTAATACATTGCGTATGAGCAGCTGCTCGCGTAAACGGCAACTGTATTGTCAAATATTATCATTCAGTGTGGTCTACTTTTACTGTAAAACAAGCACAAATATGAATAATATTTTTACATCAACTTGCACGTAAACACGCGCATTTACAGGTTCACCATACATGATGCAGATCTTATTATAAAAAATTGCACATAATGCCACAACACTTTTTCTATATACACCGAAGAGAACAAAGACCACAGTCTGGCCAGCTCACCGAGTACCAATCTGCATTTAATAAACAGTTCCGCAATATTGGCTGTTCTTATGAATACAGCATGTTACAAGAGTGCTGCGAATCACCGGTGTACAGGTGAGGGACGTGCTTCAAAGCAGGTCACCTGAATTTCCTGCACCGTTTGTGTGGGGCTAAAGCAGGACAATCTACAGCAATACCCCCTCTTAAAGTCTCCTCAATATTGCAATCGTATCGTAGAATAGCAGCATGGACCAGCGACATAGGCTACGCGACATCCGGCGAACGTTACAAACTAAAGGCCCTTTAAAATAAGGGGCTGAAAATGTTCCATTGTATCCGGTTTTATCTGGATGGACATTCCGTCTTGTCCGGGTTCTGATGTCACACGAAATCAGCGCAGCATGTTGTGGGAAATAAATAGAATATACTATGACAGTCGCTCCCGTTGTGGTACATGCATACACAGTAATTATGCTCGTATGCTGCTGAATGGATAACACGTTCCCAGCATGGTTTGATGAGGACATTGTGAAATATTAACCCCCCCCCCCCCCCCGCCTCTGAAATGTTCGGGAAGAGTCGGGGAAAATGATGTGGCGCACGACGTTGAAGTTCGCTGAAGACTAACAATTACACAAGTGCCATCGTGGCTTTTGTATAACAAGAACACAGGCAGACGTTTCTGTAGAAATCACAGTACTTCATTTATTCTGAGATATCCACAATCCTACTGTGGTTTGTACTTGCAGGCAAGTTAAAGTATGTTACTGGCAAAATAGGAAGTTCCCTGATACTGGCTGCAAGACTGACTCCGAAATATCAGCTGGACAAATTAGAGGCTTACTTTGCAGGAGTGTATTATAATAAATCTTGCTGAAACATCAGATTATTTTTCCTCTACACAGAGTTAATCACGAGATTGCAAATTTCAAGTAGCCGCTTTTCATTCTCATTTTGTTCTACGTATTTCACGATTTTAAATGTACATTCTACATGCAGAAAAACTTATACGACGGTCCCAAAGTTTCTACACCATTTTTCAGGGAAAAATCAAGTTTGTGAAAATAATATTTTGGTTGATATGCGTGACAAATGCCAAAATCAGACCCACCAACCCCGGAAATTCGGAACTTGCATTTTTTTTTTTTTTTTTTTTTTTTTTTTGATATGTACTGTTTGAAAATTTTATTTATATGAAGAGATTCTCTACATATATGCACTTTAAAAGATATATAGTTTTATATATGTAAGAGAAGAAATAAAGATACGAGACTGCCTTAAATAGTGCAGTTTGATATGCGCGGGGCTTGACCTTCGACACTTTAGAGGAATTTGTGGCTCTGCAAGTTACTTTAAGTGAAACCATCACAACTTACCGGCAAAGCTCGGTCACTCACTGCATCACTAAGGAAGATACTGTATGGTGCTGTGTAACACAATACTGTAAAATTCTCTCATTTACACTCTCTTCAAACACGCCTTTACTTGTTAATTCACTTAGGTTAACGTTTGCATTTGCGTAGGTATCAACATTTCGTATGGGGCCTTCTCCAGTTCTCACATCGCTAGCTTACATATGCTTAAACCAGCCAAAGTATTGGTAACACACCCTAACTGACTGCAGCACAGTTGTTTATGAAAAGGTAAACTAAGTTAATGGTTAGGTAGAGTTACCTACTGCGGCCCCATTACTTAAATTTAGAGCTACAAGAAGCTCATAGTAAGGTATGGTATCTTACTGCACCACAGCAACTTAATGGGAAGGTACAATACGTTTATGTTAGGTACAGATACTGCAGCGAAGTAACTCTATGGAAAGGTACAATATGTTAATGGTAAGATAGGGTAGCTTACTGCAACATAGTTACTTAAAAAGTAATGTTAAATAAGTTGCCGATAATGTACAGGAACATACTGCAGCGCAGGAACGTGACGGCAAAGTACAGCACCTTATTGTGAGCTAGGTATGGTTATTAACTGTAACACAGTATAAATGGATATCAAAGTATAAAATCTAGCGGGAAAACAGTCTGTTGTTAGCAAATGTAAATAACTTATCGTCAAAGTTCAGTAACGTAGTGCAACTGGAACCTAACAGTAGACCAAAATCAAAATTAAAATAATTCACTGACAGAGCACAATAACGTTCCTTCAAAGCACATGTACGTTTACGTATTAACAAAACATAAGAACCCTAGCAAAGTAGCACTTTCATTTTGAGGATATAATTCTTTATCAAATATTGAGGATTTCTGTGGGGGGGGGGGTGTTCCCTGCAAGTTCTTGATATCCAAAATATAAAACTATTACGTTTTGTCTATATATATATATATATATATATATATATATATATATATATATATATATATATATATGTTGAATCAAACCAACGAATTCAATAGAACTTCCTCTACAGGAACTTATACATAACTCGAGTTTCCGATCGGTATGCTGAGAATTAACAGACTGTTAATATTCTAACTTTACGTCACAAACTCATTAAACGATCGCATCTCTACAAAGCTAGGTCCCAAGCACCATGCTAAGTATCAAATCTGTTTCAAAATACTGTTCCAACAGCAAAAAGCTCCATCAATGAGCTAATTTTTATGTCATAACTTCAGAGCCAAATTGCCGTTAGAGATATAACATGGCACAAAATGATGATAATGATATACTGTGCATAGACATTGGAGAAACCGAGCCACAGGTCGAAATATTTGCACACACGTGACATTTATAGTATGGGGTCAAGGCCATAAAGAGACACTCCTAATTCTGGAATTAAAGATTTCCGATCTTTTCATGCTGAATTTTAACTAAGAATAAAGGCATATGACAGCGTCTCACAGCAGAGGATTTTTCACAGTTTCTGTATGTTATAATTGCATACCACTTAATTATGTCGACGACTGAACTGAGTCAGAAGTCGCTTGTCAGTCTGGCTTCACAGCGAATCGAAAAGGGCACAGCCAAGCAAAGGGTTAATTGACTCCCTCATTAGGCAGACCTTTACTGTATCGTATTGACTCGGGTGTTCAAAATCATACTAGATCAGACACATCGCACGACAGCAGAGTTGTTGGTCTCGGCCGTCAAAGTGACAGGACCAGCAACCATGTCGTGCAGGAAACCAGCAGGTGCATTGCATAATCTGTGGAACTTGGTCCACTCGTTTTCTTGATTTAACAATAGGCTTACAGTCACATGTCTTTGTGAGTAGCACGAGGTACCATTGTGATAGAAGGTGCGGCACTGGAAGCAATAAAAGCATTCTCAGTGACTACCTGTGCAAACAGAGAAGAGGACAGATCTAAATGAATGGAGAATATACATCAAAGTAAAAGTTAGGATTCAAAGAATATAGCCGTACAAAAATTCTTTCTTTTGAAAATACAGCACCTGTTGTTCAAAGGCACACACGTTTCAAGGCCTGTTGCGTTTTGTGGACCACTGTGTTTTATGTAAAAACCCCGTGATGTTTCATGGGACACTGTGTAAATTCGGTAATCTTTAACGGAAGGATTTACATATATGTAAATCTTTTATGCTTGTACCGTAAAGTTTGAACTGTTTGTAAATATTTGAATGCACATTCACCTCCAGGCACAATCATTTCAGCAATCAATGTTTGTGAGGGCTATGTATCCATTTTGGGGTTGTCGAGTCCCATTCCTCAAATTGCATATCTGTGCAATAGTCTGTGGGTGAATGTTAATTGATCCCATTAAATTGCATGGCCATATGGTGTACTCGTGGAGAGAGACAGAGGCCATTCCCATTAATTTAACATAGGATGCTCTAAATATCAGTTGGTATAGCAATTATGGGTGTTACATGGAATGTTTTAATATGGCCTGGATAGATACAATATAAGCCGTTCTGATATTTAGTCCTATTTGGAGATATCGATAAACCATTTAGTGATATCGTTAAATGGTCTCATTCACGGATACCCCTAAATCATTTAATGATATCCCTAACTGATTTAGAGATGTCGCCAACTAATTTAGCGATATCCATAAATCAGTCAGATATTTGGCCCAAAAAAGATGGATTTAGTGATACCATTGAATAAGCGAATCGATGCATGCTGGGTAATTGTACTGTGCCTGTATAGTAGTTGGCGCAAAGGAGCGAACATTTGTAGGCGTATTGGTAAGTTTGACCCAAATTAATGGTGAGCATTCAGTGTCTTTGCAGCATGATAATACAGCCACAGCAAATGCCGGAGAGGACAATAAATTCTCGACAAAACTCTTGGGGGGATGAAGCCCTAACACTTCCCTCCGAATCGGCAGCTATATTGGACAAAAATAGGACAGGAAGCTGATATGCATTTAGTGATATTGGTAAATGATTTAGTGATATCGTTAAATGATTTACCGACATCACTGAATATATCATTTAGCGATATCTTCAAATGGTGTAGCGATATCACTAGATCATTTAGCGATATCCTTGAATCATTTAGTGATATCACTAAATCATTTGGATAGATTGTTTAAATCATATAGGGCTACATTTAGGGATTGTATTTGTGTCTTTTTGCCCAGAACCACTTCCTAGTAGTCATTACCCTATTCTGCAGTCCGAACTCTTTACTCTCCATAAGCTAATTTGTCCCTGTTTAACCTATATACATATGGAAGTACTATTATCCATATTGCACACGTTCCTCTGTAAAATTTTTACATAGGCTGCATTGGCCCAAATAAATTAAAGGGTCTTCAAGGATATCACCAAATGATTTGGCGATATTTCTAAATCATTTAACGATATCGCTAAACCATTTGACGATATCACTAAATGATTTAGCGTTATCGCGTAATCATTTACAGATATTGCCAAATATCCTTAAATATTTAGAGTCATTGCTAAATATTTAGTGATACAAGGATCAACATAAATCCACAATACCATGACATGCGGGTCACTCGCAGCTTTATTCAACTCAACAAGGCCACAATCATCGGCATGTTGGAGGCTGGTCTTTGCCAGCAGACACGGGTGGCCTCTTTGTTCTCCAGGGGTAAATTGTCAAAGCTAGATACATGAGCAGTTTTTGCACCAACATTTATATGAATGATCACTTTAATTACGCAGACTGATTTACCAGAATCAGTTGACAATTGGATACAAGACATCACGTTTTAGAGTTTGACGCTGCGCTTGAATAACATGTGGACAATATTGGTGAAATTGATGAACCAGCTTATCTGCTGTGGGCCGTATGACCATGCCAATTTGACCTGGTAATTCTATACTTTTTACAGTTGAGGTTAAAGCTCACTTTCCCGTTCACAGACAGGAAAAAAAACAGATGCGTATTGTCATTGTGCCATAATTATGTATTCTATACTGCATGGATAATGTGTGCCAAGCAACATAATTGACATAAGTTGTAGAACCAATATATATATATATATATATATACATTATAGGTAAGATGTATCAGGAGGGCATGATGTAGGTTTTACAGCTTTCCTTGACCCGAGTCAGTGCCCAATCCTTGCCAAAGAAAGCTGCTGACTCGGTCTTTTTTAACAAGGAAAGGGATAATTTTCTTATCAAGTCCGACCATTGACAAGAAACCATTATGCCATAGAGGCAAGTAGGCAGCTGAAGAAAGGGCGATACAATACTTTGTGCCATTTCTGTATTGATCCGATTAATAAAGTCACACTTGTTATTAATTATCACAATAGCAACGCCGACACAACGTAGCAATAAAAGCGAACATTTGTAGTTCTTCAAGATCGGCATGCACATAGCGTCATTTATGACCACTTTAAAGAACCCAGAAAAATAGTATTTGATAAACTAAAACAGGTGTTTGGTAATCAGGCAATTTACACTAGTAAGCATTTAACCATCGTTTTGATGGAACTTAAAGATTTTGAAGTAATCAAATTAATTGAAAAATACACGACGAGCTGTTTATATACTAGTATAAGAGAAAAAAGCTGTAGGACAGTAGTTTCGGATAACATTATTACATTTATTACAGACTTTTATTTTTGATGTCCATAATCGCTGTGTATGCTCATGTGTGTTTTGTGTCTTGTTTTGTTTGTTTTTGTCTTTTGTTGTTTTATTGGTTTTTTTTTTTTTAATTTTCAAAATTGCTGTATATGTACATTTGTGTACGTCTCTTGTATTTGAGTCCAATGCTAACAAATGACTACGTTTAAGTCTATATTCTGTGCAGTCTGATAAAGCTTCATTTCAAGTCATTTCATTGACCATGAACACAGTGCACGAAACGTCTGCCAAAGCGGCCTCAGCAAGGCCACTGTTACACGTATTTAAGCACGTATGTGCGACAGACCAACTCTTTACAATTTCCTGTCAGCCAGTTTGTGTATTTTCCGCTCCTCGTCCTGGTATGAAATCAGAGGCCCCCCCCCCGCCCCCCTCCATGCTCTGATAATGTTAACACGTATATCCCAAGGGTAGTTGAACTCACGCACGATGTTACCGTCGCGGACAAACAAAACTTCTAAATACCTGTTGTGGTCGTACAGACAGACACGTGGACACCCTTGACCATCAAGACAACATACGCACATGTGCAGCCTGGCATTGCGAAAATAGGCCGACAGGGTCTGGTGCAAACGTTATGAACACACACGACAGAGGGCATAAGGTGCAGATCGAAGAGCAAAAGGTTGAATGTTCTCACCTGGAATGGCTAGTGTGGTAAGTGGAACGGACTGCAAGGTGTCGGGGAGCTGACCCATCCAATCCGCCTGATGACAATGTAGAACGGCCATGGTACGTGAGGCTTTCGGTGTCAAGCTTGTTGACACCCGACCATATATTGTCTCATGTGCAGTCACACTACAAGTGATCCCATGTCCTGTACATGAAGCGACAGTAACGGCTGTCACTGTAACCTGGTGGCCACGTTCTGGTAGCAGTTAGCCAGCTGTTTCAAGGGCAACATTCCCATACAAACACTTTTTGCTTTATATCAAGTATGCGCTGGAACTCCTGTAAACACTGTGTCGCAGTAGTGCGCTACACTGTGCTTTTCAACAAGAGCTTTACTATATTACACACAGCTCTATTAACAGTCCAATTATTCCAACTCAGTGAAGCCTTCGTTTGGTGACAAAGCAGAATGGCGTGCGGCCTGTGCAGAGACACACCATGGTCTCTATTGATCAGTTGCTTCAATATTTTATGTAATATAACGTCTGTAAGTTGACACATGTTTGTGAATATCTGCTTGGCAACCCGATACAATATCCATGCGTTCAACCAGATATATCTTACTACGGAAGTTCCACAAATATTGATTTCAAATTAAAATAATTTGACTAAACAGAAACTTTCATGTATGGATGTGTGCATGCATGTATGTATGTATGTATGTATGTATGTATGTATGTATGTATGTATGTATGTATGTATGTATGTATGTATCTATCTATCTATCTCTCTATGTACATGTATGTGCGTGTATGTATATGTATGTATGTATATATGTATGCAGATCTTGTTAGCATCCCAGCAAAATCACGCATCAGTTATGTTAACCTATATACGGAACAAACAAACATGTTAGCGAAAAGCTGAATTGATGAGTAGTCTGTGTCAATAACTGACATCTATTTGAGGTTAATAGTGAACACTCACAAAGCACATCCTCTAGAAAGACTGTAAACTGGTTTGAACTGTACTGAAGGATGCTTTGACCAGCAGTGATCATCTGTGGGACATTCCTTTATTATGTCTGGATGCCAACCCAGACATTTTGTTTTTCCAAGAATTCTTTTTTCTTTCTTTCTTTCTTTCTTTCTTTCTTTCTTTCTTTCTTTTCTTATTTACGACCAAATTTGTCCGGAGTTTTTCTCGGACACTATTATTCCGAAAACCACCGAACTTGCCATTATGACTGACCCACCAGTGAAATTAGGCATCTGACTTGGAATAGTCATGATGTTTAAAATTATGCAAATTAGGGGCACTTAAAATTTTAAAGGTTCATATTTTCCAAACTATTGCAGCTAGACACAAAGTTCTAACTTACACACATAGGTTTGAGACAACTGGCAAATCCAATAGCACACAAACAAAACTTGGGGAATTTTAATGCATGCTAAATTCATCAAATTTCTCCCCAATCCACATGCAGGCTTTCAACTGCCTCCTGTATGACCTATTGCTTGACCTCAATGGTGCCAGGCAACCATTTTGCATTCATAATTAATTAGCTTGAACCTGTCTCACAGCTTTCTGTCCATGCATGCTGAGTGTAGCTTTGGAAGGTTTGGGTCTTGTAGCAAATTGTGGTGTGGGGTGGGGTGGGGGTGGGGGACTCCCAACAACTGGGTAATGAGGTTCTCAATAAAATACAGAGAATCTCTTTCTGTTCATGCAAGAAACATATCTGCTCCATGTTCACACTAATGCTGCACAGAGCTGTAAGTGCACCATGGCTGGGACTGACCAGTCAGAGTGTCCTAGCTGGTCTGTGCCTGAGGCTGGGAGTCTGCTGGTCTTATCAATCAGTCTCAAGGGCTCAGAGGGACCTGACTTCTAGGCAGAACAAGCCAGAGTGTACCTTCTGTTAAAAATAGACTACACACAGAGCTGAGTTTGCTGGACCGGATCAAACTCTGACTTGCAGTCCTCAGTGACTGTTTACACAACTGGGTGAATTTTGAAAAAGAGTGTGGATTTGTGTCATCTCAATGGACACTTCCATGTCTTTGTTTTCTTGTAACCAGTGAGATGAAGCTTGTTCTTCATAGCCAATACTGAGTCAGTATAGTGCATGTCTCAGTTCAGAGGTACATGTACATGTAGTTTTGTGACAGCATCTGTTGAAATTTGTTTATGTAATAAAAGAACAAAGACAGTTTTGTAGGGAATGGGCACTTTTCTTTGGTCACGAGGGTGTTCACTGTAGAGAGGTTTCACTGCACAGTGGTACCTGCAATTTAAGACCACCCCTAATGCGAGGCAAAAGTGGTCACATAGGACAGGTGGTCTTTCGTCTCAGATAAATTAACAAAGAAATATAAGGCTAAAGTCTGTCTTTCTTTCTTACTTTCTGACCAAGTTGGTCCAGAGTTTTTTTCAGAAAATATTGGAAAAAACCACCAAACTTGCCATGGTGACTGACATAACCAGCAAAATTGTGCATCTCATTTGGAACAGTCATGATGTTTAAAATTATGCAATTTTTTAGAGGCAACAAAAATGTTGAAAGCGCCATATCTTCCAAACTATTGCGGATGGACTCAAAATTTCGATGTGCATATGTACCTTTGTGACACATGCCACTATAATGGACAGTATAGTTGTAGAATTCCAAATTATGCTAATAAGGGGCATTGAAAAATCGAAAAGTTTAATATCTCCAAAACTATTGTACATAGAGATGCCATTCCAACTTCAATTTGTAGGTTTGTGGCAAAGCCGCATCCAATCAACCATGAACCAAAGCTTTAGGATTTTAATTTATGCAAATTAGGTGAATATGCAAAATGTAAATCTTTAATTGCTTCAAAACTATTATAGAGGTGCCATTCCTGCTTCAATTTATGGGTTTGTCGCATAGCCCCATCCAATGAACAATAAACCAAAGTTTTTCTAGGCTTATAATTCATGCAAATTAGGCAAACACACAAAATTGATATGTTGAATAGCTTCAAAACTATTATAGATAGTAGTTTCATTCAAACATCACTTTATAAGTTTGGGACATGGCCACATCAATTGAACCAAGAACCAAAGCTGAGCATTTTAATTTATAAAACTTAAGCTAATACACAAAATTTAGATTATGTTGAACAATGGCAGAGTGTATCATTTCAAACTGTTCTCATTTTGAAGGCACCCAGACAGATTTGCTGTGAAGCAAATCTTCTTTTCTAGGTTTTTGTATTCAATCAAAATGTGTATCATATATATACATATACATATATATATATATATATATATATATATATATATATATATATATATATATATATATAAAGCGCCAGGTGGACCAGTACCTAAATTGTAGTATATGGGGACAACACAAGTACCTAATATAATGGATATAATCCTGACAAATAAACAGAAAACAAGTATTTTCAGTGTCCCATCCAGAGAGTATCCGACACATGTAAGCATATTTTTTCAGCATTAGGGTGACCATGCATCCAGGTAAATCAGCACAAAGGTGGCCAGACCTAAGGGCTTCAGTGTTTCGACTCTTTGAGGTCGCGGTCGGCCTAAGCCCTACTTTTATGCATATATGGACCCCCCCCCCCTCCTGAAGTATTATATGTATGTATATATATATATATATATATATATATATATATATATATATATATATATATATATATATATATATATATATATATATATATATGTAAAACCAAAATTGAGCATTGTTTGTCAGCCCTGATTATAGTTATTCACCACTGTGGTGAATATATACGAGACACAAATTTATGCACGCCTACCCCCAAAACCTTAAGACTCTCATACAGGCTGTAGTTGATGATTCTGCAGTGTTTGATAATGTACAGAGTGCATGTAAATACACACGTACACACACACACACACACATATGTATGTTTATATATATATAAATATACATATATATATACATTTATATTTGCATATATATATATATATATATATATATATATATATATATATATATATATATATACATATATATGTGTGTGTGTGTGTGTGTGCGGGTGCGCGCGTTTTCGCATGTACAGCAACGTGTACTTTATTTCATTTTTATGATTAGATAAACTGGCAGGAGGCCAAAACATAATAAAAAATATAACAAAAACACAGAAATCCAAGTATCATGCATATGCAAGCGAGAGAGACTTTAGAAACAGGCTCTAGTTACCACCATCATTAATCACCGTCTTCATCGTTGTATTCCGACATGATGTTAACCGAAACACTACGTTTCATACATATAATTCTTTGTTGTATCAACCATATTACAATTGTGTACCTAAGAAAGCTGGTCATGATCAAATATTGACATTTAGGGTTATTTGGTGTATTATTTACACTTCAAGTATTGGAAACTATCCTCTTTGTAATGCATTAAACCCAGCCGTAAAGCGCATGCTGCAATGCGCAGTAATATGACACAAAAATGGGTCAGGGACACTTGTGATGCCATATTTGAGACCATGCCACATCACATGTGTCCCAAAACACGTCTGCTGTTGTTTTTGGTACTTACTTACTTTGTAGCCCAAAAACTATTATGTATCACTTATATGTTACTTGAATATGCGAAGTTGTAGTATTTTGCGCTTTGGGCTGTAGTGAAAGGGGGGTTAAAAGACATTAATTGAATATTTGTTACATTTTAAGAACTATTTGTCGAGTTGATTTTGTTATCTTGTCGCCTCGTACCTTCAAGTTGGTTGAATGATGGCTATTCTCTTTATTCCAAACGTCATTACAGGATGACAACCGTGAATTCACGAAGAAAGTACTTTTTAGATGATAAATAGGCTATTGTCGAGGAATTTAATTTGTGTAAAATTAATGTATATATACCCTGATTCCAGTACGTTGGACAAGTTCGCAAATATAAAGAAGAAAATAATAAGAATTGATACACTTTCATGTTTTAATTCACATACATATCCATCCTGTTTCAAGTTCAAAATTATTAAATCCGAAAATTCAGATAAGTAATGCGGAGTCTTGTTACCTCGGTCGAATCGACCGGTGAGGGTTTATACACAAAGCTAGGGTAAGGTTAGCTAAAGCCGTTGCGGTCAACTGCAGATCAAGGGGACATTTTTCTTTGATTCGCATTGCCTCGATTGTAAAAATGTTGTTGGTCGCATCTACCAATAGAACAACCAACGACAAATGGTCGCCCCCTGTATATCTAGGTTCACTTGAGTGAGTCACAGAAAAAAAGTGAAGACAACCATGCGCTTGATTTGCATGGTTGACTTTGTAAAAGGTGGTAGTTAGCCCTCACCGAAATCTGTGGAGCCTAACCAACATGATAATTTATCCGCATTAAATGTAAACAAGTTGCATTTAATTTGCACTGTTCAACCACAAGAGAAAGATCACGTGACTATGTGCCATTGAAAAGACAGGCAAATCAGGCCATCGCTCACCTCAATGGTCCTGAAATCAAAGGAGCTAATTCGACTTTTAACCAGAAAAAGAAAGTATATGATGGTGTATTTATTGTAAACATCATACGGCATATGTTGCTTGTGTGTGAATACTATTGGAGTCATCATGGCGGGAGAATACCCAGGTAGCCAACTCACACAAATCAAGCCGATAGTGGAGAGGGGGGGGGGGGCACATACTCAACATCAGGGTGGGTGTGTGCCTCGGACATTTTCATACAATACTCTATTTTAATCCCGCACCAGATGTAAAAAGGTACCCTTTCTTAATCCTGTAATGTGTTGAAAGGAGTGCTGCATTGGTGCATCCTGGTGCTTTTTGGAGACCAACATTCCAATTTTAAACAAGTTTTAGCATGTTCTTACTTCCCACAAAAATTGCCCCCCCCCCGAACTTACTAATTATATGCTATATCTCCAGCCTTTATCCAAGATGTATACATTTGTTTGAAAAATGAAAAAGACTTTCAGTTCACTCAAATAATTGTTACCCCTATCCTAATCCAGCTGTCTACATCATTTTTTTTTTTTTTGGGGGGGGGGCTTTTCTAATCCTGGCAGTAATGAAAACAGGGCCTTTCCCGCGACACATGCCCAGTACAATCCTATATGGGAGCCCCCACCCCCACGGGTGGATAGTATACACAACGCGTTTCGGTCGGCAGTAGATAAAGGGCACCTGGAATGCCACTGGTCACTGCAACCGTCAAAACTGCTCCAAGAACGGTTGTGCCCATGAAACGTCAAGTTGCAGGCAGCAATGCTTTTGATTTTCAGTTGCCAATGGCAATAGAGTGATCATGCGATTATGCGAAGGCAGAACATTACTGACCTGAACGGACGACTGGACCCCCGGACTGGGCCATGGAATCAAAACATAAGGATAACAAGCCAAGTAAAGGCATACTAGCAAAGAGAGACAAAACGCTCAGATTACGACTGAATAAGCCGTGTAGTAAGTGTTACGTAAGGGACGTGGCGTAGGTCCATAGGCGTTTTGATGGACCTGCGAGATAAATCAAAGGGCACGCGAGGTGCAGCCGAGCATGTCCTTTCATTCATCGAGCAATAGAGGTCCTTCGTTGAAGTTAAGGAATGGTCTTAAACAATAGAAAAGTTCATTAACTGCAATTAGGGCCTCTACAAAAATGCGCCCCGGAGTTGGTACGAAAAGACTTTTAAAACAACATTTTATTTAGCTCTTTTAGTGCCAAATTTTTGACTGAGTCAACAGCTTTTTTCGGCGCGCATTGGGCGCAATGCGCCAATGCGCCCATGGCACGCCGAGAAAAGCTGTTGACCTGGGGTATTCTCTCCGGAACAAGAGGCATACTGGTACTTGAATGAAAGTAATTTTTACGAGCAACACGAATCTGGGATCCTAATGATAATCCAGACTAGTTTAGGTCCAGCAGCAATGTGTATCTATTGTTCACCTTATTAAAATGAAGTTTGATCAAATGACATACTAGGACGAAATATAAATTGGATTTGAAATTTTAAAACATCTCCTATATTTTTCTCTCAACATGTTAACTATATAAAGTCACCCGGTGGTAGCAGATTGGCTGACACGAAATTATCTAAATCATTGCTATGTTGCAGATTGATCCCCAACGAAATAAAACAAATTCGTTAACACATGGCAGACTGACAGCAAAGAGATAATACAACCATTGTCACGTTGCATAATGAATACAGGAAAACGATCTAAACCGTTACCATATTGTGAATGGTCCCCCAACGAAATGATCTAAGTCAAATTTAACTGAACGCACCTTTTGAACAGCATGCTAAAAAGCGTTTGAAGATATAGTTCAAAGTTAAAGGAATCAACTTGATCCTTTTACGATGGATTGTTGGATTGTTATTGAACCCCGACATGTGCATACCAACCTACTGCACATTTGTAGATCAACGCTAAAGACTGCTTGATATGGAAAATTCTAGGCTAGCATATTTTAATGAATGGAAAAATAATGTGGTGCCAGAACCACTTACCAAGACCTGTGACCATAGTATGGAATGAGTTCAGACGTTTTGGTGGATTGATGCCGGTGGCGTGGCCTTTGGACAGTCAAATTGTTCATGGTTTGAAACTGGTATGACCTTCGTGCAATAAAACTGTTGCTTGCTGTATGGTATGGTGTGGTCTACGAATGCGGTTCCGGCCTCGGACAGGCCTTCCAAAGTTAGAATATGTTTTCGATATTCAGAATTAACAAAGACAGTTGTTGAAATAGAAAATAAATTTTAACCTGTATATGGATGTCATTGTTACTGTTCTGCTGTTTTTGCCTCTGTCTTTAGATACAACTACGGCTACTAAATTGATACAAAATCTCACACGGATCAGAGTTAGTAACTATTTCTTTTCACTCGTTGGTTGGAAAAATCACGAGTGCGGTCCCTCGTGATCCCCCCCCCCTAAAAACGATCCCTAGTGAGTACAAAATTGCCTACTTTACAGAAAACCTGATTGTGTGTTGTTTGCCTTGTGTGGATATTTGAAGAGAATATTAAACATCACCCCAAAAAACAAAAACAAAAAACAGCTTAAGTAGCACAATTTGAAATCATGAGTGATGTTTTTTTTTAAATACATCACCTACGCTTGATGTGCATATATTTTATGTTGCCAATATGGTCTACCAAATGCATTTTTATAATGTGAAATTAGAACATAGTTTACAGTGCTCTATTGCTTTTGGTAAATTGTTATTGAATTTGAAAAATAATTGCAAATGGCGCCCAAAGCACGTCGAGGAAAGCTGTTGACCTGGTCCCAAAACTTGGCACTGGAAGACTTAAATTAAGAGTATACCAGAAATAATGAAAAGTTTGTTATTTTCCAATTTGTGAATTATATTGATGAAGTATTATAATTTTGAAATAAAAGCTATGTTGTCTGGTGTATCACCATTATGTTTTTTTTTGTTTTTTTTGTTTTGTTTTTCTTTTTTTTCTTTTTTTAATGCTGGTCAGAAAAATTTGTATATTAAAGAATGGCAAGATAAGGTTAAATTGCCAGGCTTGCTGACTCCACTTGTTACTTAGGGCAGCACAACTATCTCGATGCATTCCTGTGATCAATGAACGCGGGAAAGAGACTACAAATTACTTTAATCCACAGGACTACTGTAAGGTATTCCCTGTGAACAATGAGCACAGGAAAGAGGCTAATCTGTAGAAGTTACTGTAGTCCGCAGGACTACAATAAGGTATTCCTGTGATCAATGAGCAGGGGAAAGAGGCTAATCAGTAGAAGTTACTGTAGTCCGCAGGACTACAATAAGATATTCCTGTGATCAATGAGCAGGGGAAAGAGGCTAATCAGTAGAAGTTACTGTAGTCCACAGGACTACAATAAGGTATTCCTGTGATCAATGAGCAGGGGAAAGAGGCTAATCAGTAGAAGTTACTGTAGTCCGCAGGACTACAGTAAGATATTCCTGTGATCAATGAGCAGGGGAAAGAGGCTAATCAGTAGAAGTTACTGTAGTCCACAGGACTACAATAAGGTATTCCTGTGATCAATGAGCAGGGGAAAGAGGCTAATCAGTAGAAGTTACTGTAGTCCGCAGGACTACAGTAAGATATTCCTGTGATCAATGAGCAGGGGAAAGAGGCTAATCAGTAGAAGTTACTGCAGTCCGTAGGACTACAATAAGATATTCCTGTGATCAATGAGCAGGGGAAAGAGGCTAATCAGTAGAAGTTACTGCAGTCCGTAGGACTACAATAAGATATTCCTGTGATCAATGAGCAGGGGAAAGAGGCTAATCAGTAGAAGTTACTGTAGTCCGCAGGACTACAATAAGATATTCCTGTGATCAATGAGCAGGGGAAAGAGGCCACTCAGTACAAATTACTTTACTGCACAAGACTACTGTAAGGCATTCCTGTCATCAATGTGCACGGGAAACAGGTCACTCAGTAGAAGTGAATGTAGTCCGCAGGATTTCCGTGAGGTATTCCTGTGATCAATGAGTTGGGGCAAGAGGTAAATGATGTACCAATTCACCAGAGGTCGCGTTGGTCGGCATGGATATTAAGGCGTATTTCTTTGTTTAGTGTGGATGTACCTTGGCTGGGCCCCCACCACATTGTTCAAATGAAATGGCCAGTATTTGGGGGGAGGGGGGTTCGTGTTTTGTGTACTTTTTTTTTTTTTTTTTTTTTTTTTTTGCAATTTGCTGGCAAATTCTTCAAAATCGTCACCAAAACTGCCAGGTAGTTGATTCGAAATTGCATAGGAACATTTACAGGGGCCTCTACATCATAATTTATTAACGGATGGTGTTGCAATCACTTTCTAACATTCTATAAATGTTTGTATGCTTTGTGTATTTTTGACGTTTTCTCTGAGCAGGATTATACGTCGGTATTTTGATTTTTTTAACAATAAGTCCTTTTAATATATTGTGAACACGATTCAGATAGCTTGGATACTTTTCTTTAATTTATTGCATGTTAAATTTACAAAAAAAAAATGTTGTTTTTTTTTCTTCTTCTTGTGCCTTCACGCATGGGCTATACATGTCTATGTCCACAATGACGTGAGTGCTAATACATAGTGCCGGGTAAAAAGATACCACTCACCCACCCCTTGTTCAACATTATGCACCTGTTATGAGGATATGTGTGTGGAGTTTGTTCACTTTATTATACCATTGCTTCTCACATCTCTTTGGGAGGAAATGGTGGTCCTTTAAAGGACCCTTTTGGTTGTTATTATTGTTGTTCTGGTTGTTGTTGTTGTTGTTTTTGTTGGGAGACTCCATATATCAGTAGCAGGTATAATTAGAGTGTCCCATATTAAATCATTGGGGATGTCATCTTTTTTTGCCCAGCAATGTATTAAGTATCAACCGCCTTGGGCAAAAGAGCGACCAGATGCGAAGAGTCGAATGCATTATATTGTACAAACCACAGGAATGTGAAATTTAAAATATTCCTTGGATTTATCATCATATTTTAAATATACATAAAAATGCGAAGTTATGCTCAGGCATAATATATAAATTTACTTTGTCGTTTTAGTAGCATTGGCGAGATATTGTGTGACATTAGGTGGACTGATATCTGATCTGATTTTCACCTGCAGATAATAACAATGTTAAATCGCTTTTTGGGGGGCACAAAACAACAGCTGGAAGTCAATTATTTTGATTCAAGGCGCATACAGTCTGTTACATAGTATGTCAGCGTCCATAGTCCATTGATTATGTTGCGGTCATACCATCACAGAAATATGCATTTCATATTTTATCATAAGATCTAGCAAACTTGTTTAAGTCCTTGTTATTCTTTATGCCACATTCTTTGTTCATTTTGTCCTGAATTAGGATATTCTAATGGGCGTCCCATGTATCATTTTTACCACTTTTTACGCTTGAGCACGCTTGCCTTGAAGAGTAAGGCAGACCTCATTTTTTTGTTAGATAACCGGTGATGAAAATGTGCTCAGAGATATTTGTCGAGGCAGAGTATTCACTAGACAGTAGCGAACACCCTCTAGGAGGCTAATATGCTTGTCTGTTGTTACCGCCCCGCCAGACGACGGGCGCCCTCAAATTTTCTCGCCCTCCGGGAGACAGAATGATGCTGTCTAAGCCTGCACCAGAAACCGATTTTAGTTTCTTTTTGTTGTATACAAACCACTCTAATACATTGGTATGATGTTAGCTTTCCAAGTACGTCGCAAGAGGGATTCGAATAGGGTTTTGCCCTTTTTCCCAATTGCTGAGGTTATTATATTGTATGATAATTTCGATGTATTTGATCAATAAAATATGTTTAAATCAAGTACGTCGCCATTTTTGCCAGGAACTCAACGATCTAACCAATGACTGCAGTTAATTTCGATGCGTATTACCAGTATATCCATCTTGTCAGCCAACGTTAGCACAATGTGTTCAGTATCCTCATCACGTGATTCCTTGATTCCCGCTTTCCTGACATTATTCCGCCTGGTATATTGGTCTTGCTCATCACAGTTATCTGAGAGGTGTCAACTTTGCTTTGTGGTTTCTTAATGTTATTTTCCTTTTCCAAAAAGTTGATTTTTCAAAGTTTGCAAATGTTGACCTTTCATCTCACTTATATTATTAGCAAGTTCATCAGAATCAAAGGCTGTTTGCTTTTCTTGCCAACATGATCATTGGTCAGGGCCTCAATAATGGCCAGTACAAGTTCATTATTTTCCTCTGTTGAAGTATCCTCATCATCAACCGACTTTAGCTTTAATCTGGCATTAGAACGAGTACCCGATGGTTTGTTGTTTGTTGCCCAAGCAAAAAAGACAAGGGAATTAAGCCAGGGTAATCAGTCATGTCAGTACATTAATTTAAGCTGCATTACCGGCTGATGACTAAAGATTTGCTTATATCATGGTTCAACTGACTGCAGGCAAGCTTGTTAGGTACTGCACTTTTTACTTAAAATGACTGATTTTTTTATTCTGCAGAGAAACATTGACTCCAGAATCATACAACAAAATCCAAAAGGAAAGATTCACGTCCAAGAGTAAAGATAATAGATGATGTCAGTACACAGTTGGTAAATGTCATCATCATCAAAATGTATCCTTTATGGCAATGAAGGTAATAAAATTTATTGGATATGTTCATTCAGAATGAACTGGCTGTTAATCACACTGATAATGAGGATGGGTTCTTGAATATCAGACATTTCTTACATGTGGTTCAGTTAATCACATATATACTTCGCAACATTACATAGTAAAATCTTTACTCTTTTTGAAATTAATGATGAAACAATTTTTATTCCAACATATGAGACCGATTCGGATTTCCGTCTCTTTTCTCAGGCAAACTACACTGTAACGATAGAAAAAGTCATGCAATAAATTTTAAATTATTATATTTTTCATATAACTGAATTATGGTATAAGTTTGTCATTTGGTTTTATGTATAACCACATATGAGTTGAGTTCCAGGTTTTTCAGTTGATCCAAGAGCAGAAGTTCTTCACATAATTTGTTACGGATACAAACCGCCATAAATGATCCAGATGCAGAGAAAAACGAGAAATGTACCGTGAAAGTGTCACTCACAAACGCTGGAAGTCGCATTATAATTATATAAATTCTTGACTATATGATTTCTATCTTATATTTGGAAAATGTAAGAAATATTTTTCAAGAAAGGGCAAAAGAAAATCATCCTCTTTGATCTTCACGCGGAAAACGCACAGTGCAACACTGGTGATACAGAAGACGATGGGGACTAGAAGACGTTGAAACCTTAAAATATTAAAGTATGGAAATTGCATTATATTAACCCTGCTTTGATGGAAACAAAATGATAATTTTGTTTGATGGACACTAATAGTATATACGTTGAAGGGCCAAAAATAGTTAGAGATGAGGATGAGATAAGATAGTAAATTTATTGGATGTTTATGTAACAGACTGAAAATTTCAAATGATTTAAAAACGTGATACATGAATACTTGAAGCTCACATAAACCCCTAAATTAGCTGATAGATTGTAGAAATATAAATTAGGTAGAAAGTTGAAGAAATAAGTCACATGACTTGCCTATTACAAAACTAAATGCGTAGTCTGACATTAGGAAACGAGATGGATCTGTCGGGCAAAAACTGAAATTTCTGGTTGATTACTTCCACTGAAACTTTTGTGACATTTTGAATGTTCCAAATTGAAGTTACATCGGAAAATAATTTAGAAAATAGTCAGGCTACTAAGTATGTACAAACAATATACTTTGTGGGTTCATTTCTATCGCGAGAAAATGAATAAATTGGTCAAAACCTTTCCTTTCGACACATATATTTGCACTAAAATATATAAATCACCATTCAATGTCAAAAGAATATACAGTTATTAAACTCAGGAAGAGAGCATTGCCAATTAATTATTTTAATACAAAATCATGGTTCTCTTGTGAAAATCCATGATTAGGAGAAAATTTGATTTACTGCCAGAACCGTAAATGTTTATGTTGTTTAAAAACTTGTTCAAGAAAATACTTCAACAAGAAAAACAGAAAATATGCCTGTCTAACAATAAAATGTTGAATGGTGATTCAAATCAAACTCAGAAAGAAAAAATATATATCAAAGTTCCAGTGTAAATGAAAATAAAGTGTGAATGAATGAAAGAAAAACGAAAAATTAGTTAAGATTAAAGGACGGAAAAATTAATTTAGAGCTGAGCTGAAAACTAATGAAAATGTAAATTTTGGGAAATAAAAATGAAAAAGTTCAATGATAAAATTTTGTATACAAAAAGTGAAAATTTATTTGCAAGAGTCAAATAAAACTATTCAAACATATGTGAAAATGATAATGAACACTTTAAAATGTCATTACTAAAGCTCTTTGACTGACTCAAATGCATATATGTGCACGTTTTCATGCTCAGAATATTTGACAGATGAATACATTAATTTTATATCTTAAATTGACACTTACGTCCTCCCCACAACATTAAAAACAAGATCTTGGTTTAACTCAGAAAGAGAAAATAAAATTTCTGCCTGGATAGCACACGAATCATGGTAAAATCATAATTGATCTAATTCCCTCGAGCACATATCAGACAACTATTCAACAGAGGTGACAATTTTGTACTTGGAAATCCTCATCTGTTTAGAAGTTGGTTGACACTGGACAATCGTTGAAGCAGTGACCCTAGTCATAAAGTCACTTACATAACTGTATGACACTTGGCGGGGAATCTATGAATCGAGCCCGATAGCTCTCTGTGGTCTGTGTAATAGATTGTATTATTCTGAAAACTCTTTTAATCAACAGGTTATTAACACCGAAGTTAGTGATACATTGCTATCGCTTTTACACTGAAACAGTAGAACTTTTAACCATTTTGAAACATAAGTTCAAAATACAGGAGTTTCTGGAGGTGCGTTAAAAGGAAGTCATTGTAGCAACAGGGTGAGTGTGTAAAGTGTGGCATCAGCCACCAGAGGTCAGGGGTCACAGGACAGCATTATAGTGTCGAAATACTGAGACATAAATGAGATTGATTGGCTACCAGCAAGCCTCGGTTCCAAGCTAAGCGTTAGGCTGTGACGTCACCAAGATAGACAAAATTCAACATGGCGACCATGTTACTAACTGGTATCACATACAAATAAGAAATTTTTAAAAGTGGTTCAAAAGATGTGTTATGATTTCTTACCTTTATGTATCCTCTTTGCACAGATATGAACCCACATTATGGTATTATTCAGGTCTAATGATAGGGCCATGTTAATCCAATATGTCCATTTCATTTCTGACCTGACAGCCATTGCTAACCCAAATATTCAGACATGTAATTTGAGTAAATTTTGTACAAGCAATGTGATGACAAAATATTTTGCCATTTACTGCAAGAATACTTTCTTGATGCAAGCAGTAAGATGTAGGTCCAAATTAGAAAAAAAAAATAATCTTGTGACCCGACTTTTAATTTCAACCTCTAAAATACACCATCTCGAAAAAAATCCACGTTTTCTACAAAGCTTCACTTTTGTAACATCGGGTCTATTCCCGGCAATTTGCACATGGAATACACTGCCAAAGCATACAGATCCATAATCCAACGGGGGTGGTGGGATAGTAACAACCCTGTGTCCACCTTCCAGCCAAAAAGAAGGAAACCCCTAAGTTCCATATTTAGGGGGTAGGGCCCTTTTAATTTTGATCTAAACTGTACAATTTGCCCTAGAATGCTCAAAAGTATTTTTTTCACAACTTAAAATATTAATGAGTATGAAACTTGGCATAATCTATGTTATTTCAGAAAAGGTTTTATTTTATCAGTTGAAGTAGCCCCCCCCCCCCATTACTTCTGATAAAATGGACTGTTCCGTTATTCAAATTGGACCACTTTTGTCTTGAAAATTTAACCCAACCCAGTCCAAATTTATAGCCTATTGAAAGCATGAACACTTGTTGGTCAAGTTACAACCTGAATGGGTCATGGGTCTGTTTAAAGTTAAAATGCCAGAGCAGTATCTGGTGGGTGTTTCAAACATGCAAACTCTGGCATCTTCAGTGGGGTGTTGGGTGACAGGAAGCTTGTAAAGTGACCATTAATTTGGACCCAAAAAAGGCACCGACTGGTACATAAGTGATAAATCACTTATCACACCCTTTCCATGTGATCCGAAGCTGAGAGACGAGTAAACACAGAGCTGGTCATTTTGCGTGGTGACATGGGCACAAGGGCTCTGTAATTGGCTGTTCACTCAAGATGGCTACCATTCCCATGGTAACAAGAAGCAAGCATTCACCTTTGCTGGATGCTGGGTCAGTATTTTATCCAGTTTTCCAGCATTGTACACAGAATGATGGAACAGCATACAATACATTTTGAATTTATACAAAACTCATGAAACCAGGATTGGGCATGGTCATAGGAAATAAAATATGCCCTATTTTGTCATTGTTTATCTCTAATTTCAGTGGTAAGCACATCAGAATCTGTTATTCAATGCTGTAACTGCCGAGAAATACTTAAACATGATATGCTCGGGTAAATATACATGCATTCTGAGATGATTACACCTCAACACTCCCAAATAGCAGGAACTACGATGTACCCATGCTTCTTTGTTTACATAAGCACTGCCCAGCCATGCAACTGAAGACGAGGCTGCTGATTTGACCACTAATCTCGCATCTCATTAAACCCAGGTCAGTATCTCGACTGATCTGTATGTGGGTCGCCTACTGCAGCCGTGACAGACGGAGGGTTGCTGTTTCTGACAGAGGAAAGTGGCTACTCTAACTTTGCTTGGTGCAGGCGTCCACAGCCTTTACCAAGTAGCCACATAGTTTGGTAAGGATTATTTTACATGATACCAATTTTCTGGTTCTGTGACCTTTGATTCCAGTAAGACATATCTGTTCTTTGTGAACTTAAATGAACGTGGTTTGAGATGCTCCTTTAAGGCTGGATTGTCTCCAAAATCTGCAAAGACATGGGAACATCTATAAATGTAATCTGCGTAAAGAACACTCAATCTCACACATAATGTGTATGCCTTTAGTTAATCTAAGCATATGTCATACAAACCTACAAAATACATCCTTGAAAAAGGTGCCTTTGTACATGTAGCGCTGAGCGTAGACAGCATACCTTTAATTGAAGCAGTGACTGGTAAAACGGCACTTCCTGTTACATATGCTTGGGAGCCTGTAGTAGCATTCCTTTGTCCAGTATATATAGCAAGACACCCTCGTGGTCCATGGGCCACACCATATCAAGTGTTAAGCTTAGCACACATGTCTGACATGTGAATTAATTTTGCATTTTGGAATCAAATTTGTAATTTTATTATTGATATTGTAATAATCCAGTATTCAGATTTGAAGTGTTCTGACTGTAGTACATATGATGCAATGAAGGCTAATACTAAAGCAGGATATTTGTAATTTATTACAGAGAACCGTCAAGGTCACCGCTGTTGCCGTCGTCGATGTTGTTGTCATCGTCATGACTCGCGTCATGTCACATGACAGTGTCGCCATCAGTGTCATCGTCATTGTCATCACTGTGCTGGCCATATTGCACATAACAAGAACTTCAGTTGCCGATTGTCATATGTTGGACATTAAAGGACAGTTAAACTTAATTACGACACGTTCGACTTGTGGCTTATTGCAAGGACAGCTTACAGTAGTAACATCGTTCTCTTGGTTGCTACAGTCGTCATAAAATATATTGTACGGTACTTCGGGGAATTGAGCTCGTTTATGGTTCACCATTCATGAGAGAGATGACCGAGTCTGGCTGCTTCGATGTGCAAATGAGTTTATTAATGTTGGAATTAAAATAAAAATTACAAAGATCGTGCTTCCAGATGGTTGTCCATATATACCTAGGAGTACAGCATAGGTCCAAGCATTTGATCTCCCTTCCAAGCACTTTCCTTCCCAGAAACATTTATGCCACACAAGTTTTGGCTTTAGCCAACCCCTAAACTTCCAACCAATCAGCTTACATGTTGATACATCAAAACAATATTTTCACATACAAATGTAAATTTATAATGAGGAAAAGTGACTTTAAAAATAACAGAGGGAGGAGAATAAGAGTTTAATAATTAAGATTGACACTTTGCAGCATACATAATGAGCATACGGCAGTTGACAGGTGACTGGATAATGTGAACAAGAACACCGCCAAACTGTCTCTCCATCCCATCACCACTGGTCATTTGTTTATCCTTTATTGGTTAACATCTTTCCAATCACCCAGTGACTGTGACATGGTTCATTGATGCAGCCTCTGCTTCAGTCAGTTTGATAAGAAATAATAAAATAACAGGTGCCGGAACACGCATGTATACATGAAGGCAGAGACGCAAGATGAGCCTTAATTAATTCCACATGTGTTCAAACAAGTCAACAAGTCAACCGAGCAAACAGCACACACCACAAGGATGGGCTTTCCCGGAATTGTATAACCACATGTAAGGTCTAAACACCAGAGATAAATTAAACTGCCATAATTTAAGACTGATGAGTTAAAGTTGCAGTGAACTCAGAAGACACGCACTGATCTTATAAAGATGCAGACTATAAGTGAAAACATATGCAGTAAATATGCTAAAGCACCACACACTTTCCACTCCATGTCAAAAGGAAAATCATCAGATGTAATTATTGATCTTTGATAATCCAACACCTATACTCATAACAATATGGCCTTGCAAAAAATGATATTGGTAAGTTAAAGTGATAGAAAATGGCGAAGTATGTCTCCTATGGTGATAAAGACTTTGCCTAAATCCGAAAGGGGGAATGTCTATACCTTTAATGGTACTTTTGAATCCATTTCTGTATAGTTAGAAAATGGTCATGTTTCTGATAATATTGTTATAGCAATTGTTTATAGACTACCAGGTGCCACCCTAGATGAACTTATTGTAACATTTCTTGGGCCTCGAATAATAAAAATAAACTTGGACTGCCTATTAAAACTATAAAAAAAATAATAATAATACGTGTCACTATTTTTTCTAGTTACAATGCTCACGGATGAATTCTACAAAAACTCGAAAATTATGAGACTCGAAACAATAAATATACATTTGACAGCTTTATTCTTGCACAAGATTCAACAAAATCTTACACCAGTAATTGTTAAAACACGTTTAAATGGAACACTGATTCCATTCACACAATACACGACTAGTGCATTGACTCCGAACCCGGGTACCCGGGACCCCCCCCCCCCCGCCAAAATCCCCAAAAGGCGGGTCCCAATCAAATTTTTAATACCCAACTACTTTCCATATAAACAAATTGTAGATCTATGTGCATTTCCGCCTTTTTTATTGTAATGTTCTTTATTTTTTTTCTCTTAGGAATAGGCAACTTGTCGAATGGTGGAATTAATATCCTGTACCTCAATAAAAGCAATTTAAAATATGAATCTGTGTATCATTTCAGTATGGGTTTTTCCCGCGGGTACCCGGGTTTTTTTCTTGCAAAGTTATTCTTATTGTCATGCTTATTGTGAAATATATGAAAACATTGATTGCATGGGTGTTATGTACCACGCACTCATGTATATATATATATATATATATATATATATATATATATATATATATATATATATATATATATATATATATATATATATATATATATATATATGATTGTCATCATTATTTATAATCTATTCTCTGCATTTAGGGTTTAATAAGCCCAGTAGCGTTGTCAATCCTCCAAATATTGTGTTAATTATTTGGATGTAATATTTGCGCACTATTACGTATTGCATCACATCGTATCGTATCATAAAAAAGGCCTTTGTTTAATATATTGGTGTCATGTGCAATGTAGTGGCAATAGAAATTGTGTTTTTGAGGTCGTACACAAAAGTAGAATGTCCAATCGGGGAGTCTACCCGTGTGGTTGCCGTTGAATCTTGTCACCCTTAGGCCCATAATCTTGTTATCATCATTGCCCCCAAATTTTGTGCAGGGAAAAGGATTTTATATTTATTTCTTGTCCATAATTTATATAAGTATAGGTCAGGAATATGACACCAATATTTAATAAAATAAGGCTCCTTTCAATGGTTCTATTTAGTTGCGAGATATATTCAGACTGTCTACCGTACCACAGCAGGCAAAACCATCCTGAATGCAAGCAGCATAATGTAGTCTTACAGTGGGTTGCGCACGAACCGTATCGGCAGTGACAAGTAAATTGTTCACTGTTTTATCGTCAACATCGAGATACGTTTGAGCCGCATGTATATTATTTCTTCCATCAGCTTCTCAAGTTTAATGCTAACAGAACATTGCTTTCTTTCTCAAAAATAAAAATTTTGGTGACTATAATAACATAAAAAATCCAACAAATAAGGGTGGTTAGAAATGAAGGAGAGGGCGCCGGTGACAAACAAGAAAAACTTTCACTGGGATTTGTCAAGTAGCATGGCTACCCATGATTTGTACCTTTAAATAAGGCCACTCGAAATGCTACTACAATGTGATTTAGTTTGAAAACAAATATACAAGCATCATGAAGATGTTTTTCGATGCTTTGGTATTTTGCTTATTGATTTTGCGTTTGAGAACAATTACAGTTTTGACTGGCCGCCTCAGTGTCCAAGGCTCAGAATTGAGTCAGTTAATGACTTCTGATGGTAACTATCCTTTCTATTACGATTTGTCAAGATTTTATGCCAACAGAGATTTTGTTTTCGGTCTGCACTTAGCTTTTTTCAAGGTCATGCCATGACTTTACAGATTTAACTGATTCTGGTAGTAGTATAAGCAACAAAGGCTAGTCAATGGATTTTGCATTGCCTGGCAGACCACCCCACAGCTGTGAGCGATGTTACAGTGCTGAAAAATAGCAGTTCAAAAACGAGTAGTCGGGTCAAGTCCATTCTTTGAATACTCCTGTTAATGTGAACACTAAAGAAAGCGCCTATGTGGCTTCCGTTGGTTATATGTTCTCTATGTAATGAGAAATACATGCAATTCCTTCAGTGGAAAAATCCTAGTATTAAAGTACAGTTTTGGAATAAGAAATTTCAAATGCAGTGAAGTTAAATTTTAGTTCATTGATCCTCTAATTGATGGCACCACCTGCCAACAGCTTCGATACAACGACTAGCCACAAGATGGCGCAGTTGTATATAAGCGGTGGGCCTTTTTAACTTTTTTACTGTGTGTTGCACATCATTGTTCAAATTATCATCTTCATCATCATCATCATCATCATCATCATCATCATCATCATCATTTAGAGATTTTTTTTATATTATCCGATGATTGGCATGAGTACATGTAAAGATCACTGGTACAAAAATGCTGATGAATGCATGTTCGTGCAGTTTTTATCCTGAACCGTAGATCTGAGCCTACTTCCATTTGTAAATCATGTTCCAGTGTGATTCTTTCTTTCTTTCTTTCTTCTTTTTTTCTTCATTTCGTGAAAATATCAGCATGTAGAGTAATACTTGGCATATTCCTGGACCTTACTTTGGGTAACTAATTCACTTTGATTTTCAGAGAATGTGAGGTGTTCTTTTTTTTGAGTTTTAACCTCTGCAAAACAGCCGGCTGACCAAATGTTAAAGGTAATTCAAAATCAATTTTAAATGAGTTGAGAGAAAAGAGAGGCGGGGGTCTTCTGCGCATTACCTTGCACAACTATGTTCCCTTTAGCTTATTTTATTACCTATCTCCACAACAGAAGATTTTTTTTCCATTTCATTAATGTTAAAACTTGTATTTAAATACCCATAATTATTTTCAAAAGGACATTGTATGGCCGTGAAAAAGCTGCCCTAACATTATACTTGGTGAACCCTTAATTCCGGTATCATACGGTGGTATTCATAGACTGCATGGGCGTAATCCGCTTGTAATTCACGTCACGAAAGCCATTTCAAACTGCAAATAAAATGTACGTGACATGATGCTGTGCAAGCTCACACGTTCTTCAGTCATAGATCAGCAGCCCTAATAACATAAAAATGGATGTTCTGTGCTAGTTTGCTCTCTTTTCTTTAACGCTAAGAAACCTAACGTCAATATATTCACATATGACTTCCCTTAACAAATTACCGGAAATGCTTCAGGTAGTAAATATTATTGTTTTTTAATAAATATTATATAGGTTATATGACACGCAATATTAAAGTCTTAGCTCAAAAAATGTCGAGGACCTAAAGGGGCATATATGGAAGCTGTTTACTGAGACACCAGAGGGTAAAGTTGGTCACATTCAAAAGTTACCATCTATGGTGATTTGGAACGTAAAAAGGTTAATTGTACAAGGTGGACAATATAGGAGTATGTAAGCCGACGTCTATCCAGTTGTATTCATTATAAAAATATCGAAGTACCATAGGAGTACGTAAGCGGATGTCTTTGCAGCTGTATTCATTATAAAATTATCGAAGTACCATAGTAGTACGTAAGCGGATGTCTTTGCAGCTGTATTCATTGTATAAATATCGGAGTATCATAGGAGTACGTAAGCGGATGTCTTTGCAGCTGTATTCATTATAAAAATATATCGACGTAGCGTAGGAGTACGTAAGCGGATGTCTTTGCAGCTGTATTCATAATAAAAATATATCGACGTAGCATGGGAGTACGTAAGCGGATGTCTTTGCAGCTGTATTCATTATAAAAATATATCGACGTAGCATAGGAGTACGTAAGCGGATGTCTTTGCAGCTGTATTTATTATAAAATTATTGGAGTATCATAGATGTACGTAAGCAGCTGTCTTTGCAGCTGTATTCATTCTAAAAATATCGGAGTATCATGGGAGTGCGTAAGCAGCTGCCTTTGCATCTTTGTCCAGTTATAAAATTTTGGGAAACTAAACGAGTACGCAAGCAGACGTCCCTGTAGCTGTAGTCATTTGCTAAATAATGGAGCACTAAAATGGTAGGTTTATTTGTCTATCTATCTATCTATCTATCTATCTATCTATCTATCTATATATATATATATATATATATATATATATATATATATATATATATATATATATATATATATATATATATATATATATATATATATATATATATATATATATATATATATATATATATATATAGGTTTGTCTGCCTATCTATCTTTCCATCTATGTATCTATCTCTCTACCTATCTATTTCAGTGCGGGGTCACCAACTCCAGGGCCAATGTAAGACCCAGTACACCTGTATATACAAATGAATATTCATGGCACAAGATATAAAAAGACACAGTAAATAAGTCACAATGCTAAAATATATACACACTGTGCCCCAATTGATTGAAGATCACCACTTGTAAAAGGACTTGGATTCTTGCGCTTGAAAGTAAACTGGTGAAATATAAGTTATCTATTTTTGGCACATCCTTAAAAGTCTTCAGGGTTTTTGCAAAGTGGCTTAGTTTGCTACTATCGATACGCAACCTTGGGACTGAAAACACAAAAAGTTAATTATATTTCAGGTATTGAAAACATCAAACGGTGACGAGAATTAAGCACGGAAAGAAGAAAAGAAATAACATAAAGAAGATATCGGGACCTAAAGTCGTATGTAACCAGACATCTCTGCAGCTGCATTCACGTTAATATCGGGAGGTTAAGCGCTATGCAATCAGACATTTCTGTAACTGTATTCACTTTAAGATATTGGAGAACTAAAACGGTATGCAATCAGACATCTCTGTAGCTGCCTATATTTCAAGATACCAGGAACCTAAAGCGGTACTTGATCAGACATTTCTGCGGCTATTCATTCACTTACAAAATACTGTGGTAGTACGAAAGAGAACGTTTTTGTCGTTATACTCAGGTATAGATTACCGGGGTACTAATACACTGGCTGACCGATGAAGTAGTTCTCTGTCTGGATTCAGGTTTAATGTATCAGGGCAGTGATGCGCTAGCTGGTGGACAAAAGTGATTTTCTACCATGATTTAAGCATGAAATATCGGGACAGTGAAGCACCAGCTGGTGGATAAACTGGTTCTCCATCTTGATTCAGGTATAGGATGTCGTGGCAGTGATACACAAGTTTATTGATAAGGTAGTTCTCTATCGTAATTAATGTATAAGATGTCGGGACAGTAATGCACAATCTGGTTGATAAAGTGGTTCTCTATCTTAATTTGGAAGTTAGATGTTGTGTTCAAGGAAAATTAACAAAATTCAAATGAAATCAGCGTTTAAACTTTGCATTTATTCATGTCAGTTTTTTCATGTATAATAATAATAATAATAATAATAATAATAATAATAATAATAATAATAATAATAATAATAATAATAATAATAATAATAATAATAATAATAATGGTACATGACATGGACCTATAACAAGTAAAACGTCATGGCAATTGAGATTCATATCACCCGATAAGTTCCGTACAATACAAGTATTTTGATGTACAGTTGAATCAGTATGGGCCATTGTCAAACCAACATATCTTAAGATGGCAAGCAACAATAGCATGCGCACCTTTTTCCAATAAAGACACCAAGGTGCAACCATATATATACACATGTCTAATTATATTTTATCTTTTAGTATGTGTGGCTCTGATTTTCATAACATACCTGTTTTTGTAAGTACTTATACATCAGTATATCTGTCTACTCTACGTTGTCAAATTCGAGACTATAGTTGTGACAATTTGTCTTTGACACTTGTACGGTAGCTATGGAGGAATAAATATCTATTAAAATAGATGCGTGGCAACCACAACAAGCATGAATAAATATTAAATTAAAGATCTTAACAATTTCGTAGGCCTATGTACTTCCTATCTGGTTGAACATTGTATGACATGCAAAATACTGAAAAGGTTTCGTGTAACTGTACGATCCATGGTCAAAGGCTAGGGCTAAAACCAGTTTAAGATATATCGGCAAGAAACCGCGGCAGAGTGATAAATTTTGCAAGTACAGACTCCCACAAAGATCAGAAATTTCTTTCATGCGTGGATACATAGGCCTACCATTGGCTGTCAACATATGAAATTTGTGACTTACGAGCACTTGGCTCAGGACAAAAACTCATAAATATGGGAATAAGTAAACAAAAATAGCAAAGATACAAAATAATTACTTGCGGCAATACATTACGGTTTAAATAATTAAATACAATCATTACAAAACTGATGCAGGGTTATCTTCTGCAAATATTTGAGCATAAATGGTATAATAAAATATATACATCATTTCAAGTACGAACGCATACTATATAAAAACAGCTGACTTTCAAACTTTAGTTTATAATAATAGCAGCTATGCAGCCTTAAGACTTTATAAACTCTTTAACGTACAATATAGCACCATTTCATTTATCATTGTTTTAATGACATTGCACAGTTTTATCACCTGATATGACACAATTTTTCTGTCTTCAAAGTGCATTACTTATAACACATCACAACCACCATGCGCGCCACGATCAACCAAATGCTCGCTTATACCACGTGTAACAGCTGGCAGGATTGGCTCAAAATTTAAATACGAGCTCGTGCGCTGGCCTGATGCAATGGCACAGTGCATTGACAAACCGCACGTGCCATGCCCAATTATGCGCAAAACGTGGCGCATCTTCAGTGGGCACGTTTAACACTATGCGGGCCCGAAATTTCAAAATGCAAGCATTATGGTAATGGAAAACGTAATCGGTTCAGTGCGCTGGCTTGATATGCTAAAACAGCTGCACCCCATTTACAACTCTTTTCACGTCATGGGATTCAAATATGACACTTGTCACTTTAAATAACGACCAATTCTACTTCAGTTGTACAAAAGCAAATATTAAAAGATCAAAATACTGCACTATTTGGACGGACACAGAATCAGTTACACCATTATCAGTATTTAAAAGGAAATTATGCAAAATCCTAAAGACAGAGCCAATAAATGTGACCACCAGAGCGAGCCACTCTGAACATCTCGTCGCACCGCGTGTACACAGTCATCCTTAGAAACCAGCAAACCATTATAATCAGATTCCTCGGTTAATTCACTGAATATTTCGACCGAAAACCCTGCACTGGACTTTACGTCGTATCAGGCATAATAATTTTATATGTGATAACTGTCTGATTGTCTTATTTTCTCTATGTGTACAAAAAAATGACTCGAGCATGACATTGGTGCCCAGCAAAATGAGGTCCAGTTAATGCCACCTTTTCATTTTTATCTTAGATGCCTCAACGGAAATAACTTTCAAAGATTATAGAATTATTAACAAGAATTCAGTGCATATTTTGCATACATTTACCATCTCTTAATTACAAACGAACAGCCTATTTTTGCATGACATGTACCAGCAAGTTTTGATTTGGAAAGGCCTAGCTGAAATGAATTTAACATTGGTGTCTTCATCATCACATGAAACGGCAGCATCTGTGTGACACTTTGATATAATGCATCAGATGCTTTATGTACTGCAATACCCGGTAGTCGCTCTCCCATCGCCCGCTCAAGCTCCCTGCCCTGCTGGCTCGCGTACTGTTTGGTAAAGTACCATCCGGGTACGTTATAGGCGCTTGATTATTGGGGTTTGCTGCCTGGAACGCTAAGAGCAAGGAACACTGTAGATGGCCAAGGTAATGGTAGATCCTGCGTATTTCATTCGGCCTGGTTAGGTTGCCTCGGCTCTCAGAACTAAATACGCTACAGAAGTTGCGCTCGTCTCGGTACATGACATCCAGGAAGACCATGCTGTAAGTTGTCATGTTTAGGGCCTTCACCAAATGCGACAGCTGAAAGAAACAAAACACATCACCATCAGCAAATGAACCAATTAAGTTTGTTCAACAGAGCTAATAAAAGCCAAGTACGTTGGTCTTTCAATATAGTTTCAAAAGGATTGTATCCACATGGAGCAGTGCATCGAAAATATGGACTGAAAAAAACACCTTGTACCCACATACAGTCGTGCATCTAAAATATTGACTGTAAAGAACCTTATGCCCAAACAGAGTAGCGAATAGAATGAGTTGCGAAGATTTTGTACCCGTACAGACTAGTGTATCTTTAGTATTGACTGTGAAAGACCGTACGTATGCCCAAAGAGAGCAGTATCCTTTATATATTGACAGTAGAGAATCTTACACCCATATAGAGTAGTGTATCTAAAAATAGTGACTGTGGAAGACCTTATGCCATACAGAATAGCATTCTGTCCAGCAAAATCACAGTAATCCAGGTGAACAGCTACACTTGACATTACGCGCAAAGCGCCCGTATGAGATTGTTCACTCAGTCTCTAACCTACATTTATAGGGGAAATGATGGCGAAGTAATGTGTACCATCTAACGTCCCTGCCTCCAAAATGCTGCAGGGTAGATCCTCGACCTTTAGTATTTGTGAGATTTTTTGTACCAACCGAAAAGAATAGATTGGGACCAAACACTTCTCTCTACTTATTTTTGCTGCTTACAAAAAGTTCATCATATTTCAGGAATTGAAGATTTTAGATAGCGACCAGAATTAAGCTGCAAGTTATTCTACTTTACAACCAGATACTGTGGAAGAAGTTCATTCATGCCCGATAAAGGAATTACAGTAAGGTAAGGATGCTAAGCGACCACTTCTTCATATGCATTTGAAACTTTTGTCGGGATTGTGACATACATATTACTTAAATGATTAAGAACTATACATTTTTTCACTGAGTGCAACGGAATAGGACATTGCTCTTGGAATACCGGACTCGATAGTGTTCAAACGGTGCTTGGGCTAACAGATTTGGGTTTGCTAAGTTTCTCTTTTTAATAGATACATAATCGCGTGACCAAACAAACATATCTCTGCAACTAGATTCAAGTGTTCCCTGATGTTTACTTGGTACTGCGAGGGATGATTAAGATTATTAACAGGGATGTGTTGGAGCATGCGCAGTGCCTATTTTATCGGTTGAGGCTTCATATGTTTAGCGATTACTTATTGGATTGGATTTAACGGAGTGCAAAGGCAGTTCAGGCGATTTCCCTTACAAGATGCGTTCAATCTTTCTAATATATCTGCAATATAACAGCTTGCAATCCAGGTGTGCAGTTTATCACCGGGGTTTTGGGGGGTTTTTTGTTTTTGTTTTTGTTTTTTTTTTTTTTTTTTTTTTTGTTTGTTTTTTTTTTTTTTCGTTTTTTTGCGCGCTTTTTTCCATTTTATAGTTTATATGAAGGCGCAAATGCCGCACCTTGACTTACAGCACCGACTCGGCCCAATCGATCCACCATTTTGCAAAGTCAAGGTAGAGTGCATTATTGGAATTATTGATAATTGGTGGTGCCCATTGCTAAAAATACATATATGTGTATTATATCAACAAGTCCTCGTTTGCTCAATTTCTTGTAGGGCTTCCAACGGGGATTTTTTTAAAGTATCGAGTGAAATACAGGCTGTCAACATTTCCACATTCTTCACGCAGATCAATGCGCATGCTCCTCAACAACTAGAATTAATTCCCTTCTGCAATTGCATGTCATTGCTTTGATTGGTATATTCCAGTTCCCTGTGTGTATCGACTGTCTCAAGTGATAAAGCACGTTCAGTCACGGCAGTTTTGGGCATTACATGAAATAAAATAACAGCGTGTCGAGCTAGGTAATGTCGGCAATTTATATATGTCAATATAAAAACTGTTCCAAGTAACCACAGTTTAACAGCCATGATTTTTATATCATCTTTATTGTTTGTAACGTACTTAGCCTGTTAACGTTGTAAATTTATGTAATCATAGTTTTTTGTTGCCACCTCTAAACTACATTACTATGACATGGATAAGTCCTTGACAACATCTATACCGTTAATGCGCATGCGTCTTGGAATTCTTTCCAACTTCAATGAAAACTATCTTACAGACGAGATTAGTCTATTTTTGTTGCCTTTATTTGGTCAGACATCGACCCTCTATAGGAGGAGGAGGAGGAGGAGGAGGAGGAGGAGGAGGAGGAGGAGGAGGAGAGGAAGAGGAAGAGGAAGAGAAAGTGGAAGAAGAAGAAGAAGAAGAAGAAGAAGAAGAAGAAGAAGAAGAAAAAGAAAAAGAAGAAGAAGAAGAAGAAGAAGAAGAAGAGTTCGTGACTCAATTAAGAATTCACATGTTCCCCGTGTTGAGTATTTTGTGACAAACGACTGAAGGCTTGAAACCCAATGGCTAAAACCTAACCTGTTACCGTTCAGTGAACCATGGACGTATAGGGCGAACAGAACCAATTTTCTGGCACCACCGTGGGTTTGAAAGAAGGCTATAAATTGATGAGGTGAACGCCTATGTGCCAAGTATCCGCAGATTATAGAACTATCTTAGATTGCTTAGTATACATGACACCTCATTTTGTTACAAATGTAGTGCCCCATGCCCTTCCTAGTCTACTGTACCACCAACATACTTATTTCCTTTCGCGAGATGGCTGGGATCATAGCAGTGCTTTGCAATTGCAGATTTCTTGTTTTTAAATGAAACAAACGTGGCACAAACCTGGACTGTTGTTCTTCGTCTCCTTTTCTTTTTGTTTCCAACTGAAGGAATCACCGGAAGTCCAGCAATGGGTTGCCTGGTAATTCCATCAATGTGACGACGAGCTTCCTGCATGCATATAAAAAAGGCATTTTCGCTTACTGAAATTTCAAGCACGTTACAAGACAACGTAGTGCAAAATTGTGCATGCATACTAGGGCATTGACTACAGGGAAAAAGTCGGGTCCCGGGACCTGCAAATAAATTATGTTTAATATCCGGGACCCGTAATGGGTACCCTATAATTTGTTTATTTATATCGAAAGTAGTCGGGTATTAAAAATTGGATTCGGGACCCGACATTTTGGGATTTTGACGGGGGAGGGGGGTCCCAGGTACCCGGATCCTGAGTCAATGCACTAATGCATACGGGTATCTAAATAGTTAAGCTTCATTCAGTAACACATGTGCTTGTTACATTCGCTGCAAGGTCGTATAACAAGAAAACGGTGCCGTCAAGAAACACAATGGATGAACAATCATAATCACATTCCCAATGAATTAAGTCACAGCCCCGTAAGAATATTAAACTAAACTTCCAATTGACCAGATCAGCAGGTAAATTTTGACGACTGTACATATCGGTATACATACATGTAAATGACAATCACAGCCGTGTAGCTGGTAACTGCCAGAACCCGTTTGAGAGCCTCAGCCAATCGGTGATAACGGCACTTTCTAACAGTTTAAAATTTAATTGCGACAGCCCACATTTTTTACCACTTATATAAAAACTCGCCAGTACTTTCAGACCTGTATCCATTATCGGGGCAACCTTCTCCATTGAGCTTTGTCTTTGAGGCAGTGGGCGCCTGGCACTCAGCCAATTGCTCACCCTTATTTTATTGCCTCAGGGCGACTTCTACGTCTGATACTATATACTATTTCTTGGGGCCTACAACTGGTCACTGTTTGTTGTTGTATTTATATTTCCAAGTAATGCTCACTCTGGAAAAGTCCCCCTTTATATTGTACATTACATTTATTCGACAAATTAACCTTCCCTTAACACTAATCACACATATAATATTCAAAATGGTACTGGAGCGTGCGTGCGTGTCGTATTTGGATTTGTAACTAACGATGATAACTGATCCAGACACAACCGAGCGGGCAGAAGTTAAGGTAGTAAGTCATGTTTTAAAAGTACTTTAACGACCGCTTGCCCTGGTAACTCGGAGAACGGACACCTGGAGCGGTGCTGAAAACATGTGGCCACAATTCGCTGTGATTTTCCTTTCCCACAATGCATTATGCCATGTTTAAATGGGCGCTCAATGTGCGTGCATTGTGTATATGCCTTCGTGTTGCATTTGGATTTATAAATAATGATGATAGCTGCTTGAGACACAACCCAGCAGACAGATTAAAGTTTAGATTGTATTGACGACTGTTTGCTCTGGTAACACGGAGATCGGACACCTGAAATCTAGCGATACTAGATACCAAAACCGCACCCATCGTGGCGTTATGCTTTTTCCCCGGCCCAAGTTGACCGTCCAGACAAGTTGAAATAAAATGCTGTATTTGAGTTGACTTTACTGCAAAATAACGGTACATGTTGGCCAGCCTTTCTGTTAGCTTTGTCTCACAACTTGGTTACGGTTTATTTGAAGGACCTTTTTTTCTATTTTTTTACGGGTGGTTGTTAGTGGGGTGATTTTGCTGGACGATCGCGTGTTGCAACTGGTCCAAAGTTTTCCAACTGGAGCATTGTAGCATAATTTTGCATCACAGTTCTTCAAAAATGATACAGAATTTGGTCAGGTCGGTAGTTGCAGGTATTGCTGTAGCATGATTATACCTATTCCCACGCATAACCTGCCAAGGTATATCAAATAAATGTAAGAACATTTTGAAGAATAAGGTGAAATCATTCTTGATGTATGAGATGGGAGTGCTGGGGAGGGACCGCTTTATATACGTATAGTTCAAATACCTTAGTGTTGTCAGGGACCGGCAAATTATATATAGCAGGTCCCTGGAGCTATAAAAATTGCGCCTTTGGTGCTTATATTTATTTATATATTAATTTATTGAAAATTTAGATCAATCTTAATACTTAAATTATTTTTAAAAATCAGTACAATAATGACTAGAATGTTGTGATTTTGTCAACCATGTGAAGGCAAGTTACTCAAAACTCCCCAGACAAACCATTTTTGATGCTCAAATTAAAAAAAAATCGGGGAGGTGGCGTAATACCCCCCGACCCCCCCCCCCCCCCCGACCAGTATATATTAGGGAAGGGCGGCTTAAAGGTACTTTTTTTTTGTTTTGTTCCATTAATTTTAGGGTTGGTCCTTTTTAGTAGGGTCTGACAGGTTACCGGAACCACAAATTTATTTTGGTTAGGCCTTGGGGAACTTGGACATTTGTTGAAACATGTTGAAAATGGACGTTCTTTCTCCTTTTACACATTACCTCTTTTGACGTCAGTTTAATTTGTTACCTGGGCAGAGCCGGAGGCACTTGTTTAAGAATAAAGAATGTATCAATGGTATATAAGTGTAAAAACAACTGACGTGTAGAAGTCCTACTTTATCCACAACTTCCATGCATTAAAAAACATGTTTGTGTGAGTCCTGGTTTATTAAAAACTGGACTTTGACAGAAGAAATTAAAATAACATATATCTGATCTTTAAACTAGTTTAAAAGTAATGTACCCAGCGATTATGACTTATCCGGCAAGTCATTCTTGATCATGAGAGAATAGAATGAGGATCCCCGTGATCCATAGAATAAATGTCTCGAGAAACATAGGGATGTACAATTTTATGTCTTACTAAGCAGTTGAATACAGAGATCATGGCATTCAAGATATTAATGTCTTAACAAGCAGTTGAATGACACCAGAGAGCTGTCATAAAAATGAATTTTAAATGTAAGGATCATCAAATATTATATTCAAATAGCAGTGTTGGACATCTATAGATAACAGCGGAACTATGAAACCTGCAGGGATACCTGCTGCGCGGGCAATGTCGATAATAAATTAATCCAGTTTGGCCAAAACCCTGAAAATTTCAATGATGTTTCTACACTAAGTACAAGGATTGTAGCAGACACATTGGTTCATGGTGAAACCGAATGTTTTGATGTTTTGGCCTTCTTATTAATTATCATAGAAAATTAAGAGACACTGTGCAGCAAAGTATGTTAATTTTCCCCTCAAGATCATGAAACACGGGTGACCTATTGCCATAAAGATACAGGTCGTGATTATCCTAACCCATCATGTACTGAGCTACTTCACAAACTGCAGATAATAGAAGTACTGACACGCGTATTTCAGTTGCACTTTGTACACATCTCTAGATTTTTGTTGCAATTTTCCTCCTAAAATAAGGCTCTCTGCCATGTATTCAAACAGGTGCGCGAAAAGTTAGGGTAACACTGTGCAGACGATCACAACAAACTTCAATGCTATAAATGCATTAGGTGAAAGTGAATTGAAACTTACATAAAATTGCATGAGTTTTTTCACATTTATATGGATCACACGTATCTTTGAACAAATGTTTTGTTCCATGGTTTGCAGTGTCGGTCTTGGGATTGGAGCTGAAGTCGCCGGCAAGGCACTGTCCCTGGAAGGAATTCGTGGCCCGCATGGTCGCTGCCAGCGGGGCTTTACACCGGCTGGCCTCATTCTGTGGCCGCAAGGGGCCGCCCCGTGCCGTGACATTTGTGCTGGCACCGCAACATTCAGCAGGATGCCCAAACAAAATATTCCTGAAACACACAGAATGTTCAGTCTATTTAGAGAGTAAAGTTTTTAACCAAACCAAGCCGGTTGATAATTTCGGCTGGTATATTCCCAATGTTCTCTTGCGTTAGAAAGCTATTTACGTATTGAAATGACGATTCACTTGTAACTTAGCTTGAACCAAAAATATAGTCTTACTCTATTTTTTCAACAATTTTTTTGTGCAGATTGTCAATCTGAGACCGACTGTCTACGGAACAGACATTAATTTAACTGACATTAATGCTGTGATCAGAGGGTAAAAACTTAAGAGACCAAGCACTTCGTGTAGAGAACCTCGCATTGAAAATAAAAGAAACTCAACATTTTTAAAGCATGATATGTTTGAAAAGTGCATGTGCAAATTTTCAGAGTATAACATGTTTGATAAATGTATGTGCATAATCTCTAGATTAGACATTGTACAGGCGTAGGTGTAAATACTGTGCCAGGATTTGAATTGATGCTTGATCATGTGTATGAAAAAACAATATATAAGAAAGCGTAGTGACAAATGAAATATATTAATACCGTGATAAGAATTACAAAATATATGCACCAAACAGATAATCACATTACTAAAGTATAACTCCTGATAATTCAGACCACGCATCGTTTGACCCACCGTCCTCGAATGAATTCTACGTTGTGGACCTGCCAGCCTGTTGATTTATGTTTTGAATAAGATATGTGTAAACATTAAAGTCCTATCGATTATCTTTTAGAGACCTGTTATGGTATGGTTTAGTATGACCATCTTGAAGTTATACTTGGGTACCTTCACAATTGGTCCTTGTTTCCTTGCAAATATATGTGGAAAAGAAAAAATAAAACAGAGGGTTTCTCAGTTAGAAACGACAAGATGGCAACAGGACATGACTTTGAATGCAAAAGTAGGAGATCTGCATGTGGTGTAAACCAACCACCCCAAAGGTTGGTGCTAGTCTGTGACGACCCATTACGACAGGATCTTATCACAATAATTGATGGAACTTGTTTGGGGAGAATATTGGTCGGTGAGTAGTACCGAGAGGTTGATTCAGCTTTGTTGTGAACACAGAGTCTGCATTTTGTGTGTTTAAGCGAAACTAGAAAACCTTAAAACATTTTACTCTCAATTTGACAGTTGATCAACGAAATAAATAAGCTAATGCCAAACTTTACATCAACGAACACAAGCAAACAAAGTCATATTATCCATGGACGTCCTCAACGTAAAAAAATCAAATCATGAACACTGCATGTATCCATATACTATATATTTACAGACCTAGACTGAAGAGCTGGGCAATGGGGCAGTAAGTAAGCGTTTACATAATTGTATACTGTTTGTATGAATTGAGCTGTAAAATGTGTCCGTACGTATATTTTTATCACAAGAGCGTGTATTCAGATCGTATGGGTATGTAAATGTGTCCCTGCGTAAATTTCAATCACTTGAGTGGGTAAGCGTCTCCGTAGCTGGGTTTAGATCTTCCTACTTTTGATGAAATCTGCTTCTTTTTTGGCTACAAAGATTTCATTGGCGAGTAATAATTGTTGCTGGCAATAAGGTCGGTCTGTTCTTCCATGTCAAACGCTCGGTCCCCTCAATCTGTCCGCTTGCTGTGAGCTTGGTTCCCCATCCCTCTATCACACATTGTCAGCTCGGTCCCCTCTGTCACACAGTGTTAGCTTGTCCTCTGTCACGTACTATTAGTCCGGTTCCGTCTGTCACACATCGTTAGCTCAGTTACGTCAATTACATACTCTCAGCTCCCTGACGCTCTTTCACACGCCTGAAATACGGTTTGTTCTTCACACGTCATTATCTTGGTCCGCCTTTTTCACGCACCATTATCTTGGTCCGCCCTACACACCATATGCTCGGTCCTTCTTTCACTCCAAAGCACTTTCCCTGCTACCAAACCAAGTCTTACTGTAACAGTTATCAAAAGGCAGCACCAATTGGATCTTACCTGCTCTCAACGAAATAACCATAATGACTTAAAGATGTTTCACTCGATGGTTGGAAGCAGTTTGAAGTTGACTTGTTTGTAAATCTTGTCTTCTTTGTATCCGTGTATGATCTCAAACCGGGCGAACGCCAAATGTAGAGAATCTGTTGCATCTCCATGATTTATATACAGTCCAGCAGCATGTGAATAATGGGTTAAAATTAATAGTACGGGGAATCTTGGCGAGGAATAAGAGATCCCCTAATGACGGGAGAATACAGGTGTTTCAGAGGAAAAAGCAGAATGAGGGTGGTGGGTGGCATTGGCGCTGTCTGAGTGGTTGGTGTACAAACTGGCTTTGTCATCATTACGGTAACACACATAATGCAACACCTCAAAATGTAATTTAATTTTAGATTTAAACCCTGGGTATTGGTCTTGGGATTTCAGATTTTTGTTTCGTTTGGGAAGCGGGAAGGTATGCCCCGCTTCAGGTACGTCACACTATCTGAGCAAATTTGACGGTTCACTTCATGCGCCGGGACTTTTATGAATGTATTCTACGCCTTCGCACAGTTACAGAGATTGCACACAGGTGGACATGGATACAAAATGCATACACATCAGAAAGATCCAATTTGGTATGGGCAAAACTTGTCTTCGTCTGAGCCGACAGTCTACTTGTATTTCACAAATGTAATGCTTTTGGCCAGGTGAAGTCGGATTTATGACCATCTGACCTAATTCCTTTCTTCATTATTTGTGAAAAAGATTGTCGGTCCAAATTGTAACCCAGTGAGCATAGCGTTTTCATTCATGTCATGCAATGAAATGTTCATTGCATTTTCTTCCGACAAGTTTAAACTGTCTAGTTTTGTGTCAGAATTAAGAGTTTCTGTGAGATCCACAAACCACTTAATGAAATATTTGTTTCAATGTTCTCAAAGACATATTTAATTTTTTATATGATGTACATAATATATAACCCTTTGTTGAACATAACGCGGCTAAACCAGACATTTGTCATCGGTATACGTTTTCCGTATCGTGATTGCCATTCAAAGAAACCGAGATCATGTCATTGGCGTGCTTCTGTTCGGGAGCATATTTGGCCATGCCATAGAAATATGTATAGAAAAAAATTCAGCTAGTAAAAAGAATCTTGAAATGAGCTATTTTGTAAACGAGGATAGTGTCGTCATTACGTTTTGCACACAACATTGATAGATTTACTTACTGGTACTTTGTTGATAAGGAATATTTAACATAAAAACTGACATTGTGTCGGCAGATGCAGTGCGATGTACCGGCTTAATAATGTTAATTCCTGACATAATGGCCCTATTCAATATTTAATTTAGACCGTGAGTAGAATAAATAGTATGCGTGACTGCTGAGTTAATGGAACTCACAGTTGGTCCAGGAGTTATTTTATCTATTTAATTTTTGAATTCAGATATTTTCACTTTCAAGTTTGGCAATAGGATTTGGTAATAGAAAAAGGTGTGGCTGGCCAACTCTGTTATGAAGGACCCAGCTGGGCATGTCAAATACCATCCTACTGTAGACCCATCCTGGTATTGAATAGTACTTATTTCATTGTATACAGTGGACAACAGGAAATATGTCTATGTGTTATGACGGAAGCCATGTGTATCCACATAAGAGTAGACACAACAAAAACAACAGAAGTTTGTTGGGGATTTTTTTTTTTGGGGGGGGGGGGGTCTCTTGTGAGGAGGTTGCGGTAGGGGTTGGGGATTTCCTCTTCGGTTTGGTTGTGTTTTGGGGTTTTTTTTCCTTGGGGGGGGGGGCTTTTGGAGATTACACTAAACTTTTCCCGCACTTAAATGATTATGATTTTTTTTAAATTTTACTGGTTCCACCTGTACATGGATTTCATTTACAAATATGACACACGCGGGGATAGAAATACGTGAGAGCTTAAATCCTCCTAGAAATGCACTATACAATTAATTTTACAATAGGAGGTGGACACTAGTATCATGTAAATAGAATACACAAGAAATCATATATGGATCGCAATTGCTGCTTAACATGGAGAAAAACATGAACGGAGTTTTTTTAATGGCAAATTTCATACAATCAATGATATCTCAACTTCCTTTTAAATGAGTAAGTGAGAGCATATGTCACAATGACAGGGAAACTTTGTTCCAAACAGTAAAAATATGATTTCTAATATCAAATTTACATGTATTTGTTTGGTGCTCAGGTATAAATACAAAAACACAAACACATATGTTAAATAGGCATTTATGTGCCCAAATTTTGAAATTTTAAGATTTGAATTTTCTTTTGAGAAAGTATAAGCCCTTTCAAATTTGTAGCATAATTGGAAGCCCACCTTACATTTTAGTAAATGAAATAAGGGTAAGGTAAACTATACTTAAGCTGAGTTAAAATACACTTACTTAATGTCCAACTTATTTTCTTTAAAATACCTACTGTTTACTTAATATACTTAAAATGTAATTTGGCGTCAATCTATACCCCTAAAAATTTACATTTCATTATTTCCTGGTAGAAAATAACATGAGATTTGTTTTATCTACGGTAACAATCTGTTTGAATGAAACCATTCCGTAACTTTAATCAGAGACATATTAATATTATTTTCCAACAAGTCCAAGCGGGCCCCACAAAATTACTGACCTGTATTATTTACATATAACAATTAACATATAGCTTCAAACAGTGTATCAATTACTCCACAAGTAATTGTCATAGGTGATTCAGAAGCTGTGAACAATGTAACTTACTGTCGTTTCAGTACTAATGCTCTTTTGGAAGCCAAACTGAAAAGCACAAATTATTTAAAAATTTTCAAGATAGCTCAAGACTTGATTATAAACTATTCATTCCAGGTGTGGTACATTTTACTGCTTAACTCAAACGGTGTGAAAATCTTCTTACTCGGAGTTGTAAAATCAATGCTACTGTTACTGACCCATTTCAAATATACAATTATGAAAGATATCATTGTCATCCATATTATTAACAGGCAATTCATGTTGGTAAGGATGGCCTTGTCTGCTCTCAAGGAGACTGCTGAATCTGTGCCGGAACATTTGGCATCTGGTACGGCACAACTTTCTTAAGTAGCCAACACGAGATCAACAGATCATAGCATGGCTTGTTGTCGATAAGAATATCAACTCGCACTAGAATCCAAAAAGCAGAACTCGTTCGCTTCGCTCACTCTTTCCGCATATATGGCACGCAGTGCTCGTTGATATTTTTCGTATCGACAACAAACCATGCAACAATCTACACACACACACGTGTGTGTGTGTGTGTGTGTGTGTGTGTGTGTGTGTGTGTTGGGCGGTAGTTAGATGAGTCTGTGTGTGTGTGTTGGGCGGTGGTTAGATGAGTCTGTGTGTGTGTGTTGGGCGGTGGTTAGATGAGTCTGCAGCATGGAACTGAAGATGTGGTACCCTGGTATCAACCTGTGCAAACAGTTTTGAAACTTTACTTTACAAACCATGGTTTGTGTACAAACATATATATATATATATATATATATATATATATATATATATATATATATATATATATATATATATATATATATATATATATATATATATATATATATATATATATATATATATATATATATATATTAAGGTACGTTGCGAGGTGTGGGGTGAGAGTACTACGACCTCCAACACAATGTTGGGAAAATTGGACAAACGGCTTCAATAAATACATCTGGAAACAAACTTTCATTTTTTATACCCTTTGAGCATATATTTATCGTGCACAAGTTATACAAATAGTGTTTATATATGTATTTAAACCAATCGAAAGTAAACTTTCAAAACTGTTTGCACAGGTTAATACCAGGGTACTGCATGCTCAGTTCCGTGTTGCAGACTCATCTAACGACCGCCCATTAAACATTGGACTCATGGTATCCCGTTTATGATGCATTTATCGGGCATCTTTGACACATTGCGTCTGTTATTAGTTTCATCGACGTTTCAAGTGCAGAAGTGTTACACAGCCCCTTCAGGATGCCAAGATGACAATGAACATAAAGCGTGTGAGCCATTGTGAGCACAAGTGTGTGGAGGCTTTATTGTCCAGTAACTACTAGAAAACCATGGTTTGTGTACAAACCCCCAGTGTCATGACACAAAACCAGGCTTTTGTCATGAAATTCGAGGTTTTCTACATGAAATTCTGGATTTCGTTACAAATCCGTGAGTTTTGTGCATAAAACCCGGGGTTTTGTCACAAAATCCTGGGTTTTATGCAGAATTCATTCTGTAGTTGTGCCCACATCACATTGAAAATAGCCTGGATACAAACTACCTGGTCTTGTGTTCATTATATGGGTAGTTCTGGTACTACATTGACCATGGTAACCTTTTTAAATTCACTATCTACAGTTGTGAACTCACTATACTCCAGCCTGTTTCCAGGAGCCATTTTCAAAGGCATTATCCCAACCAATAATCCAAATTTGTCACTAAACCAGCAAAAATGCATCAACATGCTTCTTTTTTGCCATGACTTGGCAAACCACAAAGTCACCCGCATCTTTTACGCTGCATGCTTCACTTTCGTGCAAGTGACGCCATTTTTTTTCTCGCTTGTTTGCTTGTTCAGGTTGTTTGTATTATGTCATAAGGTAAATAATATTCCTACGCCATCCTTACCATGCATGTAGGTCTGTTGTTCATGCTCTAAATAGATTTTTGTAATGTGAATTCGTTCTTCCAAATTTTGTCCAAAGCGACTTTATAATTTTTCAGCTAGAGAATAAATAGAAAACCACCCGCATCAACGATTCTCACAAGACTGCCTTTTTCATGAATCAGGCAGTCATGTGTTGAGAACTGTTGACTTGGGTGGATTTCTGTTTGTAAATAACTGTGTAAATCAAATATCTGCATGTTTGTTCCAAAATCCTGGGTTTTGTGAATCAAAATTCATTTCTTTCATCATTCCTAGATAAATCTTAAAAGGTTTCAGTACAAAACCATGGGTTTTGTGACCTTTGACATAACAGAGCAAAAACCACGGTTCTGAAATCTGGCAAAAGCTTGTAACGTCATAATTCCTTGGGATTCCTAAGTTGTAATTTAAGGAAAAAATCCAGGGTTTCAAAAACGTGCACACGCAGTCTTTAGACTACCAGCTGTCTTGCAAAAGCCTACAGGTATGTGGGCTGTTTATTATTTGTTGACGGCGTCAGCTTCACGGCCTGTGTTATGGTTCTTTTGTCCATGTTTCTTACGATATAATCAAAAATATCAGTCCCTGTTATGACTGTATTATGCGCCCAAAGTAGAAGATCTTTGCACATTGTTTTTCAGAGACGTCTCAGAAGTGATTTTATTTGCTGGCAGGACTGTTACACGGGATTTATACTTATGTGAATAAGAACCAAACCGATACATGGTTTGGGGTGGGGGGTGTTTTGTTTGTTTTTTTTGTTTTTTGTTTTTTGATTTTTGTTTTTTTTTTTTTTTGGTTTTTTTTTTTTTGTTGGGTTTTTTTGTGTGTGTGTGGTTTTTTTTTTGTTGCTTTTTGGGGGGGTTTTGGGGGGGCTTTTTGGTTTTTGGGGGGTTGTTTTTTTTGTTTTGTTTTGTTTTGTTTTTTGATTTTTGGGTATTGGTGGCTTTTGGGGAGGTTGGGGTTTGTTTTTTTTTTTTTTTTTTTTTTTTTTGTTTTTTTTTGTTTTTTTTTTTTTTTTTTGGGGTTTTTTTTTTTTTTTTGGTTTTTTTTGTTTTTGTTTTCTTTTCTCCTGTGTTTGGAAAATGCTGAGGTCTAGTTCCAAGAGTAGGTAAGATAATGGTTGTATAACAACTTCATCCCTCTATCCCTCGGCACCATGACACCTATGTTATCTAAACTTTACACGAACTGACTCGAGTTTAAATAAATTCTTAAAATTCAGGCATGAATGGCCAGTTTGAAATGGCCAAAAAGACTCAGAAGAATAGCGAACTCCTATATTGTTGAAACTAGACAAGTCACGTCAGTGAGCTAAGTTGAATGGACCGCCAAAACTAAACAGAATCTGTATGAATAACTAGAAAATTGGCCACCCTTAGTACTAAAATTCCCGGCATCAGGGTTTCAATGAAATCAATCGGGAACCCACAAAGGTCTGTCATTGGATTTTTTCCTCTGCCTCTTGTACATAAAAGACCTGCCCAAATATGTCAAAGCCCTAACTTTTTTTCGCAAATGACACCGTCATATTCTTTTTTGAAAACCCAGACTATCAGACCATAACCAATTACAACCATAACTAGGAAACATACCGATATGGGAACAGATTACAAGTAATTACACAAAAATATAGTCAACCTACAGATATGGGAACAGAATTCAACCAATTACAAGATCCGAACAACCCACAGAAATGGGAATGGGCCACAACTAGATAAAACAAGATCGATACAAGCTATAGATATTTCAACAATATGAAGGCCACGTAATTCAACTCAGCTAAAGGAACTGTCTCAAGAGTAGATACAAGCAATCATCCGGTCATAAAATGCAACAGGTAATACAGAAGTACTCTGGAATCAGTCGAATAGTTAATATTCGACATTCAGAAGATTTCAAGTGGAATACGCATATTTCAGAACAGAACAAAAGCCGACACCCCAACAACTGTGCCCAAGCTTCCAGAGGCACAGATATGATTCACAGCCTTAGTTGGAGATCCTTTAAGAATAGAAGAACAGGGCAAAAAATTATTATGCTATGCAAAAAATGCAATTCCCTCACCGCGATAGATGCTAAATCCTGTCCGCTAACAACATCCCACCCCCACCCACTCCCGACACTACAAGAAGATCCAATCATAAGGGTCAAACAACCCCAGACATCCACTCTACATGCAGCAAATTTTCTACTCTGAACAACCAGGCAATGTAACTCGAACTTGTACTCGTTAGCATGTTTGATTATTGGTTGCTCGGTAGCTGTGCGGCTTGTGTGAGCAAACTACAGCATTGGTACCCTAGGTACTCTAAACTAACAAAATATCTCTTATTTGTCTTAATCTTCTTACTAAGATTCCAACACTTTCTCGCATTTCTATCTCGGAGTACACACGATCGATAATACTCTTTCATTTATCTAGTGACCAATTCACAGAAAAAGAGGAGGAGGAGGAGGAGGAGGAGGAGGAGGAGGAGGAGGATGTTGGAATAGGAGTTCATAAAATGTCACCACAGAAAAGAGGTCAGTGATTTGAGTTATTCGACATCATTGAGTTTCATTAGACATGAATATACGACAGAAATAGAATTAGTTCCGGGTTTTCTTGTCCATTCATGCAGTTACCGTTGTAAACCTCCATCACTGTGTTGCGTGCTGTTTTGTTTGTAAATGACCACAAAAAAACAGTTTAAAATGATCACTTTCATATGTCAATAAGCAATCAAAAATCTAAAACTGTTTGTTGTTCCACAGAGAGGATGGCATCCTGCTACCGTGAAAAGACAACACATAGGGACTGTGTGCATTGCCAACGACCTACAATAACGAAGCACGGGTACAGGAGTGGCTTAAAATAACTACAGGCACAATTTTTTTGCTTCCTGGGAATTGTTGTTATTGTAACTCAATGCACATGTCCAGTGGGTATAATCTGGGGAAAATCTGTGAAACTTCCGTCATATTGGCATAATCATACACCGAAGTACTTATCCTTATATCGTAATTAAACCTTCGTCACGGATACGCCTTTGGTCTGTGCTCCGCATGTATTTATTTGCACATGCCTCAGCCCTCTGTCCGGAAGTTTCCAATACTCATCCCACCAAAACGTACCTCCTCTTAGTACAATATTTGAGATTAAGATGAAAATATAGCATTTAAAAATATGGAAACGGAGCCAACTGTATAAATACAAACTTTATGTTTCTGTTGTTTGCTTCATATGTGCATAAACATTATGGTTTGACCAATATATTAAAGAGTATTTGTCTTCAAAGAAAAAATTGGGCGCTTGGTCGCGCGCGCACGCGTGTGTGTGTGTGTGTCTGTGTGTGTGTGTCTGTCTGTCTGTCTGTATGTATGTATGTCTGTGTCTGTGTGTCTGTGTGTGTGAATAAAACCAGGTTGGGAGTTTTAACAAAAATGTTTTTGCTGCCTGTATAAGTCGGGCTTACAAGCATAAGATGTTTGCATAAATATGTGACGGACAGTTTTCTTTTTATTTTTGTTCAAAATCTTTCCTGCCAGTTAACGAATACCCCTATGTACAGACAAACATTTATTAAAGCCAAGCTCCAAGTCAATGTTCAAAAACACAACCACCTACTAAATATTAAGTCCGTTTCCGTCCGTTTTTTTAGCTCTGCTGACTTGTCAGTCAGTGGAGCTTATAGAATCCGTTTGTGCCTGTCGCCCGTCCATCCCTCCGTCCATCCGTCTGTCGTTAGACTTTTTACATTTTCGACATCTGACAAAACCGAAGGAGATGATTATGCAATAGTTTTTCTAAAATTTTATCAAAATATAGTTGGACTTTGGACAATGAAAGTTTGTAAAAATAATGTGGATATGTTAATTTTTGTAAAAGTGTGGGGTATCAAACTTTGCTTCTGTAAGTGAGTGCTGCCACTGTATATGTATTTATGGCAATACAGAGCATATGTTGCACAATTTTATTTATATTTAGACTTCTCAATACAGTAAAAGCAGATCCCAGTCAGCAGAGGACAGGATCGTCATGATCCTCTTGTTTCAGAAAAAAATTGATTGTACAATATCCTATATGAATAAATATGTTGCGGTAATGTTACTGTAACATGGGTTTGCGCCGCACAAAAAAAAAACAAAAACATAAACAAAACAAAAAAAACAAACAAAAACAAACAAACAAACAAACAAAATACAGTGATGTTACTGCACCATGGTTTTTATCAACAGAGAAAAAAGAGTGATGTGCCCGTAACATGGCTTTGCTCCGTACGCAACAAAACAGTGATGCTCGCGCAACATGGGTTTGTTTAGTGGAATACGAAACAAATCTGCTGTAATAATATCTCCGTGACATGACTTTGTTGCCTGCAAAGCGAAACAGTACACACTGATCAAAATTCCGGGCTTTGGGCCAATGCCACTCCTTCCAACCAATAACTTTGACGCAAAAACATCTAAGATTTGCTTGCTAGAATAAGGATCTTTCCCTTAATATTGTATATTCACCGCTGAAGTAAACTCTGTACTGAGGGGAAGTTGTCTTTAATGTATTCTCTGTGAATCTCCCTCGGCGTGGTGCGGTTTGTGATTAACGAAGCTGATAGTTGTATCCAAGGAGGTTTCGTGTGGCCCCCTGCTCTGTCTTATGCTTGTGGGGAATTTATATTAGTACTTTACCCGGGTATTGTTACCTACTTGCTACCAATGGTTGAATATTACACTATTGGTACACTGTACACAATGGAACAGATTGGTGTAATAAAATATGGTATTGTATGTAAAAATCAGGTATTGAATTCTAACATCTACATATTATCCATAAGAGTTTAAAATGACAAGCCGGTCATTAAAACTAAAATGTCAAAAAGACATAAAACTATTCTTGTAGAACATTACACTGCAAATTAGGAGGAGGTAGGTTTACTTTACTCCACTAAAGAAATAGATCGTGAGAGCAAAGGAAGCATATGTCCCTGACCTGCCGAGACACGTATGTACAGGTTGTTGAATTTCAAGAAGCACATGGGTTGTAGAACATCCTTTCATGATGGCACGCACACTGTGACTGATGACGAGTCTGAATGCCATGGTGTGAGGAAACATTCTCATTTCTTCGCCACAATGGGAGTCTGAGGAATGGGACGCAGGTCTTTGTTGATGTAGCCCTGTGTGATACCATATGGGTATTGGAGAAAGATGAGCAGATCCTCATGAGACTCGAGTGTTTATATTATGTTATATTTCAACTTTTAAAGCGTAACCATGTATGCAATGCCTTTGCTGAATAAAATCCACCAATCATTCGCCAATGGACCTATGGAAGACGCCTCGCATGGACGATGCAAGGGTAGGGACAAGGGCACATGATAGCCAATTTGGAAGTTGATCGGGTCCAAAATGGGTATGATGAAACATTTCGCCAACGGCAGTGGTACATGCTCTCTGGCACTCAAGTCTTTTATATTCTTGTTTATAGTTACTTTTTCCTCGGTGAATTGTTTGAACGCGTTGTTCCAAAAGTCATGTGAAAACCAGCCGCAACAGCAGACAGAAGACCATTTGTACATTCCTCTCTTTACTCCAAGAATTGTGAACTTTCCATTGCGATTTCTATTATCAGGAAAAGTAACACTTTCATATTAAGAGTGTTATAGCAACGCTGAGGGTCGTCCTGCTTGATGCCCATTGCAAATCTAATCCTAGGGCTCTACTGAAAGGTTCTCTTGTGAAAATTGAAGAAGAGACCTTTCTGGATGGACTGCTTTGATAAAACGGCAGTCTTCAATCGTGCTGTCCACGATTGGTGCTGCAATTGCGCCCTCTTCATTTCCTACGAAATCTTTTTGCTGAATAATTCAGATTTATTGCATGCCAGGCACTGACACTGCACAGAGTGCCAAGTAATGAAGCGCTCAGTCATACTCTAATGAGTAAAATGTTGTCTTGGTTGGTGTCATTAACTGGTTTATCAGTGTTCTATAATCAGCACGGTATAATGATGACATAAATTGTTAACATTTATCAGTAATGTAGTTAAGTTCATTGTCACACTCATAATGTCCGTTTATGTTGAGGCAGACAAGGCATTGCCCGCGGCGGATCAAGTCAGTTGTCAGTACCTGAAACCTAGCATATGGCAACACATAAGCTGATATATATATATATATATATATATATAATGTGTGTGAGAGAAAGAGAGAGAGAGAGAGAGAGATTACATGCAATCAAACACATGAGAGCAAGACCACGTACAGTTATTCAAAGGGCAGTTCACTGGGTCTGGTGAATGACTCGCTCCTGGAACACCATGCGTCAGCTAAAGCTGTTCACTTCACCACAAAAGCATTATCCGATTACAGTTCTTTTGCAATATTGTGTCATGTAGAAATATGTTATACGTGTAAATAGGAAATGAAATAATCAATATGAATAGAGAATGTTTTAACCATCAAAACCGAAATATATTACACATGTTACTTAATAACATACGGAAACGAATAAACATATATTATATTTAGAAACAGAAAATGTAGTATACAATCGAGGAGAAGAGATGTGAACATTTTTGCTCCTCTTCTCTCAGTCGTACCACCATAATCAATTTATTGAAAATCATTTCGAAACTGAAAAAGTACCAGCGAACTAGGGTTATCCACGTGCAATTCAGAATGAAAACTTGTTATACATATATGTGTGTGCATATATATATATATATATATATATATATATATATATATATATATATATATATATATAATTATATATATATATATATATGGACGCTTTATGTTCAATAAATGAATTGTACATTTCTTTCCTGACTTGCCCCTGACGTCTCACTGACGACAATGGAAAAGCAAAGCAGTCCAACAGAATATGACATGATAAGTCTTGAAATGTATGACTCGGATGGAAGTGTTTTCTTTGAACTACCAACACTGTCCACAACTCCAAAGCTTTCTGTTTTTGTGAAAGACATTATCACTTAGGTGGATGTTACCAAATGGCTCCATCTACAGAACCCTAAAATAAGAAATATTGATGCAGAAGTGGACTTGCTTATTGGAAAAAACAATGCTAGAATTCCAGAACCAAGAGCAATGATGATGATGATGATGATGATGATGATGATGATGATGATGATGATGATGATGATGATGATGATGATGATGATGATGATGATGATGATGATGATGATGATGATGATGATGATGATGATGATATATTAGGAAAACGTCCCCTTTACAGCGATGGCACCAACGGAACGGGGAAAATTCCATGATGCGTCCAAAATATATATAAATAATCAGGCATCTTTATTATCAATCAAATAATCTTCGCATGTTAAAGTAAGTATAGTATCTATAAGTAATAATTTATGTCATCCGCACCAAAGCTAGAGATAAACCACCCATTGGGACAAAACTCTAGAAAGCGCAAGAACAAGTACATTATACATGTTTCATATACAATGCAGAACATATGGCTTTCAGCGTCATTATTAAGAAAAAAGTAGGTATTACCACAGTATGAATGTACAAGTCAGTTTCAAGATTTTCAATTCACCACTATTACATGCTCCTGAAGATGTGAGTTTGTACCTGGGGGACCCTTCGCAGAGTGACGGGGGGGGGGAGGGGGGAAAAGCCGCGCAGACGTAACAAGTACGTCGCAGCGTACTCTGGCCCAGTTGGTTTGACTCTTTGGTAAGTTTAAGTCAAGAGAGCACCATCACGTATTATACAATAGTTGGAAACGAAAATTGTGGCCCTTATACAGTAATGACCCCATTTGGATGGACAATAAACGGAGCACTAGGAAGCAACAGCGATTCAATAAACAGAAAAGTCAGACTTCATTCACACAGAAACGGATTTGAACGATCAGTTTAAAAATGTCTACAATATTAATTTTAATGACACTGCTGACCAACACGAGATGTCAAGAGATGACAAAAGAGCGCTCGATATCATGGTAAGCGTGATCACCAGAAATGAAGGCAAGCATCAAATGGCCCTGCCATGGAGAAGTTTTCCACCAAAATTACCAAACAAACAAGCATTTGGCGGAACACATACTGAGTTTTCCGAAAAAATAACTTTACAAGGATCAAGAGCTTCACCAAAGGTATTTTGATTACGCCAATGAGCTTTTGGACAAAGACTACATCGACAAATTGCAGGAAAATTAATTGAACAGATCAGATGCTATAACATGGTACCTGCCTCACCATCCTGTACTTAACCCCCCAAAAATCTGACATTATCCGTACGGAATAAAAGTGCATTTGTTTAGTGCCGTATCACACCCAGTTGTTGTAACTATGTATTGAAATGGACCACAGATGACTTTGTAAATGACATTGATCCCATGTGCCGTATAATCACCCAGTTGATGTACTTTTGCATTGAAACAGACCGCAGATGAATTTGCAAATATCATTTATCCTCAGCTGAAACAGTTAAACAAAACTTTTATGCTAATGACCGGCTTAAATCAACAGAATATGAACAAAAGGCAATAAAAATGTCACAAGAGCTACGTCAATTGTTGTCAAAAGGGGGATGACGACCACCCTTTTTTTTTTTTTTTTTTGAATTCACAATCAGTCATGGACTCGATTCTCAGACTGAGAGAGCAGCAAAAACCAAAGGCACTTGAGCTGGGAGATAAGCAGTTGAGCAGACATTAGGCATGGAGCGGTTCATCCAGTCTGACGAACTTCGATGCCACCTAACACTAAAAGAAAAACCTCCTACACGCCGTGACATCTTATCATTAGTGAGCTTGTTATGTGACCTACTAGGATTTGCCTCACCCTTTATATTGCCTGCAAAAATACTTTTGTAAAACCTGTGCTGAAGCCTGAAGCTTGGGTGGGGATCACCAAGTACCTGTCTTTTACGCACTTAGACGGCAGAAATTGCTTCAAAAACTTCCTATTGCAAAGATGTATCAAGCCAGCACGCATGAAACAAATCGTTTCGAGAGAGTCAAACCACTTTCAGATGTACCAGAGAACGGCTCTGGAACTGGACATATATCCGACACAAACATACAGACAGAAAGATGTATTGCACTCTAATAATGGGTAAATAAAGAGTACCCACCCACCCCCACCCCCACCCCCCAACAAATATCCATCCCTCGACTTGAACTGTCTGCAGCAACAATGTCAGTCAAACTGGATAACATTCTTTCGAAGGGAACTTGAAATTCCCCTGACTGAGCCTTTGTTCTGGAAGGACAGTGCAGCGATACTCCACTACATTCACAACACAGACAAACGAATACAAACCTTTGTAGCTAAAAAAGTATCAAAAATCCATGAAACGTCACATCCATCGCAGTAGAGACATCTGGACACAAAGAGAAATCCAGGGAACCATGCGTCAGGAGAGTTGGCAGCAAAAGCTCTTTTGCAGTGTAACCAGAGGTTAATGCGGCCAGATTTCCTGTGGAAGCATGAAAACGAATGGCCGAAGCAACCTGTCACGAGTACACACGATCTAGAAAATGATCTACAGATAAAGAAAGCGAAAAAGAAAAGCGCAACAATCACAGATTGCAATGCTACACCATTAAGTGACATCACATCACGCTATTCCTCATGGTACAAACTGATAAAATGCTTTGCTTGGATGCTTGGATTGTAAGGAAACTTACTTAAGCATGCAGTTGTGCAAAACGCATAAAAAAGAAACAACAAAACAAAATCCTGACTCTATTTCAGTAAGTGAACTGCAAGCTGCATTGCTGAGCTCCTCATATGGGTTATAAGTTAAAGGGGCATTATAATCCCCCGTTCAAGCATTAGGGGAGTCTTACCCTAAGACTGTCTACACCTTAAATGATGGAAGCAACATTTCGCTGCTACTTAAAAGAGAAACACGTTAGATATGTATGGTAACAACCATATATTAAGTGCGATTCATGTTAATTTAAGTAGTGTAATTTGAACGCTACAATATCTACTTCGCATTTAAAGGGACTTGAGCTGTATGATATAGATTTCTAATGTGTATCAAGTACCGAAACGGTTTTAACTGATACATACGAAGCTTGGTGTTTTGATAATATAAATTTAAATAATATATAATATATATTTTGTTAATATTAAATTTCTGACATAAGCGCCGGGCCGATAGAATGAACACACTGAAAGACGTGTAGAGTAAGTTTGCAATTTAACGCAAAAGTATTTGGAAGTGTTATGTGTCAAGTGTAACGTGTGACTTGGTTAAAACTCTGAGAACTTTATGGATAATAGATGATCACTAAAAGCAAATGAATTGAATAGTGGAATTTAGATCCCCAAGTGGCAGCACTTGACCGTGCTCATTTGCATAAATTCCCTTCACAGGGACTTGTTTTTATGCAAAAAGGTATAATAATGCAAATGATCACCCTCAGGTGCTGCCCTCTTGGGTCCTAAAAGGTTTATATATATTTGTGTATGTGTATGTGTGTGTGTGTGTGTGTGTGTGTGTGTGTGTGTGTGTGTGTGTGTGTGTGTGTGTATCTATATGTATATATATGAAGTGTGCTAAATCACTCCGTAGAAGTACCATTTTATGCAGACCACAAATATAAATGAGACTATAAACAAAGATCTGCTTTACAGCAATGTAAGAGTAACAATGGATCTGCCTATATATAGCACAGGAAGAAAAAATATACTTTTAATTTAACCTATATCGATAATAGTCAAATATTAAAATCTTTTATATTGGCCTCATTAGCATAACATTGCTCATAGATTGCACGTATAGTTCATACATATAAGTTGAAATTGGAATGGCACATCTATGTTGCTTTTAACGATATTCTTCATTTTAAGCACTGTAATTTTGTGTTTTGACCGCAGTTTGCACAAATTCAGACGTGACAATTTTTAGTCAATGTTCATTGCATGCACTTCACTGCACAAAAAGATAAATTGGTACTTCTCTCTATAATAGTTTTGAGGATATTCGTCATTATACAACACTTCAACTTTGCCTTTTGGCCGAAATTTGCATAACCGAAAATCAGTTTTAACTCACTGTTTATTTGAAACGCCAACAGTACAAATGTATGTAAGTTGAGGCTAGAGTGGCATCTCTGTCTATAATAGTTCTGATGTTCATCGTTTCTCAGCTCTTCAGTTTCTTGTATTGCCTGAAATTTGCAAAATTAAAATCTTCAGTAACTATTCATAAAATGCACACACAGCACAAACATATAAAGTGAAGCTGGGGTAGCTTTGAAGGTAAATATCACTATTCATCGCCTTAATTTTCTACATTGGGCTAAACTTGCTTAATTTAAAATCTTGCTTTTTTTCCTGTCAGTGTTTATGAGATGCACCCATAGCGCATATTTCTAGTTTTTTGGCTTGTGTTTTTGTTTAAGCGCACACAGAAATAAAGTGGAAAGACTGGCAAGAGAGAAAAAGGAAAGAACATTGGTCAAACAATATATCTGTGTTTACTCGCAGACATGATTGTACACCGCGTGGTATTCCACTTAACATAGGAATACATAGTAAACACTTTAAAAAGTTGCAATCCTGCGTAACAGTGAAACTTATAGATGGAATGATTTTTGATTGATGGATGGATTGATTGATCGATTGATTGATTGATTGATTGACATACAGACAGACAAACAAATAAATAAATAAAATAATGTATATACAAAGCCGGCAGAAAAAAGTTGTGGTGGTACAAGATTTAAAAATCATAATGTCAAATTTGACCTCTGACTTGAATAACGTTTGCAAAATATAACAAGGTATGATGAAAGTATACCTACATTCGTCTAATTTCATAACAAAGATGAAATTCTCATGGTCCGAAAGAGATGAGAATACAGGGACAATTTAACTTAATTTATTGAAAATGGAAAACGCGTCTACTGTAAATTGCTCGCCATCAGTCACAGTATGAATTTCGTCTTCCAGCTTTTTGCATATCTAACATTTTTTTTAATCTCTAAATGGTATTTAACTGTGTCTCTTACATCTGCCGCTATCAATTTTGAGATTCTGGGCACTGATACGAAATCGTTTTTTTTTTTTTCTGATATTAAATCTTTGGTTAAATGTCAGAATGGTTCTGATTTGAATTGGATTTTGAATCAATATAAGTTCTTAATTTCTTTGTCCAGCTCATTACGACCACAAAGATAACCAGTCTATTAATTTACAAATATTCCACGCATTCACATTGTAAACAACATAGTAAGTAAATATCATAATTATAGGCAATATTGTATATCATACTGTTAAAACATGATGTCTAAAACACATTTCCCTTCGTGTGTAACCAAGGTTTTAGAACAGAATCAAAATAATTGGTACTGCAGAGAGAGCATATAATAATGAGTAAGGATTAAATTTTGCGATTCTAAACAAACATTATGATATTTGTTTGAAGATATTCAGCGTGCTGGGATAGCGACCAAATTCATTTCCAACAGGAAAACAATACGCTTTTTCAAAGAAACTTAAACAAAATTTCAAAGTATTCATCTTTATTTTTGGAAATGATAATAGATGAAGTTGGTTAAAGTCTCACCAATTATGGTCTCCATACTTCATAAGCATATAAGAGTATCGGAGCAATAAGTTTAACAAACAAAGTGAGTTCAGCAGGAAATATCTGAATCAGAATTCCAAATTATACGTTTTAGTTTTGCTGTGTTTTGGTGGCCTTTTCACACAATTTTTTGCCCCCCCCCCCCCCCTTCTAGCTTTGCTGAAAATTGTAATGTTGGATTTGTGATAATTTACGGTTAAATTCTTGTTTCTGCAATAGATAGTGTCCAGACATATCTCTTGACCTTGTTGGCTTTTATCCCGCAAGACTACATCATCCACATACAAAGGACAGTTGAGATTTCTATTTTGTAATTGAACAGGGCAGCAAATTTCGTCAAATATTTCAGAAAGACCATTGATAAAAGTGTTGAAGAGCGTAGCAGTAGCGTAATATATACCTTCATGCCATACTGTATCAAATGTCTTTGGAAATCAATAAAACATACAAACAACGATTACTGATTACTTTTGTGCATTTATCTATTAAGGGTCGCAAAACTAATACATGATCAATAGTTCGGTTATTATTGTAAACCCAATTTGAAATTCTTTTTGATACTTCTTGTGTCTAAATACTTGAGAAGCCGAAGATCAAGAATGTTGTAAAATAATGTAGATAAACGGTTACAGACAGATGCTTCAATATCTGCTGGGGTCCACCCGAGAGTTTTCATTGTGTATTAGTGTCAGTAAACTTGTCTTCAAATAGTGGAAAGAATCCTTATTAAAATATAGCGTTGAATACGTTTGGAATGAGAGGGGCCAAACACCTTTGGTTCTGTTCGATATCTTCCAAATAATCGTATCACTTCCCGGGTATTTACAATTTTCTCAGTTTTTCTACCGTTGTTTTGATTTGTTTGATGCTAATTAGATAATCCAATTCAGGTAAATTTTTATCAGTTTTGGTTCCAAGTTTCTCTTGTGCTAACAGATACACTGAAAATATGTGATGTTTTATTTGATCACTAACGGGTCTGAATATGTATACTTTTATCAAATTGTCATGGCGTTCTTGGCTAGGAAATACGCAAATACTTTCTTCGTATTCTAGTTCAGTATGTGTGTGAATGTCAATATTTGTAAGAAATGAAAAAATACGTGACGTAACACTGCACTCTCGGGTTATCCGTAATTGTTGAGATTCATGTTGGGAGGTTGCGATATTTACCACTTTGGCGTATTCTACGCACGAGTTGTTGTCAATGTAACTATTAACACAACTGTGTCACTATTCACACACACACACACAACACACACACACACACACACACACACGTATCATTTATAAATATATGTGGGCGTACGTGTGTGCGTGCGCGCGCGTGTGTGTGGAAAATCTCCTTGACGTGGACAGTTCTATCAAGAACAAAATAATTCTTGGTAAAATTATTCACCCACAAAATTAGTCTGGGCCTAGGTCAACACTGCGAATTGTTCATTAGAAAAGGTTGAATAATAAAATCAATACAGGGAACCAAATTATAATCACCAGTACCCGGATTCCCTGTTATGTCAGACTGAATTTATTCTGTCGTGCGGGTACCTTGCAATTCCTCAAAACAGAGATATGCGTCCCCTCGGATAATCATATGGCAATGATTTTGTTCTTTTCATCGGTCAGCTCACTAGCCGGTCTGAAGTTTGTAGTCAAGTATCCAGCTATCACGTGAGCTTCCCTCATAGGCAAGTTATACAAACACTGTAATGTATGTATGTATCTATGTATGTATGTATGTATGTATGTATGTATGTATGTATGTATGCATGTATGTATGTATGTGTGTGTGTATCCAGTATGTGTGTATATGTATGTATGTATGTATGTGTGTGTGTGTGTGTGTGTGTGTGTGTGTGTGTGTGTGTGTGTGTGTGTGTGTGTGTGTGTGTGTGTGTGTGTGTGTGTGTGTGTGTATTATTTATAAACACTTTGTTCACTTGGAAATTTAGAAAAAACTAATCTAGGGCTGTCCAGGCACATAAGCACACCCAACAGCATTTACAATACATAGGACATACCAGATATGACATTATTACAGGTCGCATGAACACTGAAAAAATGCACATTTTGACAATATGAATACAATAGTTTGCATGTCACGGCGAGTCTGCCTACGAGCAATATAACCATTATCTTTTCCACATGTAATGTAACCAGTTGTCTTATTTACTCAAAACCGATGGTGATGGTATTATCTTAATACAATTATGTGCAAACTTTTTTTCAGTTTTGACACTGATGTGATTTTTTTGTTTTTGCTATGCAGTACCAGAAGGGTCAACGAGAGTAGACATGGTTCAGGTTGATATTTTTCAAAGGATTCAGCTTATAGTAGCGAAATTTCAAGACGCATACAAAATAGTTTTATGGGGCGATTTAAACGCGAGAACAAATATTACTGCAGATTTTATAGACAATTATAATGTTACTTATTTACCTTTGCCTGAAGAGTATATATGTGATGTGAATCCTGGATTACGTTGTTCAAAGGATAAGAAACCTTTAAATGTTAATGGTGTCAAGCTAATTGAAAAACGTAAGCGTTATGTATGGCATTGAGCCGATAAAAACACTGTTTTGTCTAATTTAAGTAACAAAGTTCACAGTTTGGGTCAAATGGATATGTTGTTACAGAATGTAATGTGGATGCTGAGTGTATAGAACGTGCTGTCAATTTGTGTTCTAGTACATTGCAAAATGCTGCTTATCCTGTTTTTGCAAGAGTTTTTAGCACAAAACGCTGTGCTGATAAGAGAAAATGTTTTGTAAGCCCTATTTGGGCTGATGATGATTATGTTAATAAACGTTTTCAGTATTTTTGTTATGATTATAGGCTAACTAAGTCTGAAGAAGCTAGGATAAACATGGTACAAGCTAGGACTAGCTACAAGCAGTTTGCTCGTAAATGTCGTTTCCCTTTTTGATAAGCAGCAGACTGATAGACGTCGTAAAGCACGTTTTGATAACGTTACATTATGTTAGAAAATGATAACAGGTAAGGCACCTAGGGGGAAAGTAAACATCGAAGTTGATGAATTTGCACGATTTTTTCAAACAGTAAATAATCCAGAAGGAATTTTTTATGATCCGGATGATGATATTACCGATTATCTGAATTCTGGTATTATGGAGGATGTCGAAGCTTTATGTGAAAAACTTAATTGTGACATGACTGCAGAATAGTTAATTTTTACTATTAAGCAGCATTAGTCGGGGAAATTGGCTGGACCAGATCTTCTTTTGAATGAGTTTCTAATTCATGGCTAATCTATACTGTTGCCATATTTAGTTAATTTGTTCATTGCTATTTTTAGGAGTGGCATTTTCCGAAAAGTTGAAGCGTTGGTATGATGATTCCTTTGCACAAAAAAGGCAGCATAAATTTTGTAGAAAACTACAGAGGCATTACGTTATTGAGTGTGGTTAGGAAACTATTTACAAAAGTGCTAATAAGCGTTTAATGTTTTGGGCTGAAACTAACGAAATACATACTGAAGCACGGGGGGAGGGGGAGGTTCGTCCAAATCATGGTACTATTGATAATATTTATATACTCCATCATATAATAAGCAAATTTTATAAACTGTAATAAAAAACTTTTCTGTGCCATGGTAGATTTCAAAAAAAGCGTTTGATTACGTGATACCTGACATACTATGGTACAAACGAATTAGAATGGGAATTAAAGGAAAAGTTGTATCGATTGTTCGCAGTATGGATAATATAGTGAAATCTTATGTCAGCTTTGACAATGTTCTTTCTGATAGTTTGGATTGCAGTCTAGGAGTGAAACAAGGTGAATGACTCTCACCTTTTCGCTTTGCAATATATGTAAGCGACATGGAATCTTTTTGTCAGAGAGAGGGAATAGCGGTATTGCAGTGAGTGCTATCAAATTACCTTTGTTACTTTATGCAGATGATGCGATGATTCTAGCAGAATCAACAGAAGGATTGCAAAAGGGAATGGATTCTTTGCAACAATATTGGGATAGATGGAAAGTAACTGTGAATATTGATAAGACTAAGATAATTGTTTTCAAAAAAGGAGGGGTATTGTCAAGGCTGGATAAGTGGTATTATGAAGGTAGAGAGGTAGAAATTGTAAAAAGTTTTGTATACCTCGGTGTTGGGTTTTTTTTATCATCTGGTAAATTTACTGAAATTCAAAAAGTGTTGGCAAGTCAACCACAAAAGGCCATTTTTAGTTCACAAAAGAAGTTATATAGTTTTGTAAACATGGGCCCAAGTATGACCATAGATTTGTTTGATAAGATGATAACCCCAATCTTGTGTTAATCTTGCGAAGTCTGGGGCTTTCTTGATGCTAAAGATATAGGATAAGTGCATTTAAAATTCTGTGAAAATACTTTATCAGTGCGTCTTAATACAGTGACAGAGATGATTTATGGCGAATTAGGTCCCTTTCCTTTGTATATAATTCGATATGGTAGAATTATTAAGTACTAATTAAAGGTAGTTATAACTGATAATAAAAAGTTAATTAAAATTCCATATGATTTAGTATTCAATGAGAATATAGCAGATGGAACAGTATATAACTGGGTCACTTATGTCAGACGTTTGTTACTTAGAACTGGTTTTGGTGAGGTATGGTTGGCACAAAGTGTCGCAAATGAAAAGTTATTTTTGTATCAGTTTAAAACAAGATTGAAAGATATGTATATGCAGGATCGGAATGGTGGTCTTCAGCTTAAGCCAAAGTGCAGAAGTCATATACATTTTGTAGATGGGTTCAGATTTCACAAATATCTTTGTGAAGTTCACATAGAAAAACAAATATTTGCTTTAACACGTTTACGAGTTAGTGCACACAGATTGCGCATCGCAACTGGGGGATGGGAGAAGCCACCTGTTGCAGTTAATGAAAGATTGTGTCAGTTTTGCGGTACTCTGGAAGATGAATTTCATTATGTCTTCGAGTGTCCTATATATGAAATTATTTGAAAAGCTTATATACCCACAGGTGTAGACGTACAGGTATGCATAATTTTGTTGAGCTGTTGAATCAGAGGACACTTCAATTTTACGCAGGCTGGCAGCTTATGTGTTAAAAGCTACTGAGCTTAGGAAAACTTTGTTAAAAAATAATTGAAACTTCCTCATACGTGCACATTTCAATAGACTGAAATGAATTCTTTTTGATTATTGTTATGTATAGTTTATGAACTATAACTAATCTCACAAGCATTATATCTATAATTTCGTGATGCTCATGGGCCAGGTGGGCCTGTTGCTGAATAAAATCTAAAATCTGTAAATCTGTAATCTTGTTTGCATGCTGGGGAGATGTCATGTCAGAAACCGTGTGCTGATTGCAACGTCGATTTGAATGGTGCGATATAAGTCTTCATTTGACTCGATATACAGGTGAGACCTTCCACTGAGCAACCTCTGAGCTATATAATTTTCGTCAAAATACAGAAGCAGCAAAAGACTGACTCCAGGTACCACGACTTAAATTGTGGACATTCTTTGTAGAAGGGGAGCCATTATTGGAGTACCGTGCAAGGAAACAAACAGAACAAGTCAGTATTTTCATTATAAATTTTCCAGGAACAGATCGAATCGGCATAAATATTGGCGATATGCTGATGATAATTTATTTAAATAATGAATGGTGTGTTCTCCATTGTTTATGGTATAAATTTTGGGAAACGCTGTCCATGTCCATGTAAGTTTGGTTTTGAATGGGGTTATAGAAGATAGATAGACGAATGTCAACTGATGTTCATTCCACAACTGAATTATGGACGGGGCATTGCAAGGGTTTTTCTCTTGGTAAATGTTGCTGCGCTTGCCTTCACCAGATGCAAACCTGCCAGTCCTATGCTATATCATTCCCCTTGGTGGCAGCTACTTTCTTCACAAACTTGTAGGTGATCTGTGAATATTTCTCCATTTATATATATATATATATATACATATATATATATATATATATATATATATATATATATATATATATATATATATACATACATACATATATGTATATATATATGTATATATATATATATATATATATATATATATATATATATATATACATGCTTTCAGCAGCTTTCAGCAGCTTGACGTATACAGCACGTTCTATAAATAAGACCAATTACAAAGAGGATATAGTACTTTATATCACTGAGGCGTAACGCTGTGACGTATGGTTACGGTTGCGATTTCGGTACAGCCAGGAGCCCCACGTGATGCCTTGCCCACTCGGCCCACTTGTAAGGCATGTCCTGTTTCAGTCCTCCCCACCACTACGAAACTAACCAGGCCTGTATTACCCGATGTGGGAGGTAAATCAAAATAATCTTATATAAGGTGTACTGCCCAGTTCAATGACTTAATCTGTAAGCCTGCTTTCTTTTCTGATCAACACTCTTAACATTTCCAATAGTTTGAGCCAACTGTGTCATGACGTCATGACACTTTTCGGCCTCGCTTTGGTAATATGACACATAGCACCAAAGCAGGGTGGGTGAGTTACACCTTTAATTGCAAAGCTTATTCTAGGATACGAAAGCTGTGCAGGGTATTTTGTACTGTTGCCTGTAGTTGCTGTTGCTCTCAGTAGCAGGCCCCTCCAGAACTGGTTGGCGGGAAACAAGATGATGCTGCTTGCCTTGCCTTTGCTATGGGCAAGTGGACTGGGGCGTATAACACAGTAGTGGCTCACATTGTACACTGACACAAATTTACATGGTTATATCAAACAAGATTTTGGGTTACAATCGTGCAGTCATTTCGATTGAATTGTCTTTATGCCTATAGTCCAGCACACCAGACATATGTGGTAATATGTATATGTATAACCAGCCAGAACGTTGTGGACGTTGTATCGGCCTTGTCAGCTTTCAATGCAGTCAGAGTTCATGTTCCATAAACGTCCTATTTGTGTCAAGTGGCAATTGTGTTTGTTATGGACGATATCCTTGTCCTATTTGATCAGTGGAGCTTTCAAACATTTGCATGTACTATGTTCTTTCCGTTTGCTGACCTGTTTCATTCACAATAAAACTCTGTAGTACGACAGGCTTTAGATCTTGATTGCACAAAACACACGATGAGGGAAAGCCTTAGTGGTGATAGGGTAAACTTATGTTACGGTCTGATCTGCCATTGGCTTGCCCTCAAAGCAGCTCAAGCCCCATATTATTTTTTCGGAACTCGGTTTGCCCCAAGATCACAAAATTTTATGTATAGTCAGTGTAATAAAAGCGCTCTCTGGCCCTTCTCAGGGAATGAGGAACCAACCAAGAAGCTGGGTATTGATCATTCCCAATATGTGTGCCCTGTCTGCAACAATGAATATAAAAGTTGACCAATTAATAATAGAGCCACGTTGTCATTGCTAAAACAGTGGCCATGTAGCTAAAGGGCAGACCAAGTGGAGTAGAGAAAACGAGGCAACTGATCTGTTTGAGAGGTCACTAACTGTCCAGTATTACCAACTAAGGTCAGTAGTTTAATCTCTAGATATCCCAAGATCCACATCCTTACGTACAACACTGTCAGAAACCATAAACATCTCCATACGGATATTTTAAATCCAAAGTTACCTATCTATAGCCCCGTTAAACCGAAAAAGTTGCTTGGACTCAACATTTTTGTAAACTCCAGTTATTTGTCGGAGTATGTAAAATGCATTTGTAATATGTCTGCCCTGTCGCGCACATTTATAACAGGCACTGGAGTAGAAATGTTAGTCGCGGTATTTGTGAGATGTAGCGATAGGCACTTTTTAAGACTTTTTTTCCACCTTAAGAGACATTGACCGCTTTTCTGAAAAGAATGTCCTACTATAACGAAAAATAAATTGCGACTGCTACCTGATCTAAATTGTTCATGTACTAGCTGGTTCATATGAACCTGAATTATGAATTTTGGCATGAATTTCGTTTGTTTACATCAGGAAGTTAAATAAGCTAGATCTATGATGACAATTTTTTTTTTAATTATCTGAATTGGTTATGAGAAAGCTAATTAACATGGTGGACAAACATACGCACCAAAATGCCTTTCCCTATACGGTTGCGCGAACAGGTTTTAAATTGGTGACTCTTTTGTTAGTGAAACTATTATTGTTGAAGGCGCTAAGATATATTGTCCAATTTGGAAATTCCCTGTAAATATAAAAAGTTCCGTAATAGGTTCGCATAAAACTGAATGTTGTAAAAGTAATGGGGAGGGACTTATTCGGATCAAATTGCAAGGAAACGGAATGCTTTAATGCTTACTGAATCCATGTGCCTACAGTTACAGCAGGATATGCTTTGTATCCAAATTATCCATGTCACATCTGTGAGTAAATGGTCAATATCATACATGTATTAACCCTAAACAACATTACCCTTATCCACTGACAAGATATCTTTTGTGTAATATTAGGAACGCATCAAACCATGCTTTCATCGGACCGAGAATAAATATATTTACAAACTCCCGTTTGCTGTATGTAATTCGGTCGGAGCTCCATACTAATGCTGTTGTTGATATGTAATGGTGTTGTTAGATTGTAATATGCCTTGTAAGTTATACTAATGATGCGAAAAATAATTATAGTGGTAGTGAGTAGTAGTAGTAGTAGTAGTAGTAGTAGTAGTAGTAGCAGTAGCAGTATTAGTAGCGGTGGTAGTAGTAGTAGTAGTAGTAGTAGTAGTAGTAGTAGTAGTAGTAGTAGTAGTAGTAGTGGTAGAAGTAGTAATAGCTGTTGCCATAATAATGTATTTTGAGACAAACTACACCTGTACGCATTTGTGAACACGCACTGCATTATATGAAGGAATAATAGAGCCATATAATGTACACATCAAGATTGTTACAAATCTTAACTAGATATGTGTCTTTAAGGGATAGCGGTTTTTTTGTGAAGCTATAAAAATATAGACGTTGATAAATGTCATGTGCTAGTGGCGTGCCTTCCATCTACGAAAAATGCTTTATCAGAAAAATAGCTTCAATGAAATGTAGAGTTAGTTTTGTTCCTTTGGTGCGTGGGCCAGTTCCTATTTTTGTACATTTTCGACAGACATCTATGCTTCTAAGGACAGGCGACAAACCAAATACATTTTTGGTAACTGGTATCTCTCGAAGTCCATAAACTACAAAGTATTGTTGCAATGAACAGCAAGTATATTTATAAAGACATTCTCCAAGCAAAATTAAAATCTATAACAAGCTTTTAATTTTGTGGGTTAATTACTGAATAAACATTTAGGTTTGTATCAAAACTATGACATAGTGTATACTTTCGTGAAGGTCTTACAAATTATCTACAGATGTTGCAAAATATAGGTTTGTTTTACCGGGTTAGAAGAGACCTAGAGAAGTTGTCAGGAATTTTCTTTGTCTATGTTTGTCTTGGAATTGTGACATCTGCAAATTGAAATCTGCACAATTTGATGTACCTTCAAATTTGAGAGGCTCCATTTGAGAAAAAAATACAGATAAACAAAACAAACCAATACGTATCCTTGATACTAAAAATACGTGACACAGTCCTATAGGTCCACATCATCTCTGTGGAAGATTTCGGAATTTCACTAAGCACGTAAATTGTTATATGAACATTTGCATAGGCACGTAAATATCACATCTTTGTCAAACGCGCGTACACTTGTACAACATTAGTTCATACGGTTTAAATATATTGACATTTTAAATGTCTGGATAATGTGCTTTTGAAAAATACATACTTCTAAAATGTGTGCATTCATACTTTCCAATCTATGGACTTTCAAAAGTATTTATGAACCATGAATACTGTACTGAGCATAAGCAAGAGCCACAGTTGTTTGTAAAAAGCGTTATACGCCCTGTCTCTAATGTGGTAAACGGGACAGTGTGTCTTTATCATGTTTAGTGCAATGGGTTTTCAAAGTGGACTCACCTTATAAATCTTCATGGACATATTATCTCTCCACTATTATCATGAGGGGTACAACTGATAGTCATACGTCAGTAAGTCGCATTTTTAGCTTTTGGTGCCCCCGTCATAAAATTTATTTTCTTTCGGGGCCAACACTATGTCCTTCGACATAGGTAAGACCCCTTTGGACTAGTTGACACTCTACGGTACCTTGTGCACCATCTTAACTATAATAAATCTGGCATAGAGCTCCGACTGGGGCAACCCTTACTACTGGAGCATACTTAGTATTACTGGTATTATTTCATCATTTTACATTTTTGTACAAGCAGGTCCTAACGTTCAAGCTCAATATATTTGCTTGTCAGTTGCTCTATTGGACTATGTATTATTATTTCTCTATGTGTGCGTTATAGTTTTTCTCTGCTGTTATTTGTACTGCGATGTCATAACTTGATGTATGTACATGCTTATGTGATTTCCCCGTTTTCGGGGGTTAATAAAATTATTTTTATCATTATCATTATTATATTTTTGGTTTATTATCTGTCCTTTCACCATATGAAATACAGTGCAGGCAATGAAAATTATAATGCCGGTAGAGACGACTGAACTTTCAATCTATATCAGGCACATCACTGACCGCTGTTATAGCGCTTTAAATAGCCTGCCAATCTTAACACTCCTCTTGAGAAAGGCTTTTCATGCAACCCGCAGTCATTGCACTGCCTCCTTTGGCGTCACACTCATCCTTGATGATAATACCTTATTAACAGTTGTATTGATAAAATAGCGTGGGATTTTAAGACGAAATGTATTGAAAACAGCACTTTGTGCCAAAAAAGCAACTTGTATTTATTGTCTGCTACTTGCACTTAACTACGAGGTTCGCTTCCCAGAACTTGTTTGATTAGATTTATATATATATATATATATATATATATATATATATATATATATATATATATATATATATATATATATATATATATATATATATATCAGCTGAAGGTGTAAAGACGCATCTTGATAACCCTTTTCCATCCCTTCCAGTGACATTACTTTAGCATCGAAGAAAAATCTTTCAATTTTCATTATGTAATATTGAAACCTTGAATGTTCAGAAATACATATGTTGTCTACACCAAACATTAACAGCAGATCAAATGACACAATCGTTTATTAGAGTATATCCTTATTATCATTTAAATAACTCCATGTCATGTTGGATGTGAATTGATCAGCTGTGCAATCAATTGATCACTTACAATTTTCTAAAAGCCTTCAAGATAATCCTTAGCAGCATAAAGGTTTGTGTAGATGTTATGTTGAATATATGGCAAACTCTATTGCTGCTGACTAAGCGTGTTTATTTTTGGGGGGGTGGTTTTTTTTTTGGTTTTTTGTTTTTTTTGGTTTTTTTTTTTGTTTGTTTTTGTTTTTGTTTTTGTTTTTTTTTGTTTTTGTTTTTTTCTGTTTTTTTGTTTGTTTTTTTTTGTTTTTGTTTTTGTTTTGTCTTTGGGTTTTTTTGGGGTTTTTTTGTTTGTTTTGTGCAACTGCTTTTTCGGGTTCTTTTGTTTTTGTTTTTGTGGGGTTTTTTTGTTTTTGTTTTTGTTTTTGTTTTTGTGGGTTTTTTTGTTTTTTTGTTTGTTATTTTTTGGGGGGTTTGCTTTTTGGGGGGTTTTTTTGTTTTTGTTTTATTTTGTTTTTTGTGTGCTTTTGTTTTGTTTTGTTTCTTTGTTTTTGGTTTTTGTTTTGTTTTGTTTTGTTTTGATTTATTTTTGTTTGTTTTTGTCGTTATTTGCTGTATCTTTATAATAACCTTCCTTTGTCACTATCATTATATTTGCTCACTTTTCTGCACACAGCGTTTTGCCTGCAACATTCAGAACAATGCTGAAGAGAATATTAGCTGTCTGAAAGCAATCTGCGGTATTGGTCTGGACTGAAGTCCAAGATTGCTATAGTTCCTCAGGTTACACCGAGGATAGCCAGAAAACTTTTTAAAATACTGTGCGTAACATCCGTTTGTCATTAAACCCGCTTTTTTTCAATATGCTGCAAACTTTCTCTATGTCACTCACCAAGAGTCTTTCTTACAATTAGGCTCCAGACTAGCCCCTTTTCAACAATAGCCGCCCCACCAGTTTGGAAGAAATAATTGTAACTGGATATAATAATTCACGTAGTACTATTTTTAATTGCTTTTAGTAATAATTCAGGTAGTACTACTTTCAATGAAATAACTTTTCTAAAAAAAAATACCGTTGGCCAACGTTATCCGAATACCGAAGAACATGTCGCAAGACTCCGGGGTATCGTGCTTTTATTTTTCTTGGGGCGGTGTTTTTTAGGAACTACGCATACGTTGATTTTGTTGAAGCTTAGCTTGAATAAATGTTGTTGACAAAATATGTTTACACCAATAACCATGTTGCTAACAAAGACACGTAAGAGCAAATTCTAAAATTTTAATATTTTATTGAAAAAATATATACTACCTTTACAAATAGTTTGAATATGCCTGTCAAAAAAACAATAAACACACCTAGATAAATAACCATGTCAAATGAATCACAAGGACGATAATAACAGTGGAAATAACTGATAAAAGCCTTAGATAGTAGATAAATAAATCTTATAATGAAATATCCACATCGGCATTGGTTCATGTGTTGTTTCCCTTTGAAAAAAAGTAGAGACCATTAAATACATCCTTATAAATGACGTATATTGATCGGTATTAACAATATAATATAATAAATAATAACAAATGAGAATCATTATGTACAGAACATACGGAACGGTGTTGTCCATTTTGCCACACTGATATAAATCTTTGCCTATATAAAATCGTGATGAGATTCAAGGAAGACATATAAATTGACCACACATATCACTGGTGGCAATCAGCTGTGAAAGACTTGGTATCATAATACTAAGTAGTGAGTATATTTATATCATATCGGGGTCAGCGGGCACCAGATTTAGCCATAGTAATATGGCATATGCACAAAGTACAAACAGCCGTGTACTTTGGTCAAAATAAATTTATAACGATTAACATGCCACAACCAATTAGCTAGGACACACATACTAACATCATAAACTATTACAGCAACCTGCACCAAAGAACATTGTTTTCCCTGGGTATTCTATAGTTGTGAATATAATTCGTATCTAAACTAGAACTTCTAGCAAGGACAAAATGTTAGAACATCAACACAGATAAAAGTTGACTAGGAGTCGTTTCAAGCTGCTTTGTCATGAGAGATTGAAATGAATTATTCGTGAGTGATCGAGTGGTAATGACGCAAGTAATCTCACTAATGAAAAAGCATAACTACGACTTCCATGTGGGCAATACGAGGCAAAAAACCACGTTTACAATTTAACATTCTAATAGAGATGATCACACAAAATGAGGTAATGCCGGCGGAGAGAACAGGCTGAAAATTCCCCAGACTCGTACATCCGGGACTTGAACTGTTTAAAATATTATGCAATGTGATTTACAAACGATGTGCTTTGAAGTTTGATTAGCACCAGCTACACAGGATACCGATGAACACATGTATGTACATTGTAAATTACCTCATGTGAACGCATACACACCTATATTATGTACTTGAATTATCGTTATCACTCAGGGACGTGCTATTCCGGTCTATATGTATAACACACGTCCCTGCCTTAATGATCTTTCGTCCATACCCCCGGTACCTCTCTTCAGCCTTTTATACTTTTTACACGTAACCACCTGACAGTGGGCAGTACTGTTACCCATTGGCAAGTCTTCCCATACTCTTTGCATTGTCTCATATCTGTTTCCAAGACATTTTATACATAAAATATACAAAAGCTTTGACAGGGTGTCCCATTAGCTACCATGCTGCTTTACTTGATATGTTCATTTTTTGGCCCATCGTTCTTCTACGCACAATGGACCGAGATATTATGCCACTACATTGTTCGTCCGATTGTGCAGCGGCAGTTGGGCCTACCCGAGCGTTAAATGTTTTTAACGGCGGCGATTGATAAATCTTCTAGTTTTTTATGGAAGCAATGGTAACTGAGATCTCTAGATATTGATAATATAAAATAAAATTGAGATACCTAAGCAATAGTAACTAAGATATCTAAACCATAGGAGTTGAGATATAGTATAGATCCTTATAGATTACTCACCTCGATCGAGATGATGGAGATTGAGGTTTCTTATTGACTGGTGACTTGACAGAGAATTCTTATTGACTAGTGACCTGACAGAGAATTCTTATTGGCAAGTATACTGACTTATCGATCATGTCTAGGAGATACCTGCATCTGAACAATGGAGGTATCTCCTAGACATGGGGATTCAATGTTTTGGTGACCATTCTTCTCTGCAACGGTGAATGAAAAGTTAGGAAATGTTTACAGCATGACACATATGCTGAATTTTACCAATATACTCTCCATTTTAGAACATATGGCTCTTTTAAAGAGTACTTACATACTCATAGCTACGTGAACACGAAGAACAGGTAAATTATCCTGTCTCTTTACATTTGGCAGTTAGCTGTATGCTTCGCTACAAGTGCACGTAAACAAAAGCAAGACTTTTCATGTAACACAAAATAAATAAAGTAAGACTTTTCATATAACACGAAATAAATAATGTCTCTAACGATTTGAGAAACTATTTACAATAAATAAATAAATAAATAAATAACCAGGGTATCAACTAGATTTCAGCAGTTGCCTTTCTTCAAGCACCGCCTAATTTCTCTGTGCATTGCATGCAGCTGAGTCTTAGCAGCCATGAAGATTTGCACTTGGAAATCCGATAGATGTAGCTTTCCTGCTAGACTTGGGGTCCGCATTGGGAGCACTCGGTCGACAGTCTCGCCGCGACTCCTCAGCATCATCTGCATGGTACATAACACATTATACAGGCCTCCGTCATCTTCCAACTGTTGTATACGAACTAATTCCCCGGACGACTTGCTGATCTTGTCCTGGTATCTCTGCTCCGCCTCTCGAACAGCTTTGATAGCTGATGCCAACTTGGCGACTTGCGTAAACCTGTGCTTGAGAGGGAATCGGTGGCCCTGTGAGTCAAAAAAAAAGTCAAAACGACACATATAAAATCATAACGTACTTTTCTCTGAATGTCAGCATATAAAGAATATTCAAATACATATTTTTAAAGAGTCAAAAGTTCATTATAGTTTATGCCATAAGATATTAAGCTCGACTGACATCTGAAGAACTGGTTTTGAATGAAATTTCACGAGGGGGCCCGGGAAACAGCTATAATTTTTGCCTTGGTTGTATGCTAGGGTGGCACCGACGGGGTCTTGCCCTCGCTAAAATCAAGCTTTGCATATAAACATTGTAAATCGTGGCCATAGGTGCACCTGAGCACGTCGTTAACCCCTTAAGTTTCATAGTTTTGAACTACACAGCTGACGGTTCCCCCCACCCCCTTAAGTTTTTTGGGCTATGCCCCTGGCAGCATTCCTTGTTCTTTGTTCAGTAGGCTACTATGGAACACTTTGAACCACAATATTTGCCACCCTATCTTATTACATCAATAGTCAACAAAAAGAAACTAGAAACACTACCCCAGTAATAAAATATCCAATGTTGTACTGATCAAAGAACTCCTCAGTGCTGTCCAGCTGAAAATCTCAGTAGCAAAATTTTCTTTACTTGTAGCATTTTTTTCCACTTCTTCACATAAGAAACACTTATTTTTTAGAAAATTGGTAGCAATTTTGAAGAGCATTGAAGCAAAATTTTGCTACATTGCTCCAGTTGGACAGCCCTGCTCCTTAGCGAGTATACACAAAGTTTAATAGTTAAATGGCACACTTAAATGTATACATACCTTTTTGTGATGGTACTGGTGAATGTGATTTGGGGTGCACATCATGGTTTGTATGTGCCATCTTCTCCACCCCGAATGATCGTTGCTTTTAAACCTCTTACTCTACAAAGTGTCATAATCACAAATTAAAACTTCTGGATAATGCCGCTGATTGTATTCCGACAACTATAAAGTTTAGTATTATACTATTATACCGACATTGCTTTTCATTTTACATAGCTTTGCTTTCCTGGTCCAAATTATTATACTTCCCTGTAAGTCACGCGAATGATGCAGTGAATATTTCCGGTCCATTAATGTGTGTTTTCATTCCTGTTTATTCATAATAATGATCTGCACTCAGGACTTGTCCCCATTCAGACAATAAGGGAGATAAACTCTGAATTTAGACACCAAATATACAAGCACGTGGCCATTTGTACGGCCAATGTATGTTGCGTGATTTGGGAAGCTGTACAATCCGTATATTCACGTGCGTTTAAAATTAATAAAGATTTTGGAAACAAGTGTTCAGACATTAACAATATCCTGGTCAGAATAAGTCTTAGTGAATTGCTAAGAAAAGATGCTGACCGTGGAGAATTATATTGTAATAGGTGTTATCTACAATTTTGAAGTGTTATCTACAAGTTATATCCAGAATGGTTTGCAATGACGAAAATTTTAAGCTACAGCACTAGAGCGGAAGGCAAATTCACATCCAGGCACTTTGGACCAATTTGAGAGTGAAAAGATAGAAATTATGAAACATAAATAGGCATTCTTTATGGTTATTTATCAGATATATTGATCACTACATGTCCAGTACACCGGGATTATTCTGTGATTGCTCAGTTGTAAGCACTAAATTAAGAGCCAGCTGATCCTTTTAATGCATATGTGCTACGTAAAATTGACATGAACCACATCACTATGAATAAAAAAGACATAAGTTTTTTTTTCGTGTTTTTTTTTTACATTGAGAAGAGTTCTTTTTATTCGAGAATAGAAATTCTCTTCAACTGTAATCCTCGGCAGGTAATTTCAGCTTGTCTCTTACCTTCAATAGATTTTTCAGTCTGCTCCCTATGAGGACCAGAGATTTATTGATCTTTTCGAATTCCCGCGTCTCATTGACTGCCTTAGGCTTAGAGCGTGTCCACTTTTTGATGGAGATACAGCGTCCTGAGCAAGGCGTGTTCCACCTGTATTCCTTGCATGGTTGCATGGAGCCCTCCGCTCCAGAATGTGTTGTTAGTGACATTGACAATAGGAGTGTCACCGTGATTGACAGCAACAAACTTATCACTTGACAAATGCCTGCCGAAAAAAAAAACAGCTATGAAGTGTGTTGTTCATACAAGCAGATGATGATGATGATGATGATTTGTTCATAGGGGGAAACTACCCCGGCGAACACACACACAGAGCATCTATTGGTGGAAATAAACATGTGGTCTATACAGATATGCGGCGAGAATTGTAAAACCGCAGCATGGTGCAATATATTTCAATGTCAGCAATCCTGCAGGATCAGAGTGTATGCAAACATACACATGGCCTCTTACTTTCACATGACCATAGTTATTCTTACCCTGGGTGGTTTCTGGGCCTAGAAGTACAAAGCTATACATGGACAATCAACAAGGCAAACTAGCTGCACCTATGAAGGAAGCACGCTTGCTTCTCATTACAGTATAATGACTTTAGCACATCAATGAATCAACATGTGCATGTATATGTATTTATGTGTGCATGTATTATATATATATATATATATATATATATATATATATATATATATATATATATATATATATATGTGTGTGTGTGTGTGTGTGTGTGTGTGTGTGTGTGTGTGTGTGTGTGTGTGTGTGTGTGTGTGTGTGTGTGTGCGTGTATTTCTCGGGAAAGAACGGAACAGGTAAACTGACTTTGGGGTTAAACTTGAGGCTCAATTAAACAAGTGCCACACTTACCCATCTGAATCGTCTGTATGGTTATATATTTTCCTCCGAAGGCAGCAAATTCTTGATGCTGTATTCTTCCGACTTTTTTTCAGTGACAGCCACACACTTTGGCTTGGTACTTGAGTTGATAAATCATCCATCTTTTAGAAGTTTCATTTATATATACATGTGGTGAAGCTAGTAATTACAGACACCTTACTAAATATAGAAACAAATTTCCTTGTTCGTTGGTTCCATGGTTAAAGCTTTCTGTTTCAACGGATCAATGCTCATAGATCTACAATAGTAACGGGATCACCACCACGTGACCAATCAACTACAGTTTCGAAACTCGAATTTTTCCGGTCAACTTGTCCCTTGCCATCGACAGGCTCATTGGCGCTATCACTTGGCGGTTAAACGAGGGCTGGATTATACGTCACGTGGCTGGACCTTGCTGGCCGGTGGTGCAGAGATCACAGAGGACTTCCCACTTCTACTTTTGGTCCATGCAAGCTTTGCAGGCGATCCTTCATGACAGCACTGTGCACCGTGATGGTACTGTTTCCTGTTGGCACAAAATAGTCGGAACTAGTAGCGTAAATTAGTTTGACTTTTCAAAAAAAATTACTGTCGGTAAATCCAAAAATATAACCCGAAATTTATTATTTTAGGTCAAGTTACTTGATAGTTCAGTATAGTGATTTTTTTTATTGCAAAGGGAGCAATTTTGATCTTGTATAATGATTTTATGTAAATATTATCACATAGGCCCTAAGTAACAACACATCATCAGTCAACTACAGAGATATTGTGTTCGCAACATAGACATTGGCTTCATGATGACAATCAAATAACTAGTCATCACTCAGGCACTTGACAATAATAATAATAATAATAATAATGATAATGATAATGATAATGATAATGATAATGATAATAATAATAATAACAATAATAATAATAATAATAATAATAATAATAATAATAATAATAATAATAATAATAATAATAATAATAATAATAATAATAATAACAATAATAATAATAATGATAATTATGACGATAATAATAATAATAATTTTATTTAACCCCCACAAGCGGGAAATTAAAAACAGCTAAATACATCGAAATTCTATAATATACATCGAAATCATACGAAATACAAGGAAATAATAAAAAGTGCATTGAAATCATATGAGTACATTGCAATCAAATGTATACGTTTAAAAAGGCATCCAAACACCTCGAAATCATAAACAGGAACACTATAATGATTAGAATATAAAACAGTAAAAAATGTATGTGATACAGTACTTCTGGAATATGCTCCTTGTAGCATGATACATTGAATTCATTTTATTAAGAGGGAAATAGGCAATTGGAGGTGGTGTTTTCAGCCGATTTAATTGAGCCACAGCGCCATTAAGAGCGGCAGGGCTGCATACATACATTTGTTGGACACTATTGAAGATGCATATTGTTTCCAGGACAATAGAAAGACGGCAGGATGTTGCTGTCAGTTTGCACGAGATTTCATTGAAGATACGCGTTTACTTTTAGCATCAATACCCGACGCTAAACACTGACTGTCCCATGATGAAAAAAAATCCCCTGGGGGTACTTTTATCTGGCCTTGGTAAAAATAAAAGAACCCGAAGATATTTTGGTGACGACCTTTCTATTGACACAATGTGTGTGTGTAAATACCAGTATAAGATACGCATTAAGTGCATACTTCGACACAGGCAATAAAGACAGCTGTCATAATTGTTAACGTTAACCATGGTTGAGCTCTCAACGTGATTTATTGTTGATTGGTGAGGCGAAATCGGGCGGCATGTAACTTTACAGTCTTCATGATTGTGTCGTATCGTCACACTGGGGTATTTCAACAGAAGCTATGTCTACGTACATAGACACCCATTAGTGACGACACTGGGAATGTGCTGCTATGTAGTCCCCTCTTTTCAGCGAAATTCCCCAGCAAAGGCCCAGTATTTTGACAAAGAATCCCTAAAAAAGGGCATTTTTTCTCTTTTATAGCCCAAAATTCGGGAAAATTTTCCTGACTGAGGTGAAAATTTTCTCCCTGTAGCACTTTTGCCGCCAATTTTGGACCATAATTATATTATGCAATTTCGGTTTAAAAAATTCCCTGACAAAGGTATCATTTTTGTGGAAAAAGTGCCCTACCAAAAGGGTAGGTTTTTGAAAGGTCGAGCCGCACACCCGCACCCAAAATTTGGGAAAGACCCCCCCCCCCCATATACCCGCGCTTGTGTTCCCACTGCTATCATAAATTTAGCCTCTGTACATGTTTCAGGATCTGATTTCGACGAAATTCGGGTGTGAAAATATCACACTATTATTTATAACCGTGGCTGAACAGGCCGGAGCAGAGCTTATAAATAACACGACAAATCAAGTATTTTCCCGACCTGCGATGAAATAATTAGTATACATATTCTACATTTCCATGTGAGCAAAAAGCCCTGTTTCTCATCATTTTGGCTGTGTTTGTTTGTTTGTTTGTTTGCTTGCTTGCTTGCTTGCTTGTTTGTTTGTTTTGTGTGGGCTTTTTTTGTTTGTTTTTTGTTTGTTTTTTGTTTTTTTCGTTTTTTTTCCGGGTGGGTGTTTCATTTTGCTTTGTTTGGTTTTGTTTTTTTTCTTTTAATCACGCTTCCGATGGCCACCTTATGTGCCCACAACATAAGAGCAGGATCCACTGGAACAGTGGCTTCGTTTAATTTGCAAGTTGTACCACCTTTGTATCAATCTGAAGAGGCACCTTCTCCTAGATTGGGTATAAGAAAATTTAGTGTTGGTGTGTGTCACATCATAACTAAAGAACGTATAGTGTATTATGTGTACCGACTCTGCCAATTCTTCAGGGATCAAAATTCATTATGCTGATAGTATGAAACAACACAAACAAGCTGATAAGTTTAGCTGGTGAGCTGGCTTGGTGTCATAGACATTGTGAAATTAAGAAACCCATGCTTTTGAAACCCGCATCAGCGTTACCGGTTATTGTGACTATGTCCTCGTGTGACACTTTCAGTACTGAGATGTGACTTTTGATTGTTAAAATGACATAAATTTGGCAGCCATCAGAAGGTGTCGAACCTTTCTCGAGGTCACTTTGACTGTACATCTTCATCATATAGGATAGGCCTGGGAAGCAGTCCAACGCAGCATATCATCATGATCAGATACGAGTATGTTCCGGGTTAAAGCGAAGACGAAGCTGCGGACCGTGGTACATAATGACATCATTATTGCAATTACTGCTAATTTCCCTAGATGAAAACGGGGTAATTCTGATGTTGAGCCTTCCCTTTGTCTGACAGCAATATATGGCAATATAATTGACAGGTTGTGGTACAAAATGCCCCAGAGAGAAACCCTTACCAGGGTTTTCACCCGATAAAGAAAGGTAGGGTTCAAAGAGTATCTTCTATTGTAATTGTAGTTCAATGCCCCAGTCCGTTGAAACTTTATAAAGGAAAATTGAAGTAAGCATCGAACAATTATTATACTTTCATGTTACCCAGAAATGGCGCTTTTTTATCAAATTCAAATTAAGTTGTATGTATATCTTAATTTTTATCGCTTATTGTGGAAAGCTAGTGTAGATCATGAGCCATTTCGGGGGAAACCGACCTAGGATAGGGGAAATAAAGGTAATAATACTAATAATGACATCCACGCAGATGATGATCACGACACATTATGACGTAAGCGGTACCTCTATACATGACAGTGAATTGATTCCGAGGGACATAACTATGACCATCGTCTCTGATGCAATGCATAATATCAAGGAGGCTACACGTCTAGCCTCCTTGAAAATATGTTCAGTTTGATTTCTGACCAACAAAATGTATAAATATATCAAAATTATTTAACGCTGAACGAAACGAAACAGTTCGACCTTGCAAAGAAATGTACCTATGGAGCCCTCTCGGCCTGATTTAAAGACGCAGGCGGTCTTTAAACCAGAAAATGTCATGGATATATTGATTTCAAATACGAATAAGGGAACAACCAATCGTTAACGTTAACGATTGAATGGCATCTTATTCTTGTCATTTCGGTTTAAAATTTTACTATCTTTAACACAAAAACTGTTAAGTGCAGGATAAAATATTATTTCTCTATTTTTATGTTCATCATTTTGTACCATCGAAATGGGTAAAATTAACTGAAACAGGAGTCAGTTTTACAAACCTGTTTGTGTGAAGACTTAACTTTGGTCTCTTTGAAGTCACCATCATCTCACAACCTGCATGTTCCTGTTCCTACCCCACGGAAGATCTGCAACATTTTCTGTTCTTTTGTCCAAAGTATTCAACTTACAGAATTAAACTTCTCAATTTCGTCATCCCTAGTATTGCTCCCGGCGTCCACCCGAATCTGATTATGCACACAGCAAGTGACAGACTAGCTCATACTCTTTTCTTTGGCAGCGACGAATTGTCCATTCCCCTCAACATACAAATTTGTGATGCTTTCCACAGATACATCGTAGACACAAAATGTTTCATGTTTTGGTCCTGTTAAGCATAAGCAGTTATTTCAATTGAACTAGTCGCTGATTTACATAAATTTATTTTTCAAGTGTCCTTTACGAAATTTCCTACCACTGGTCCGTAGAATTGTGAACAAGGACGTATATGTGTATATTCTATCTGTAGTGAACTTTTGGTGACTTTAAAAATTTTGATTTTGTATGTGGGGTACAAATCTGAAACATGTTTGCAGCTTCTTTGTTAATTGGGTAACTTTGTTCATGTTTTATCCTTCGTATTTTGCAATATACATTTTGTGTGTCACTCCATGTTCTGGAGAACCCCCCGATTAGTGATATATCGATGTACTATAGGGCGATCCAGTTGAAATAAATATGTTCAAACTAAACTGAAGAGGCTGCTTCGAAAGAGAGACTGCATAAAGCCACTTACTGGTACGAGCATTGTCGTCGTGCCGCCAGAGTTATCAACACCACGATCAGCAACAACATTATGTGGATCATCGGCAACAATTAGTTAACACTATCAGAAATATAAACATAAACAGTTATAATTACCATTGATTGATCTGTTTACAGTACAACCACTCGCAACCTTTAAGTTGCTGTAAAGACATTCTGTGTATAAGTAGTTGATCATTGTCCATTTTATTGCAGAACACATTTTGTTGTGGTTCATGCCGGCATTTACGGGTACCATGGGTCAAACATGCGTCCGGCGGTTGACGCTTTTAATACACCTTCATCGAACATCGGCGAAACCTGTAATAATAGTACAACAGAAAAAAAAAGTGAATTCCACTTCAACGTCTTTCTTAGTGGGTGTCTGCCAATAAACTCAGCTATTATTTTGACAAATCAAAAAAAAATATACGAAATATGCTGTGGGTATTTAATGATACCTAATGTAAACAATTTGATTGTTCCGAAAAGCAAATACGTCTGATATTTCATTAAAAAGTTGTACAATTATCTGCAAATTTAGGGACCTTGTTGTGCATGTTTCGTCTGTACTTCTTCATATCAAATATATTTAAGGTAGATCCATCTTCACATACGTGGTCTCTGTTGTTTTGTACACACAGGGATTATGGCAAATTCCTTTGTGTTGTTACTTGCAAATGCGTTTTATTTTGAGACTGATGGTGATATATATGTTTTTTTTTTTTTGTTTTTTTTTGTTTTTTTTGTTTTTTTTTTTTTTGTTTTTGTTTTTTGTTTGTTTGTTTTGTTTTGTTTTTGTTTTGGTTTGTTTGTTTGTTTGTTTGTTGGGTTTTTTGGGGGTTTTTTTGTTTTTTTTTTTTGTTTTTGTTTTTGTTTTTGTTTTTTGTTTTTTTTTGTTTTTTTGTTTTTTGTTTTTTGTTTGGTTTTTTTTTGGCAAATTGTCTTTGTTTCAATTAATGTAATTTATCATTTATTGCTTGATTATATTAGCTGCAGTTCGTACCCGTGAGAAACATGGGTTGAAAATGGTGTCACCACCCACCATAATTTTTCATGTCAATGTAGAAAAATGTAAGCATGCCGAAATAAAGAAAAATGTTTCCATAATGTCACATAGCTCTTTCAATCAGCGGTTTTTCAGCAAACATGGATATCAACATGGAGCCAAGTTTTTGCGGCTTTTACACTTCTGTCCGTGGATCACGTACCCACTCATGATCCCAAAACATTTTACACTCCCGGTTGGAAATTGATGTATCTGGTTTAAAATCAATCTAAAAAAAAATAATGTCATGGAATCTGCAGCAAGTCAATGTTCTTTTCCCAATGAAACCTCATATATTTTTTTCAATATTGTAAAACGTGGAAGTGGTTGTTGCATACAATTGTCGTATTTTGGTATCAGGAGTTGATCTTTCCTTCATAGTTCACATTGGTGTTGACATACTTAAACATAAAAACATATGGGAACGTATATTTTTGTAGATAATAATGTCCGATAAGGGAAATTGGTACTGAATGTCCAGTCCATACGCCGGTACACATGAATACAGAAAATCAACATTTTTAGGATTGATTGATTGATTGATTGATTGATTGATTGATTGATTGATTGATTGATTTTATTTGGAAGTCAGCAGCTCATGCAAGTACATATACAGGTAAAAATGAATAAAAATAGCACAAATTGACAATACACAATGTGTTGACCTCCCGGGATAACCCCAAAGTCAATACAAGACTTATTTCCAGGGGGGTCCCTGTTAACCATACATAAATTAAATTTTAAATAATTTTCAACAATAAAATAATCAGGTCGTATACATATACATCTGGAAAACAAAGGTATATAAAAAGTCAGTGCAAAAAGGCACTGAAAAAGGATATTAAGTAAATTATTATTGTCTCTCAACTTATAAAAAATCTGTTGTGCCCATTTTGGATAATAAAAAATCTTTTGTCTTAGTCTTAAAATTGGCCTTGCCCGTCAACAATTTTATTTCTTGGGGCAGGTTGTTCCAATCTTTAATAGCATTATAGTAAAAAGTAGTTTGGCCAACAGAATTTGTCCTGGGAATCGAGAAATTTACAGAACTGTTCCTGGTGAAGTGATTATGAATAGTTTGAGGCTTTTCAAAGTTGTTCTTCAAATAAGAGGGACACTCACTATGAAAGATATTAAAAGAGTGATTCAACCTCAACTGACTGACTCGGAGTTGAGTATTTAAAAGACCAGCTTTTTGCAACTCAACGGAGCCAATGTGGGCTCTGGGGCCTAAATTAAGGATGAAGCGGGCCAGTTTGTTCTGGGTTACCTGAAGTTTACGTTTGAGGGCCTGAGTTAGGGAAGAGTGCCAACTTGAAGCAGAATAATCGAAGAAGGACTGAATTAAAGCATGACCCAACAATTTACGGTTTTCAAACTTTAAAAAATGACCCTGTCTATATAAAATTTCAGACGTGAACCGGTTACTTTAACAATGTTGCTCACGGTGGTAGCACCAGTGAGAGATTGGTCCAGGTCCAAGCCTAGATACTTTACACACTTTACCGACTGTATTGTGTGCTCATCACAATCTACACTGAAATTCTCCACCTCTTTTAATTTTCTTTTGGGACCAAAAAGAATGCATTCGGTCTTGCCAAAATGCATCGACAACTTGTTGTCAATTAGCCATTGGTTGCACGACTGCAAATTTGTCCCAAGCAAAGTGGATATGATGTCAGGATCTTTTCCTCGTATGAGCAAAACTGAGTCGTCAGCGTACAGCATCATTTTGCAGTTAACACAAATTTGAATGTCATTTACATAACAGAGGTACAAAAGAGGGCCAAGAATACTGCCCTGGGGGACGCCGCATGATATATCACCCCAGCCAGAATAAGTACCATTTACATCCGTCAGCTGACGTCTATTAGTTAGATAGGAGTGGAACCAATCAACTGAGCCCACACCCATTGCTCTGAGTTTCTCACACAGGATATCATGGTCCACTGTGTCAAAAGCTTTCTGGACATCAATGAGGACCACGCAAGTATAGTATCCCTGAGCCATATTATCCTTAATGTAATCAGTCAAATGAATAAGGCATGTATCTGTGGAATACCCCTTCCTAAAGCCTGACTGAGAGTCGCACAGTATATGCTCAGCTCTCAGATATTCTGAGAGCTGAACATACACTGCCCTCTCAAGGATTTTAGATGCAGTGGATAGAATGGCAACAGGTCTATAATTTCCGACCTCAAGCCGGGAGTTCTTTTTGAATATTGGTTTCACTCTGGCTGCTTTGAAATCCTGAGGGACAATGCCAGAAGTGATCGATACATTTACTATGGCCGTGAGTGGTATACTAATGGCCTTGGCAGAGTCTTTCAGGAATCTGGCTGGGAAAGAGTCCAGTCCTGTACTCTTAGAGGTGTTGAGAGACAGTAATTCTTTCAACACAAAATGATTGTCAACTTTCTGTAAAATAAGCGAGTCCGACTTGACACCTTTGTTTTCATAAAACTGTCTGAATTTGGCTGAAGACCACCCATACAAATTTGAAGGAGATGGAAGTTTGTCAACCAACTTTGTGGCAATCTCAATATAAAAGGTGTTAAAACAATTAGCAACCTTGTCGGGCTCAAAACATAGATCACCATAAAACTTTGAGTACTAGGTTGCTTTTAGGCGAGTTGGAATTAGAGTATCCTAGTGACCTCAAAGTTTGCCAAAGCTTCTTGGGATTATTTTTATTTTCATCCAGCTTTTCTGAGAAGAATTCAGCTTTGGCACGTTTGATATCCCTTTGGATGTTATTGCGGATTTTACAGTACTTCGCATAAACACTGGGATCCCCATAGTTTTGATGGTTGAGCTTCCGATGTTTGCGAAGAAGACTGTCACGAAGATCAATTTTCTTCAAAATCTCCGTGGTCATCCAAGGCTCTGTGTTGTGTTTCAACCTTATGTCTGTCAAAGGGGCGAACTGATCAAGCACACAAGTAAATCTTGATTTGAAGTATGTCCAGGCACTCTCAACATCATCACTGTGTATTATGTCTGACCAGTCTAAATGAGATAGAGCTGACAAAAGATCAGCTGGAGAATAGTGTCTAAGAGATCGAATTTTGATTGTGTGATGTCTGTTGAAAGTGCTCCTGACCACCTTTCTGGTACAATAGATTCCCATATGGTCACTAAGACCCATTGATAAAACACCAGACTCAGTAATTTTATCCCATTCATTGACTAGAATATGATCAATGCAGGAGCTAGTGTTCATGGAAACTCTAGTTGCTTCTGTAATCAGTTGATGACAGTTGAAAATGTCCAGCACTTGTTTATATCTCTTACCTAGGCTGGAATTGACATTATTCAAGCATATGTTCATGTCACCAAGTATATAAAATTCCAAGTCAGACCTCAATGAGGATAATGATTGTTATAAAAATAGTAAAAACTCAGAGTCTTTGGGAGGTCTGTAGCATGTACATAGCAAAATTGGGCGAGTTTTGGGAAGTAGTAACTCAATCCATAATGTTTCAAAACCGTCCACATGTAGGTCCTGTCTGATATTGAAAGCTAAGTCCCTTATATACGTGCAAACTCCCCCTCCATTCCGATTACGGTCCCCTCTCACAATAAGATAGCCAGGGATGGCTATCTCACTGTCAGAAACAGAATTGTCAAGCCAAGTATCTGAAATAGATATGACGGATACTTTCGAGCTTGCAGCAAAGAGTCTAAGTTCAGATATTTTAGGGAGGATGGATCTAATATTCAAATGGAAAAAATGTAAGCCTTTCTTAGAGAAGCAATCACAAGAGGCATAGTCAATAAAAGTTTGAGAGTTATGGTCATCATGCCGGCAGGTCTGGTCTCTTTCCTCCTGGTATGGAGACGGGGATGCCCCATTGTCGTCATTTTCCCTGAAATGATCAGATCATCTTAAAATATATGGAGAGGCATTTTTCATGGAAGTCTGAGTGACCGAATTTATGAACTGTGTGGGAAATATCGGGCAAGAGATATCTAACTTCCGGTCATGAAATAACTTAACTATTAATTTTCCCTAAGAGATCTATATTTTGCTCGTTTTTACATGGCCCCGAACATAATTTAAAAGAAAAAAATGAGCTCCCGTGTGTTGAATACTGCGACAGTAATACCGGTGTCTCTTTTTATGAATGGAAGTTGATAATCTGAATTTATTTCTTGTTCTCGAATTACGAGTCTGACCCCGAAAATTAAATTAAATGTAAATTGGAGGTCCCCATTCAATTCTGAATGTATCAATGCACAATTGTTAAAACACACACACACACACACACACACACACACACACGCACACACGCACACTTTTTTGTAATGGAAGTGTCTTGCAGGGTTTAAAATAATATAGAGGTATGAGCTTGCCATGATTAAAAAAATTGTAAAAATCCTAATGATTTTTTTTTCTGAAATAATACTAATATTGTAGTATGTGTCAGAAACGTGCAACCCCAAGCTTCTATGCATTTTAACAAGTGTGGATCAATTGGGATTAATGCAATTATCGCAGTAATAATTTAATAATTCATTGGCAAAACTACCCCTTTACATGCAGTGCACCGTCGGCGGGGCAGAACCCACGGTGCATTACACACATATCACAATCATATGAAATCTGTATATTAAAGTATATGTAACATGTAAACTGCGTCTCACGAAGGCAACTCCTTGCAACGCAGTGCGGTGAGTCCGCCGCGGCATTGCCCCAAACGGTGACCCCCGGTACCCCGAGTACAAACAGACAAAAAAAAAACGGATACCGGGTTGGCCCAAGGAGGCGCAGCCGACAAAAACACACCACCCCACATGAAGCCGGGCTTGATAAAAAAAAAGGGATTACCGACCGGCACCGCCCGGTCCGTGAACTCAACTCCGATCATAAATATGATCTAAATACACGTAAAACATACTGAACAGTGGAGTGCTAATTTGGTTAATTTTCCCCTCAGGCTGTGTGTCTCTGTCATGCTTCGCTTAAACACTGGGAAACACGCGTTAAATCAAATGATGCTTCAATCTCCTTTCCGAAACCTGTCGTGTATAAACCCAGGAACATGCAAAGTTAAGTCACAAGTGACGAACATTTAATTTTCTACCACATAAATTCTTCACTCCTTTCCTTTAGATTTTTTTTTCTAATTTTGCGTAATGCTAAATTCTTATAAAATTAATTACCAGGTGAACAAAAGATGAGGGAGGGTCTCATTACCGGAGTAATAAAGTTCATATTTACCATCAAATAATCCTCGCCAACACAAATTTTCGTTGAGTCCTAAACCTCCAACTCTTGCTAAGAATTAAATCCTCGATCCGTAGAAACCTCCAATATCAAACCGATCACTTTCTCCAAAAGTAAAAAATTGCAATACCTGATACCATTGAAGAGACATTCCATCGTCTTTTTCTGGGAAAAAAATCAATCTTTCAACACTTAGTTTAAAGAAGGGGTGAAACTTGTACTTGTGGGCAGTGTGGCCAGGTTTGCCTGTCAGTATGTAGAAAGGAACTAAATGCCTGATTTTACAGAGTATACCAGCAACACGGTTTTTTTATTCAAAAACCACATGAAAAAGTTAAAAAAAATGTTAATGTTCGTTTTAATACTAAATCCAAGCACTTGTTTCAAAATTGACCCATGGGCAGATTCTTAAAGCTGAACACCTGAATTTGAAAGATGTACATGATGTATACCGACTAATTATTATTATTATTATTATTATTATTATTATTATTATTATTATTATTATTATTATTATTATTATTATTATTATTATTATTATTATTATTATTATTATTATTATTATTATTCTTCCCACTTCTACTGCTAACCAATAAAATGAATGCAAGTGGTAACACCTGACGATCAATTATATCTCTGCTTTCAAGGTTGTTTGATTTCTTCAACTCCATTCGTATATTTTGTGTTGAATTGTACATATGATATTGTATATTCAGGTAGCCCTTATGACAGCGACTGTAGTGGCCTTAAGGGGTCTTCTGGTCGTTGTTATTTTCAACACACACACACACACACACACACACACACACACATATATATATATATATATATTCGAGTCATTACACTCCTACACACACACACACACACACACACATATGTATATATATATATATATATATATATATATATATATATATATATATATATATATATATATATATATATATATGTATATATATATATATATATATATATATATTCGAGTCATTACACTCCTACACACACACACACACACACACACAAAGCGGTGTTTTTCGTCCTAGGTGCACTGCAATCGTTATTGTTATAACTTTTGGACGCTTCATCATTTGGGGCATGTTGCGTGGGAGTACTCTGTTGACAAGAACGCCAGTCATACGGTACTGTCGGACTTTTTACACTGAATGTTTCAACACCCCGGTCCATGCCCCAGTTTGTGTGACCGTCACGGGCAGTGATAGTGGGCTGAGCGCTCCCTGCATTGAACTCACCTGCTTTCGTTTCTATTGTGCTATAGTGAAACCGTTACCTTTTATCATACCATCTGGGGACTTGAAGTGTTTCGCTGTACCTTTTCCTCCTCGGTGTGGGTAACGTGCTGAACAACAAGACTTTGAAATTTCAAAATCACAGTATATAAGTATAAAAAGAAAATTAAACTGTACTACAAGAAAAAACGAAGAAAAAGGTTTTAAAAAATCATAACAAATAATCTTCGCGGAACCAGGGATGCTTTAATAACCCCAGAGGAACAAAAGGGTATGAAAAATAAATTCCGAGCCTAACACTATTTTCCCTTGTAAAGTAGCTTAGTGCATTGGCAAGGAACATAAGAAAGACATGAAAATAACAGCTCGACTCAGTTTCAGCAGAATCCCATGAATCATCTCAATATCAAAACAACTCATCTTAGTTTCATGAAAGTCTAGTAGATGATTTTTAAGTGGTTAACCTAATTTTGCCATGCACATAGCTACAAGGGGATTGACGTACCCATACCCTACAGTTATACACCATTAAAAGCCATTTAAACGTTTAAACAACTTTATGTATGTGGATAAAGACCCCCCCCCCAAAAAAAACTCTGACAATGTAGTAACCTTGACACTTGACCTGTTACGATTATTGCCCATGTAATGTTGATCAACAACAGGCGTGCTGTGAAAAAAAGATTGAAACAGGACTGAACGTGACAGATCTGGTGGTGCAGTGGATAAACACTGGCATCGGGTATACACAATTTTTCATACACTGCCCATCAACATAGATTTTCTTTCATTCAAAAGTGCAGACAACTTTTATTTTCAAATTTCACTCCGAAGTTCTGAGGTCACGGACGTTTCAAATATGTCGGGCGGATATATTTCAAATATATTCCGGACCAGGCGAGCTATGTGTGAAAAAGGAAAAAAAAGACTCTGCCCAAGACATAACAATTTAAGCTTGAATGAAAAAAGGAATCAGGCTATTATGACGAGAACTGAAACATTTTGTCACTTCACCAGTATCATAATTGTTGTCGGTAAGTTTCTTTGTCGAACAGGGATATTTTATAAGCACGTCACTGCTTTTCAAAGATAGGGTCAACTCTGCAAGGCAAGCTTTGTATGCAAAAAAGCATCAGAAATGAATAAAGTTTTACGCAAAATGTTGGGACTATAAGTTAATCCACCTTTACCCACGATATATATCACCTGGGACACAATGCTACTTTCCTGGTGTCAGAATTCCCGTGTAAACGGACAATTTCGTGACGTGTAAATATTGTGCGGTAAACGAGGGAAGAAATATCCGTATAATAATACAGCAATTGCCTGCACCAATATGTCATGGCACAAGGTGTCATACTCTATACCATACACGTACAATCTGTGTCCCGCTGCCTCATCAAGAATACAACACAGACAGGCTCTCTCGTGCTGTGGAGCTCGGGATTGCTGCCAAGAGTGTAGCACCTTCCATGACAACCCCTAGATATTTGCGATAATCTCCAACCATCTGCCTGAATATTTCCACTTATTATTTTCATTTGTATGTAGTTTTTGTTTTATAAGGCATAATGGTTTGGAAAAAATACATAACCTCATTTTAACTCATATACTTGGTTACAGGAGGAACCTATGAACATATATGACTTTCCTACGTTTCCTGTATGTATTTGTATCCAGCAACCACCGGCCTTCGGTGATAAAAGCATAGTATTTTGGGGTTCCATAGTAACAATATATATGCCCCAGCCGTACTGAATAGAAACATAGTACTTTGGGGTTTTCAATTTACAATACATAATAATCTACTGAAGAAAAAACTGGTATTTTGGGTTTCTCCTCCCACAATACATGTGTGTCTGTGCCTAACGGACGAAAAAAACTAGTGCTTTGGGGTTCTTAACTTACAGCATGCTTTACGGAGAAAATTTTCTTTCGGTTGCTCTACTTACAATACTCCTGTCCTTACCTAATGAAGAAAAAAGTATTACTTTGAAGTCTCCCTCTTAAACTGAGTGAACAAATAAATCATAAAAGAATTAAAAAATAACTGAACCAATTTCATTTGAACATACTCAGTAGATACCCACCTAGGTACAACCCCACGACATTTGAAGTGAATATGACCGGCCATTTTGAAGAAGTCGAAAATATGAACTACAATTGGAATACACATAGCCTTACATTGTTATCACTTGGAACTCTTGAATAAGCCAACAAGTACCCATATTAAAAATTTCGTTCAAAATCAGGGGTCTTAAGCATCACTTCTTCTGTTTGACCCTTCCAGAAGGTACTGTTCTCCACGATTAAGCACAGTCTCGGACTTTTGTGGAGGAGGTGAAAATAGCGAAAATACACGCAAATTCAATTTCAAAGCAAAAAAAAAAAAAAGAGGAAGAAAACACTCACATCGCTACCGGCTGAACAAGTTAAGGTCCATGGATCCCAGGGGGCCTCTATGCATTTTAAAACAAGTGACCGAGCGCTGTCGGAAGATTTTCTCAGATTTTGACCAAAAAATTCATTTCCGAAATAAAAAAAATCAGTGGAGAGTGACCATTTAGACAACTGATAAGAGACCCCCCAAAAGGTATACATTCCTTCCATGTTTGAAGTGAATTTGGCTGACGGTGTTGGAGAAATAAAAAATGTGACTTACCTTCGGAATCCCCATTGAAACATGCACTTAAATGGAATGGACGCATCCACCGACAAGTGGCCAAACTGAAAAACTCCGGGATCCGGACTGTTAGCACCTAGTGAACACTTTAATTGACACTTCCACATGCTAATTTTCCAGAAGTTCCAGAACAATCTGAGTGGCGATATGAAAGAAATCAAAAATAGTCAAAATCTACAATAATAATAATTCAAAATAATAAAAATATTAATGATGATGATGATGATAATTAATAATTAATAATTGCAGTGCCTCCTGTTAAGGGTCAGACGTCCTCAAACGTCACCCCGTGCAACTTCAAAGCAATTGACCTAGCGGTGTTGAAGATTTCATTAAGAATTTTACCCAACAATCACCAGAAAAATTAAGAATCAGTGGAGCGTGACCATTTGGGCAAATGTGATTGAGACCCACCCAAAATACATCACCACCAAGTTTGAAGTGAATCGGGTTGGCATTTGGAAAAGAGGTTGAAAACGTAAATTACCGTCGCATTCCCATTGATTAGCACAGTAAGCAATAGAAATGTGTGCAAAAACCGACAAATACTCGAACTGAAAAATTCATTATAGCTGGGGGATCGGGAGTGTCACAACCTGGTGAACATTTTTCTTTGAACCTTCCACAAGCTCTGTTTTCATCAAGTTTCAGAACAATTTGAACAACGGAATCGTAGAAGTCGAAAATAACAAACAAAAAAATAAATGCATAAAAAAAATAAAATAAAAATAGAAAAAAATCCACGCCGCCTGTTGAAGGCTTTGGATACCCAGAATTGCCCCTATGCAATTTTGAAGCAGTTGCCCGGGCGGTTTTGGAGATTTTTTTTTTTTCGATTTTGCCAAAATCTGAACAAGTCATAAAATACTCTTAAATCATAGGAGCGTGACCGTTTGGACAAACTTAATATTGTGAGCCTGGCCAATTGTGTTCCATTAAATACGTTTAAACCAAACTTAGGAGAGACCTATCCAAGGTACATCCTCACCAAGTTGGAAGAGAATCTGGCCGATGTTTTGCAGAACAAGTCAAAAATGAGAATTACCATTGCAATCCCCATCCACTTACATGATAATCGATAGGAATGTATAGATTAACCGACATATGTTTGGGAGTATCATCACCTGGTGGACACTTGTGTTTCATCCTTCCACAACCTACACTTCAATCAAGTTTCAGAACAATCTGAATGAAGCTGTCGAAAAAGAAGTAAAAAAAACTAACAAATAGACAACAATTAAAAAAGACCCACAGATTTCAGCACCACCTGTTAAACAGATAGGTTTCGGAATCCCCAAAAGTGTGACAATGCAAGTTCGAATCAAGAGGCCAGGAAGTTTCGGAGAAGGATATTGACGATTTTGCCACACACAAAAAAGAACGAAAGAAATTGAAAGTCAATGGAGAGTAGCCATTTGGACTAAATTGGTAGCCATCCATCCAAGGTACATTCCCATCAAGTTTGAAGAGGATTTAGCTGACGGTTTTGGAGAAGCCGAAAATTTAATTGTGTGCAGTCAACATACGATTGCCGACGGACGGACTCAGACCCGTTCTATAAGCTCAACTGATTGACAAGCCAGCTACTAAAGCTAAAAACTACGATTCTCTACTTACAAAATATGCGACTGCGCCTTACGAAAGACCCCCCCCCCGAACTTTTGGCGGGCTCTCTACTTACAACAATACATATGTATGCTGTTTAGTTTAGAAATAAAGAAAAAGAACAGCCTCGTACTTTGAGGTTCTTTATTTACGACATATAGTCGTCTCTTGGGAGTGCGGTGTTTTTGTTGTCTTTGTGGTGGTGTATTTTTGGGAGTCACTTTTTATTCTTTTTTGTTTATTTATTTATTTATTTATTTATTTATTTATTTACTTACTTACTTACTTACTTACTTACTTATTTATTTATTTATTTATTTATTTATTTATTCATATTGGTCAATCTGTGTAAACGGTTTTCGGAAAATAATACGCCCGATTCAGGTGACTTCAATGCATTGATTTTTATTTATTTATTTATTTATTTATTTATTTATTTATTTATTTATTTATTTATTTATATTCACCATATTGGTCAATCTTTATAAAATAATTTTCGGAAAAAATATGACCGATTTAGGTGACTTCGTTGCACTTATGACAATAATTAAAGAACCTATAACGAAAACGGAAGCATTTTGATTATGGAGTAATGTATTATTTTTAAACGCAACCGGAAAACAAATATTTTCTACTCAACAAATGTGTCTCTGTGTGGGAAAATTCAGCACATTTTGATGACAATGATGGGTGTGCCTACATGGCACAGACATACTGATCTGAGTTCGGATCGAGCCTTTCTTCACAATCAAAATCTTATCTATGGCCCCAGGTAACATAAATATAAATGCTACCAGCCTGGTCCCTTGTCCATCGGATGAACTTTAGATAGATAGATAGATAGATAGATAGATAGATAGATAGATAGATAGATAGATAGATAGATAGATAGATAGATAGATAGATAGATAGATAGATAGATAGAGAGAGAGAGATAGAGAGATAGATAGATAGATAGATAGATAGATAGATAGATAGATAGATAGATAGATAGATAGATAGATAGATAGATAGATAGATAGATCCCAGGGCCCTGTCACATGCGCCGTGCAATCAATCTTCACACTGGTGTGCGGTGACCGACAATGCGTGCGTTTACTATGGGGACCACAACTAAATCAGGATAATTGCAGCTCTCGTCATCATCACTAATGTGATTAGGCATAAGTAATCTCAACATGTCCCACTGAGCCTTTGAGCAGTTAAGTGGTCACCGCAAAAATATGCAAACTGAACTGTAAACACATTTGCGCAATCTATTGTTGCAGCCTGTTTAGCATAAAATTAAATATTACACTTTTCAACCACTACTAACTGTAGGGACCGTTTCCAGCCAAGACCTATAACAAATGATAACAAGATCGTATTTTTACTAAACTAACACCGATATTCGCCCAGAAATGATTGTGAAAATAAATTTAATGTACCGCTTCTTGTCCAATGTCAACACTGTTCAAACCCATGCTCAACATGTTTTATGATGCAATAAGCTCTACGACTATTTCCTTCGCATTTTTTACCGACATAAACTACCAGGTCTTCTAAAATAATGCTATGCATCCGGGCCATTGTTCAATATGTAATTTTCTCATTTGAGGTGAAAATAATTGGTCATAGCAATGCGGATGTCAAAAGCCACTGTGGCCCAAGCACAGCCCAGGATAGACCACGGTTTAGCCTTTGATTTTATAGCAAACTGGGAGGGGGTGTCTGTTCTTTGCTTTGGTTTGTTATTTTTATTTTTCTTTCCACTTTAAAAAGACTGTTATGGACATTTCATTTGCGATTATATTATTTTCACACTTGTAACTATGGCCAGACCGTGACACTACCTGCTGAAAGTTGACTTGTTATGACAACCGCGGTTCACCTAATGAATTCCCCGAGTTTCGAAATCCGTGATCAAACCACCACACTCACAACGACTTCCTTAAACACGTGACTAAAATCCGTTTACTATCTGAAAACACGGTTTAACTTTGACATTAACTGGCTCCGTGAAAGCAACTGACAACCTTGGTTCACCAAGATATTGCTTCAGTCATTCTCCAGCAGGTGGCTTCATGGCCAAGTATCTGGACCTACTACGATCAGCTGCCAAAGCAGAAGTCATGTGACTGTACAGTTGGGTGCTCTGTCGCTTAAGCTTTTACCTTCTTCTTCAGTAAATCTTCTCGACACTTTCCTACTCAATGAATGAAGACTAAGGCATTAGATTCAGTGAATTAATCTTGTCAGCGTCATAAAATTCATATTTAAAAAACGTTAATCACCCAAACCTATTTGGTACACGTACTCTAGAGTAAATAAAGTATTTGTCTTCTGATGTTCAAAAATAAGAAGGCGACTGCTTATGATTTCGAATCAAAACGCTCATCCCTCCCCCCCCCCCCCCGACAATTTTTACAGCCAACAAAATCGAATGTTACATCGTCCGAGAAGAGTGGCTGTTTCTGCAGTACACATGTTAGCACAACAGGACTCCTCATCCCGCCCACTTTTTTTTAAGTGGCACGGTGAAGTCTATTATTGTAAGGGATTAGAAAAATTTGCAGCATTGATTTTAGTTTTGAACTTATGGGTGGCTTCTGGGGGGGGGGGGGCAGAAAGGAGTTAGCATTCAACAGGACTACCTGGTAGTATGCTGGGAGAAAAGAAATGATAGAACTAGACGGGAACAGAGTTAACCAGATTTGCTTTAGAATGCAGAGAGGAGAGCAAATGGCGGTAGCCACTGTGAGGGCTCCTGTGACTGTGAACATGGAAAATGCCTCAGCCTCAGTTACGGCGATACGATACAAAAGGACGGTACATATGAAGGAAAGAAGTGATAAGTGCTGCCAGATACCGCCAGCACCAGGGACCCACCACTAGGCATGAGAATCTTCAGGCGAAAAAGTTCAAACCTGAATTCAGGCTTTTTCACCAAAATAAATCTAGTGCATTTCTCTTCAAGGTGTAAATTTCCAGCTTGATCGGTATTTCAGGCTTTTTCTTTTTCCGCCGTTCTAATGCCTGCACTACAGCTGTGAGCGCGTTTGTGGTGGACCATATGCCTCGGCTCTGGCGCTGGTGACATGTCGGTGCAAGCTGCTGAGATGTAACTTGGTTTCCTCTGTCTCAACTTGTGTTATCTTTACGTACGTGCATTGTATTGTTGGGATAAATTAATCTTGACTAGACTACATGTACGCTGGTACTTCACTGAGAATGAGCCCCTCCCATCCTGTTTTGACCAGAGAGAACCATGTGTCCTACTCCTGGTCTGTAAATGTAAAAAGCTTCCTGTTACCACAAAGTTCACTCTGGAACTTTAAATTTTTTCTCAAAAACAGGCCATGTTCGCCTGATTCAGACTCTTGGATGTAACTAGTTACCATTGATCCAAATTTCAAATGGAGTTCACTCTTTGCAATTCCATCAATTAAATCTGGGGTAAGGGGAAAATGTCCCACTTCAGAATGTGCAGAACAGCTCTGAAGGTTGAGCTGGCTTCATAAAACTCAGGGTTTGCAACTGAGCTTTTCCAAAAACCGATGTCATTGGTGTGGTTATACAGGTGCTTCATAAAGCCCTCTCTCTCTCTCTCTCTCTCTCTCTCTCTCTCTCTCTCTCTCTCTCTCTCTCTCTCTCTCTCTCGCTCTCTCTCTCTCTCTCTCTCTCGCTCCTTCCGCCTTCTAATTTCTCTTAGGCAACCTGTCTTTTCCGTACAGAACCGCGAGCGAAAAAGAAAATTCTGTTTCTTGAAACTTGCTGGTAAAGAAACATTTCCAACCGATAATTTTTTCACATATTTTTCGTTAAAATTTATGTGAAGTTCATACTTTGTTTTGATTACATTTTTTAATCATTTGCACAAAGATAATTCCATTCTCTACTAGAAATGCTAGGTAGCAATGTCACCTCGTCGTACGAGTGGCGACGGGCTTGTCTATATTGACGCCAGATGGCACTAGCTTCTGGTCTAAATATACCCAATCAAATCACTCCAGTCTGCGGGATGTGAAAGCTAGTTCAGGTTGCAAACTACATTAGTGAATGGGTGGTTGTGCATCCCAACGGAGATAATCCGTAATTGTGAAAATACTGTTTTGAGCATTCCGTAGCTTCTGTGCAAATAAAGTTAGCTAAGTTAGGTTTGCTGCATCATAGAGTTGCTTCATTGGTGGTCATGTAGGTCCTCTGACTACCAGGTGAGACCTCTGTGCTGAGAGAGGACAATGATATAGCCTTGGCCAGAGCACAATTCATACACTTGTTTATAGCTGACATCCAGGTATTGTTTCATGTTTCAACTATCACCAATTACTGAGCTGGGAATCATATGACGAAATTCCATCCACTTTTTTTTATATTTTTTTGACATTTTTATCTGGTAAATGCCGCTCACGAAAACTTTAAAATACCAAAATGATGATTTTTTTAGGCTGAAAAATGCTAATATGAAAAGTAGAAGGATTGATAACTGTGGTCTGTTGCATTCACAAGTTCCTCTTTTGATGTCTTGACCAGTGCGTCGCCACGGATTTTACGATGGTCCGACTATTTCAGATAAAGATGCGTTGCGAGCTGGCAAAGGCCACGAGGCTCCTGTAGGGGGGTTCGGGGGCATGCCCCTCCTGGGATATTTTGAAATTAACATGCAAAATTTTGTATTCTGATCTCTAAAATGACCCAATGTGGGATTTTTCAGTTAATCTTTTTCGTGCAAATAAAGTTTTTTCCCACTGGAATAAGACTAGATAATAATCAATATGAGCAAGTCAGTAAAATAAACTTTTGAGGCCTTCTTTTATTCTTTGTATACTAAGATAATAGATTGAAAGCACAGCATCTAGTAGTCTCACCCTGAGGCTGTTCATATCAAAGTTGGTAACAATATTATCTTTCATTATTCTCCCGAATGAACAAGACGTGGGGGGAGCTAAATAATTTCATGTTTTGGAGGGACCCGAGAGACAATGGGTATCTGTAATAGGGTGGGACGGGCATGGGAGCAGAGGAAACGACCTTAGGTATGAATATAGGAGACCTCTCTCTCTCTCTCTCTCTCTCTTTCTCTCTCTCTCTCTCTCTCTCTCTCTCTCTCTATATATATATATATATATATATATATATATATATATATATATATATATATATATATATATATATATATATATATATATATATATATATATATGGTTTTCAATGCCATGGTATGCAATAAATTGAGACAAGATAACGTGATCATATTCATACAGTTTATTTTCCGGAATACATCTATTTTTTCCTTGAATTTCAACACATTGTGAACACTGGTGTGGCATCTCTCTTGTGTGAGCTCTCATACGTGTAAAGGTAAAGGAACCCAGTGTAATACCTGTATCAGTAAGGAAAACAATTTGTTGCCATAGTGTAATAGATCTACCTATATATATACATATCAATGCATTGATTCTGTAGATACGGTAGCGTGACAACATCTCCATGATCAATTTGACAACTCGTTTTCATTGTATAGGTCCGTTTATTTGTGCTGGCACCCTGGCACCAACCGTTGCTGCGCATAAAACAGTATAGCAGGACTGTGTGTGATCGAATTTATGCTATGACAGGATTACATGTGCTCTGCGTCCTTACATAACAGTAGCGCTTTCCATATTTGAAGTCGGCAAAAAGCTATAAATTCACTTTTCTTGCACTGACATTTGAAATACCTGTTGGTGTTAATGTGCCAGGTCGAATAATAGATCAATATACGTAAAGGCACCGGCTTACTCTAAAGCCTTACAATAAAACTTGCGCTCCCATAGCTATCTCCTACAGGTAGCAGAGAAGCAGAAAACAGGATTATTTTTTCAATATTTTTATTGAGTTCCCAGTTACCAAATAGTCATATACGTAGACAAAATAACAGCATGCCTGTAGCAATAATACAATTACACAATGAATGAAAAACTTCAGCATAAAATATAGCTTTGTTGTTTCAGTTACCTAAATTATACACAAGTTAAATCTTTTGCAAAAATCAACAGTAATCCAGTGGTTTTTTAAACCAATTTTTGACAAACTGCGTCCAATAAAGCGCTTTAATTTATAGAAAATTGCTGCAATTTACCATTGCCTGCATTTATGTGTTTATATACTACAATTTTTCTTTTCAGTAGGTGTAAAAAGGTAACAAAATTGATGTTTTCAGATTTGTTTTTCTGGACATATATTATGATATTTCCCATACAATATGCAAAAATTTCAAAGCAATCTTTTGTGGTTCATTATAATAGCCAAATACAATATTTCCTTTGTTAATTACAATGTTTTCATTAAAACTAGTTTCCAAGAAACTTTTAAGTTGATTCCAGAACTCTTTAAAGGCCGGGCACTGGAAAAATGTATGTACAACGGTCTCTTTCACATTTACACATTTTCCACAATTTTCACATTCTGCAATTTCCATCTGATATAACCATGGCTTAGTAGCAATAATTCTGTGTATTATTTTAAATTGAAATGCTTGTAACTTAGGTTCAACTGTTGTTTTGAATGCCAAAGAAATTTTTTTCCAATTAAGATTCAATAAATCGGGAAAAAATATCATACCATTTTTAAATACAAGTTGGTTCTGCTGAGTAGTTAGTTTTTAAAAATTCCCAATATCATAGACCTCGAGATATTAATATATCGAGGTCTATGCCAATATATAGCTTTGCTGTTTAAGTCTTCAATAGGCATGAATTTACCCATTATAAAAAAATCAAGGAAATGTTTCCAATGTTTACATTAATTCTGACCTCTTTAAGTACTTTTCCAGTGATATGGTATTGCAGAGCGTATCTGCAAATACTCTAAAAAGCTGGGTTCAAAATTAATTTTCGCTTGCATCTGTTACATTGTAAGAAAATCTCCATTTTCATTAATAATATCATTGATGTACATAATTTCACTGTCATATCATTTCTTATAAAAATATTGACTCATTTTGAACTAATATGTTTTCGTTGAACCAAATGACCTCTTTACGGATTGAGACATTTTTGTTAGCAGGAAAGAAAGATAAAAATTCGTTTCAAGCTTTTATAATGTGTTTGTAAAATGTAAGTATATTTTTAAAGTTTGAATTAACACAACAACGACTTTGGAATAAATCAGAAATAGATATTCCAGGAAAGAGTTTTTGAAGAACATGTTTCCACTTAGCATCTTCATTACATAATATGCGTTTGACTCATGAAATTACCAGAGATTTACACTGTAACTCAAAGTTAGGAACTTTTAGACCACCATCCGGTGTTTTTCTGATACATAATAACATTTTCAACTTTTGGATTATTCTTTCCCATATAAATGTGTTGATTGCATTTTCCACCTTTTTAATCATATCATTGGTAAATGAAACATTAGAGGCACCATGAATTAATTTTGAAATACCTATAGATTTTATGACCAGAACTTTCCCTAATATAGAGAGATAGCTCATTTTCCATATGTTTAAAATATCTTGCATCAGTTTAAATTTTTCTCCAAAATTTCGGTTAGACATGTCATATTCATCTGAAGCAAATTTGATACCAAGAGTCATAAAATCACTTGTACATCATTTTGCAGGAATGTTGCCGGGTTGTTTTCTAGCATTTCTACCTATCCGTATACATTCAGTGTTGTCAAGATCTATTTTTAATCCACAATTTTTTTCGATATGTTTGTTAAAATATATTACTCCTTTCCCGGATTCTACATTTAGAACGAAACAGGTGGTGTCATCTGCCAATTGCAATTGACTTAATTTTATCTCTTGATTTCCAATTTTAATGCATTTGATATTTGCATTTTCCCTGATGTCAATTGCCAGTAATTCTACCGCTGAAATGAACAAAAAGAGACAAGGGGTATCCTTGGCGCACACCTCTATGTAGGAGGGGGGTGAGGAAGAAGTAAATCCGTTATTTATAACACAGCTGCTTATATCAGTGTACATGATCTTAACCCATTTTCTAAAAACTTCACCAAAGTTGAAAGATTGTAATGTTAGTAAAATCAATCCTGGTACAACCCTTAAACTTGTTCAATGTATAATATCTGAAAATGCTCTAATATTTTCCCCACAAATATACCTTCCTTAACACAACCAGTTTGATCACCACTAACGTGGGTAAATATTTTTGTATTCTTAATGCTAGCACTTTTGACAATAATTTGTAATCGACATTTGATAATGATAATGGCCGCTAGTTTTTCAAATGGAGTAATTTTTTGTTTTTCTTGTAAATAAGAGATATTACAGCTCGTCTCTGATCTACAAATAACAGACCCTTCTTAAAAGCAAAATTGAGGCTATCAATTACTAAATGTTTAATGTCTATCCAAGAAAAAGTTATACAATTCTGCTGAGAAACCATTACATCCAGGACTTTCATTGCCTTTAAAGAGTTTTAATGCATGAATACATTCATTTCCAGTAATTTTCTCATTGCATTTATTTTTTCCTCATCTGACAACTTTTAAACAAATAGATTATCGAACAAATCAAAAATGGGGTTTTCAGGTTTAGATGGATCAATTTTGGAAGAATATAAATTTTCATAAAAAAGACTTTTTCTTCTTGTACAATTTCTTGAAAGTCCTTTTTTTCTCCCATTTGCATTAGCTAATTTTGTGATATATTTATTTTTATAGTTTCGTTTGTCGGGGAGGCAGAAAGTATTTTGTACTTTGTTCCCCTTGTTCTGGATTTTTAGCTCTCCATATATCCACAAGGTCAATTTCCTCCATAAAGTTAAGCAAATCTGTATGGTATGTGGACGGAGTTTCTCTACCACCTCTTTTATCCATTGTTGTTGATAATACAGTTTTAAACTCTCCTCCAAAGATAAAGTTACTGTGTAGGTCCACCAGGTGAGTTCTCAGATCAGCCAAGAAGGCTACCTGATCAGATACATGCTCCGTGGTAGGGGCATAGAGATTCACCAAAAAGAAGTTTTTACCATCAATTTCTGTTTCAAGCAAACTATACCTACCACCAGGATCACAAGTACAGTTTTTTTATTACAGTTTATTGAATAAAAAACAGTATAGCAACACCCCTGCTGTTTCGAGAACCATAGGAAAAAACAATACTTGCACCCCATTCATTCTTCGAAATACTTTCATCTTCAGAACAGCTATGTATTTTTTGTAAAATATGATGCCTTGACTGAATTTTCTTAACCAGTGGAAAATTGCTCTGCGCTGTTTTACATCACGCAGACCTCTAACATTTATCCAGTGTCAAATTTACATTAAAGGAGTCTGATGTCATTTTATCAAAGAGAAAAAAATATTTCTTATGAAAAACAGCATGTACTTGCTGAGAAGAAAATTGCATTTATTAATCACACTGTATATTTGTATGCTGAAGAGTGGTGGTTAAAAAAACGGGATAATAAATAATACTCCTTGTTTCACAATTACATCACTGACATTTTGAGGAGCTCTTTTACAAAATGGTACATATATATAAAACGAAAAGACACGAAATGGAAATAAAGTGTAACAACTACAAAACAGACAAAATAGTATTGTAACATCATGTAGAACAAAAACACCATTCTAATTAACAGTTGAAGTATGAGAGTATCTATGAACCACAAAGAAACCACAGGATGTTACATACTAGCAGAAAAACAACACACATTTGAAGTATGGTGGCAGAGGGGCTGCCTATATATCGCTTAAAACAAGTTGACCCTCTGCTTTGACTATATATTTGTATGGACTTAAGGTATAGCCCACTGTGCCAAAACATATGTATGGAATTGAAGTAAAGTAGCTTGTGTCTTGAAAAGGTCTACCAAGTGAATTTTCGGTGATACAATGTTGACAGAATCTCAAATGTAAGGGAGCTTGTCATACCCCACAGCAGATGGCAAGGGAGCCTTTTTATGAAGACATTATATTTTTACAGAGCTTCTGTACATCATAATCACGGTCAGGGTACTTTATAGAAACCAGCCAAAACCCCTGTTTAGACTTAACCTGCCAAGAAACGAACTTTATGTATGTTAACAATGCATCCTAAATTTAAGGAGGAAATACATAAAAGATTCCATACAAATACATTCTGATGATATGTATGTTGTTATAAAATAACACATTGTTATAAAATAACACACCTTTATGAATTCCTGGACCCATACTGGGGATAACTTGAAGTATACTGAAGTATACATAATTGTTATATGGATAATGGGTAAACCTACATGTTACAGCACATATACCGATGTGTACCAAAGTTAAAGATGTAAATTATGTACAATTTATGTACTTGAACATCGATTGTTCACAAAAGAATGAATCATTTTAACCCCTAAAAAGTTATGGTGTTGACCAAAAAGTAAAGCCTCAGACCAGTTATCACTTAGTATATTTTCCTATACTGTAGTATAATATATGCATATTTATGTTTGATGTAAAGCACACAAGTGAGAGAGTGTTTCAATATAACAGGGACCTTAAATTATCATAACAAAAATTAGTTTCAATATAAAAAGGACCTTAAATGATAAGAAAAACAGTTGTATAAATGGTTAAGACAACATACAATTTATACGTTCCTGCTTACAAACATTACATGTACCGCCTCATAGCATGAGGTGTTTACACATAATCACTGCTCCAAAGTTCTATTAATATACAAAAGTAGCACTTATTTCATATCTTAATGAAGTGCTCAATGAACACATGTTATACCCACTTCAAGCCCAAGTCAGCAAGCATAAGGCGAAGCATAAATGGTTGGTTCATCTATTATGCATTCTTTAAGTATGTTAAAGGAATAAAAAAAAACAAAGAAAGAAAAGTCTGGAAGTTTTACCATTACAAGCTTGAAATAGGACACCATATGACACTACCAAGGGTGAGAATGTTGGTGTTGCAAATATGATAGTGTACAGAGATTGTAATTAGAAATGCAGTAAGTTCGTGTGTAACTCCTGTTTACACAATTAATTACATATGTTGACTACCATAGTCTGGTGTGGAGTTGAAAAACAAGAGGTCCATGGGCCTATTGCTCTGCTGGCATAGTGGCTACATTGTGTGTCGGTTCATTTCAAAGTTGCGAGTCCTCAAGTGGCTTCTGAAAATATAAAGCTGATGTACATTTAATGTTAGTTTTCTCCACCAGCTTGCACTTTGCTCCACATGTAATCATAGCTTTTTTGTGCAACTCCTGTGATGAATATTGTTGCATGTACCAAGACAGCAATGAGTGAGTCCTTAATCAAAATACCATGTTTACCCAGACCTTCCAGCATGTCAGCATCCGTAAGTTTGTAGGTGTACAAAGCATGATTTAAGGTGGAAGCTGTGAAGCTAATGCGCAGTGAGATTGACAACTTTAAATCGATATTACCCTTTTAATTTTTTCACAAGTACATTAAACCCACATATTTTCTGATTACTACATATCCATAGATTTGTATCCATAGGGATTTTTTTTGCATGATTGGATTTTTTTTGATATTTTATAGCATCTTTTCTGACTTGGTAGGTTTTTCACATTTTTCATGCAAAAGTCGCACAATTTTTTTTCAAGTTGAAATTAGAAGAAATTTAAAATATATACCCATGTCCAGGATCGAATCAAATGGTGAGTCCTGAAATAGTATAAATTAAAAGTTATAAAAATTTTAATCTAGTCCTGACAGATTGTTCATTTTCCCTTCTATAAATGGCTCCAAAAGTCACGGAAGGGGTTGTCAGAAAAAAAATCATGAGAACAGTTCCTGGATATGATATTTTTGTTTTTGATTTTAATGTGATAGAGCAATTCGTACGTTTGTGAGGCAAGATAAAAATTGCAGAGGTTGAGCAAAAAAAACAGCTCCGAGAAAATCGCATTGAAACAAAAAGTTGCCAATTCTTACGCGTTTATGGCTGTAATATGACACATACTCATTGCTTCTGTCCCGTGTTTTAATTATTTTGCGAAATAAACTTGTACCTTTACCTCTGTGATGTTGTCATTAGAAAAAAGTATACTTTGTGGCTTAAATCTATACTTTTTTAACTTGGGAACATCACATTCGGCTTGTTTGGTTGTTGGTTCACATGCGGCTTTCCATATGTGGGGCCCAGTAAGTGGACTGTACAAATATGTTTTTACATCAATAGAGAATTTCAAAGTAATCAGAACAATGGTAGTGATTTGTCTGAACTGGCCCATTCTTCTCCCCGGCTAATGGTTTCCTGTTCCCTATGAGTGACCCTTGTCAAATGGTTTCCAGGGGTCATGGACTAATGACTGTGCAAACAATGACATACTTCATCATCATCCCCATGCAAACAAACCCCATGTGCTCTGCATTGTTTTAACTTTTCAGTGTAAACAAAAGTTTTGAGATAAATTTTCCCACATAAATTTATGTTCACACATCTGAGTTTTTTGAGCATGTAATTTAGTATCAAACTATCCAAAAATATGAAAAAGTGATTAGAGGTTATCCAAAGGTGCTGACTTCAGATCTTCTACCTTGAATACATAACAAGGGTGAAAGTGTTCGTGCCGATTCTCGATTCCGGAATTCAGATTAATCCTCCGAATTTTTTGTAACGCTGACGAATTTTTTGTTGTGCCAACTGTTTGGTCTTCTCACCTTTGTGAACTTGCATAGGCCTCTTTGTCTTTAAACTCTGACAGTAGACAGATGAAGATGAATAATATATTAACGTTAACACGGATTGTCACCAGGCTGTGTGAACTGTCATGTGTGTCTCTTTATACCCTGATTGAAGATCCTGAGATGAAACTGAAGGTATTTTACAGTCACATTTTTTGTATCATGTATGTAGACCTCATACGTTAATGTAGACTCTCACTGAGCAAATAAAGCTGAATATATATTTCACTTATAATGAATTTTTACTGCGTCGACTCTCATATTTTATTGTTTCAACTCTGATCAGACCATAGACAAATGAAGCCGAGTAACTTTAGTAAATATGGCTTCTCATCTGTGTGAGCTTATAAATAGAGGGATTATGGGAAAAGTCGGACACTTAAGCTTTATGGCTCATTTTGATGAGTACAGGGAACATACTGTGAAGTTAAAAATTTCGTGTTGGTTGTCCAAGACTAGAAATTTATATGTTTTATGAAATTATAATTAATTTGAAATCTTAATGTGCGGCGCACTGGTCACATTCAACAAAATATATAAGAAAGTGCTTTTAGAGACGCGGCTCTGAGCAACCTCATCCTTACATGATTACACTTTTTTCTTTGTGATGTGTATTTAACACATTAAACAAGCTTGGTCTTTTTCATGACAACACTTGAGAAGTATGCATGTGAATTCAATGGAATTTAAAATTGATGTAGTATAATCGAGTCCCTGTGACATTTAAGTGTGTCAAACTTTGTCTCATTGTCATTTTATCCCAAACGGCAGCAGTTTCTGTCTATAATAGTTTTGAAGATGTTTGACCTTATAATTCTGTGCTGTTCATTAGCACACATTTAAATTCTTTTACTGCGGTAATATGTTCAATAGACGCGCAGCCCCAGCAAGCGTACCGATACAATCATTATGTGTGCCTCCATGGTGAATACTCAGGAAAACCAGAAGCAACTAAAATTTTTGCAGGACTCGAATTTGCATAACTGATAATATATTGACTATTTTTATTACAGGTGCTATCTCCATGCCGAATATAAGGTTTCAGGCTCGCGCGATGTGTGAGTTTAAACCACCACTGGCATGGTATGGAAAAAAAGAGAAAAAGAGAGAAAGAAAGGATATGTGAAAATATATCTTTGATGACATGGGCATAAAAACAATAGGAGATATGCATATTAAGTTCCCGCCCAACTGCATATCTGATTGCCTAGTCTCCCTTTGTGAGATATGGCGAGATACGGGTCGGTACCTGTGAGGGACAAGCGGGATATTACTAATGTTATGGAAATACAGAATACTTATTAAAGACATATGGACATTTTCTTATATATGGCTCGGGAAGTCCTAGAAGAATACCAGTTTGGCATTTGTGAACTTAAATTTCTCAAAAAAAAAAAAAAAGGCTATATCCCCCCTCCCCCGTGAAATGAAATATGATGAAGCCAACATTCAGAACTTGTGCAACGCCACGTTTTAATGCAGTTTTAGGCTGCCTGCTTTGCTGACTCTAAGCTGGTTGTCTGTAGCTGACTCTCCGGTCATTGTTGTACCTGTCTGGGGCCAGTAAGTCTGTCGGCTTCACAAAGATTTTTTTTTATTTTCTCCTTCATGTATAAAATTATCATCCTCTATTAATAAGTCGATTACGCCAGAAAACTTGTTATCAGCAATTATCAATGCACAGTGATGATAGTTTGTGTATTTGCCAGTTGTTCATTTCCTGTCGATGTATGTGAAACCCGCGGGTTGAAAGCGGCCGTTCCCCTGCAGGGTGTAATTAGATCATTATGTCTAGCGAATGAGGAAGGGAAGTGCTGGCAGCAAACAACAGTGACGCCTGGCAGGTCTGCGGCCCAACCAAGTCCAGGGCCGTCCGTCCACTAAGAAGGCAAACTTGAGCCGAAAAGTTGTTAAAGTGCCTTGATGTGACTGATTTGTGATTGCCTTGCAAAAATCATTGCTTTTTAATCATACTACATTTTTTCTTCTCATCTCAACCTGTCGCATCTTTTTCTTAGAGATGCTTCTGACTTGCCAAACAAAACCATCCTGATTTACGTGCTTTGTGTGCAACTAGTGGCTGCTGAACAAAATCGTTGTTGATTGTGCACGCTTGGCGTGTTGATTGGGAAAGCTTGGCGTGCAGCTGAACAAGCTAAACAAAATCGGAGTAGATTGAACATGCTTCGCGTGTAGCTCACTGTTGCGAAACAAAATCGGTCTTGCTTGGGCATACTTGGTGTGCAACTGATTGCCGCTAATACAACTACTGGCGTGATTTGCGTGCAGTCGACTGTTCCTAAACAAAATCGTTGTTGATGGAGCATGTTTGGCATGCATCTAACTTGTGATGATTGGCTCTACCGCATGTAACAAAAGGGGCACGTGCATGGACGTTTCTGCCAGGTCAACCTTAAAATTTGCCTAATTATGTATCTGATTGATGACATATCTAAATTTGCTGTGGCCCATCCTTTCCATATCACTTTAATTAAGGAAAAATTGTTTTGTGACAAAATATGCATCTACCAAAAAAGTTTTTTTTTCTTAGTGTTAGAGCTATAAGCAGACATTATCACTCCATGATGTCATCATAAATTATATTTATTCAACAAAAAGATTGAAACATAACAGTTCAAAACCAGCGTATCAAACGCAAGTACAATAAATATACATATATGCAGTTAAGTGGCTGTTAAATATACCACATACGAAATGTATAGCTTGAATACTGATAAACCCGTCTGTGTTCTGACACGTTACAACATCAAGAAACTTGTACAAATCTGTGACAGATAACATAGTACGTATTATTTATAAAAAGTAAATACTTCAAATATACTGAAATATATTTGCTGGTAAGAACATTTACATTCTGCAAAAAAACATAGAAAAATAACAATACCTGACGTAATTTATCAATGTAACCGAAGCATCGTGCTGCAGCTGTGCCATCGTAATTAGACACAAGGCAAATATTGTGCAGAGATCAGTCATAGATATTCTATTTATTGTTAAGTCCAATTATATATCCATATATTTACAGGAATAATGCCCACCCATTTTCTTAGCCTCTCCCTCTTTGCCATTATATTTGTTATGTCCTGTGCGTTCTCTATTTGTAATGTAGATGTTATCCACTTGTTGTTGTATTGTCAATTCATAAACAAGAGGCCTTCATATTGGCATTGTGCCTGTTGGCCATTTGTTTTTGCAAATAAAATATGTTTAAACCAAGTCTAATTATCAGTTTTTGCATTGTTTCGGCACCGATAAGTTATACGCTGCCTGACTTACAAGTCCTGGAGACTTTTCACAGTCACAAGCTAAAACTGACAAAACACAACATGGACTCTGGATAGATGACTAAAACACTGTTAGAAAGCATGCATAACCTACGTCTTGATAGAATATGAATTTTGTATTTATACATAAGCTCTGTTCGTATTAAGGCACAAAAATACTTCTTCTTCGCGTCATATTGTAAGTTCACTTAAATTAGCTGTAGTCTTATTTTTAACTTATTACGTTGAGGGCACAAAATCACGAAAATAAAAACACAATGAAATCTTACTTTAACATAGGTTTAACAGAACTATGACCAATATAGGAAAATAAACTTAAGATGAACGACTGGAATGAAGAAAACGTGAAAAATCATGCACACCAAAATACGTACATTGAGAGTATTCATGCATATCACTCTCTTTAAGCCCATTCCGCCGAATTAATTTGCACAAAAAAAACACATGCCAATTATTTACATAATATGAATACACCCATCTGGTAAACTAAAACAAAACGATATATCATAACTACGTTTGTCCTACAAATGCACAGTTTTTTTAAAAAATGCATCATTAACACCTCAAATCGTGCTGTTTGAGCAAATCGTATTTTTATAATCCAGCCAATTAAAAAAGCTGCAGAGTATGTTCTATAACATTCTTCCTGAGGCGGCGTGGTAGCCGAATATAAATAAATAAATAAATAAATAGATCCATAAATAACAAAAAATAAAAAAGCAGCACATTCACGAGATTTCCCGATAACTTTCTCATCACCATAACTATTTTCAATGAGTCTCCTCCATTGGCACGCTTTACTGGATCAACGTTGCTGACCACAACGTTGATTCATTTGATTCAAAGTTGGTGACATTGATACAACGTTCATTCGTTGTAGAATATCTCCAAGTTTGTCACTGATTCAAACTTTTTTCGTTTAATTGTCTGATTATGTGTGTCAATATAAACCTGCTAGCCTTAAATATCTGAGCTTGAGTAAATGACCAATCTTCTTGTCTTGGATCAGTTGGGATGGGCACAGGCTGGACGTCCGGAACATTCAAATTACGCTCTTTTAATATTATCTTCATCGAACACAGCGCGTTATATAAGCCGTCATCCTCCAGTTTCTTGATACTTGCCACTTCCTTGAAGGGCATGGCGAAGACTGTGTTGGCCTCCTCCGCCCGTCGAGCCACCTGTATGGCTGACGCTACCTTAGCTACCTCCAGGTACCAATGTTCTACGTTTGTTCGCATCCCCTATAACAAATAACATACCTGTCATTATTTGGTACGTATCTACCAGGGCGCTGCATTTTCTTATTATTACTATCTTTTAATTAGTACAATGGTACTACACACACACACACATATATATATATATATATATATATATATATATATATATATATATATATATATATATATATATATGTGTGTGTGTGTGTGTGTGTGTGTGTGTGTGTGTGTGTGTGTGTGTGTGTGTGTGTGTGTGTGTGCGCGCGCGTTTAAAGCTTTTCTCGTTTTATTCAAATTGTGTAATTATGTCTGGGTGCCAACCCAGACATTTTGCTTTTCCAAGATTTCTTTTTTTCTTTTTCTTTCTTTCTTTCTTTCTTTCTTTCTTTCTTTCTTTCTTTCTTTCTTTCTTTCTTGTTTACGACCAAATTTGTCTCAGTGACTGTTTTCACAACTCGGTGAATTTTGAAAAAGTGTGTAGATTTGTGTCATCTCAATGGACACTTCCATGTCTTTGTTTTCGTGTAACCAGTGAGATGTAGCCTGTTTTTCATTGGCAATACTGAGTCAGTATATAGTGCATGTCTCAGTTCACAGGTACATGTACATGTAGTTTTGTGACAGCATTTGTTGAAATTTGTTTATGTAACAAAGGAACAAAGACAGTTTTGTATTGCATGTATAAACATCCCTCTGAATTATAATATGTGTACACTGTACATGCACATATACTCATCAATACTGCCCAGAATGGCTAACCCTCTCAGGAGTGGGCACTTTTCTCTGGTCGCGAAGGTGCTCACTGTAGAGAGGTTTCACTGTACAGTGGTACCTGCAATTTAAAACCACCCCTAATGTCAGACAAAAGTGGTCACATAGGACAGGTGGTCTTTCATCTCGGATAAATTAACAAAGAAATAAACGGCCAATGTCTTTCTTTCTTTCTCTTTCTTTCTTTCTTTCTTTCTTCCTTTCTTTCTGACCAAGTTGATCCAGAGTTTTTTTCAAATACTATTGAAAAAAAAACCAAACTTGCCATGGTGACTGATATAACCAGTGAAATTGTGCATTGCATTTGGAATAGC